>VXBP01007139.1:946-289329 GCA_013400115.1 Rhinopomastus cyanomelas | reverse complement strand
AAACAAAAAAAAAAAAAAAAAAAGGGGGGGGTATTTTCCTGGAGTTTTGTCAGAACTAAGCTGCTTCTACTAATTTCTTTTATTAAATAAACACAGTGGTTTTCTATGTCAGACTTCAGAAACCTCCACTATCAGCTCCAGGTCTCTCTCCCATTATTTGACCAGATTGTTATTAATGAAATTGGGATTCAAACACAAAGTGACACCATTTCTAGCCAGGAGCTCAGGAGATGCTCCAAGCATTGGTTGGTTGACAGACAGTAAGATCAGGTGGTTCAGGCTTATGCTCCCCTGCTTGACCTTCCTGTGCTTTTCTGTGGCACTCTGGGGAACATGGTTTAAAGACAGGTTTAACATCTTCACTAGAAGGATCTACCCAAGGGATGGAGTGAGGACAATGCAGAGCAGTTACATCCACAAATACACTGTCTCCAAGAGATCTGCCCTTAAGCAGATGGCACAGCAATCAGCATTCGACCAACCATGGCAATGAAAAGCATTTACCCTGCAGAAGCATCAAACTAAGTTTGATCAAGAAGACTCAGAGGAGGAGTTCTCCTTGATGAAGATGACTCAAGACGAGGAGTTCTCCTTGTTCCTTCTGCTTAGAGGTTTTTAGCCATGAGAACAGAAACCTCCACCAAATCTCAGCCCATTTGGTACCTTATGAGAAAAGATCTCCTTCCATCATGGAGAGGTTTGGGTTGGAAACAATCTTTAAAGATCATCTAGTCCAAGCTGTTTGTCGTGGGCAGGGACATCTTTTGCTGGATCATGTTGCTCAAAGCCCTGTCCAACCTGACTTTGCACGCTTGCACTGATAAGGAATCTACAGCTTCTCTGGACAACCTGCTCCTGTGCCTCACCACCCTCATAATTTCCTCTAAACACAGCTTCCCTGAAACAAGTCGCCCTTTCCATCACAGAGTTTTCATTTTGTTTTTACCAAACACTATTTATAGTTGAGTTTTCTCAGCTGAACCACAAGACCCAGGCAAATGTCTGAGTTGTGGGGCCAGAGTCAGAAAAATGTGTTGGCCAACAGAGCTATCAATTCCAATTTCTATCTACTTTAACAGGAAGTTATCACCCTGTGTTACAAGAACCAACCAATCTGGAAATAGCTGCTTCATCACTCAGTTACAGGAATATCCTTGACTACAGCAGCTCTGATGTGAGTTACTGAAGCACGTCCCAGCGCAGCAGCAAACAGCCTTTAGCCTCATTCCCTCCACATCTACCAGAGAAACCTCAGGTTCTGCTCAGCCCTAGAGTCTGTTTGAAGATGTGAGAAAAATGAACTATTTTTCTTCCAAGAGAAGATTGCTCCTCCTAGCAAATTCCTGGTTGATCATATGGCTTTACATAACTTTCAAAAAGCTGTCTTAAAACAGCCAGGGACTTCATCTACCCTTCAGCACATTGCAATAGTTTGCAATTGTTTTGGTGTCACTCAGGAGATGGAGAAGGCAGTGCAAACCTAGCATAGCACCAGACCCATAATTCCAGCTATCAGCAGCTCGGTATTTCTGCTGCCTCCATACATGCAGGACCCCAGAATGGCTCAGTTTGGAAGGCACCCCAGAGATCACTTAGTTCCAACTCCCCTGCCATGGGCAATGAAAGCTGTCTCCAGTCCAAGTTGCCAAGAGTCCCATCCAACCTGACCTTGAACACTTGCAGGGTTGGAGCAGCCACAACCTCCTTGGGCAACCTGTTCCAGTACCTCAGCACCCTTTTTTAGCCTGAAACCACCCCCTCATCCCATCTTCTCATTAGAGTCCCTCTCCAGCTTTCCTGTAGCCCCCTCAGGAACTGGAAGGATGCTATAAGGTCCCCATGGAGCCTTCTCTTTTCCATGTTGAGCAGCCCAAATTTGCAAAGCAAAGGTGCCCCAGCCCTCTGGTCATCCTTGTGGCCTATTCTGGACAACAGTTCTATGCCCTTATGTAGGGACTTAGAACTGGACACACAACTCCAGGTGAGGTCTCACCATCAGAAACCTTAGCAAGGAGCAGGGCAATCATAACAGGTGGGACCTCACTGGATCTGTTTTCATCAGCTCCAGACACAACACTAGAGCAGAGCAACGAGCTGAAGGGCTCAGATTCACTCACCCGGGGGTCTCTGTGGATGCCTGATCCAAGCACAGACTTGTGGGGCACCTCACAAGCCCAGAAGCTGGGTATTTGTACATGGCATTGGGAAACGATGCGTGGAAACGGGAGCCAAGTGTGCAATTATTCATATCTCATGCAAAAGAAGTTTCACAATCTTCTCAATAATCAAACTTGTCCTGGTTCTTTTCACTGAAGCAACACAAGCCTTTTCCCTCAAGGGTGAGAGAGGCATGCAGGGCAGGAGAGACTGGAAAACAAGGCACTAGAAACTGGGATCAGCAGTGGGTACAGGCATGTTTGTACATCTGAGCTGTCACTTCAGCAGTAAACCAGTATGGAAATCAAACATCTCCAGAGTATCACAGAATCTCTTTGGTTGGAAGAGACCTTTAAGACCATCAAGTCCAACCTTCGACTCAGCACTGCCAGGTCACCCCTAAACCATGTCCCTCAGCACTATGTCTATATGTCTTGGATACCTCCAGGGATGGGAACTCCACCACTGATCTGGGCAGCCTGTTCCAATGTTTGACAACCCTTTTTGTGAAGAAATTGTTCCTAACATCCAGCCTAAACCTCTCCTGGTGCAGCTGGCAGCCATTGCCTCTGATCCTGTCACTTGCCACCAGGGGGAAGAGGCTGAGTCCCTCCTTGCTCCAACCTCCTTTCAGGTAGTTGTAGACAGCAATAAGGTCTCCTCTCAGCCTCTTTTTCTCCAGGATTAACTCCCCTTTCTCAGTGAGTACTTCACTCACTGCTCCTCACAGAACTTGTTCTCCAGACCCATCAGACAAGACCAGAGATGGACTGCAGCACAAGACTGTCCTGTAGCAGGACAGGCACAAAAGGAGAGAAGGCATTGGAAGGGTGTCAGTGTGTACTCACCATCTTTCTTACCACACTCATTCCCTTAAGTCGAGAGACTGATTCTTCCTACACCCTCCAGTCCTAATGTCTGCTAGACAGCAGTTGTAAACCTAAAGTCACATTGACAGTCTCTCAGCTAGAAGAGACAAGGGTTAATCCCTGGAAGTGTGAACAGTTTAAACCCTTCAGCATTAACTGACCTAAATAACATTTCTCTAGCTGTTTATGTGACCTTTGGCAAGTCCACTCCACATGTGCTCTCCTCTGTTAGACAGCAGTTGACCTCTGATGACACATTTATCCAGTGCCTGGTCTATGGTAGACACAGTTTTTAGCACCAGCATTGCCAAGGAGTCTCACCTTAAGTTTAAAAGCTGTAGAAGTCCAAAGTCATCCAAAGCATCTCCTGCTCTGGCAGGGGGACTGGACTTAGATGGTCTTTTGAGGTCCCTTCCTATCCATAACATTCTGTGATGCTGTGATTGACAAGACCTTGGACAGACACTAGCTGATGGCCTTCAGCAGGTAGCACTTGGTTCTGTTTAGAGTAAGGAAGAGCTGGAAAGGGACAAAAGCAAACCAGAGCACACTGGCCACCAGCAGAAGGGACCAAATGTTGATCCTGATCCAAGGACCACAGAGTACCCAAGCATGTCTCCTTGTGCCTGTTAGTCAAGCTGTACCAGTTCCTTAGCTTGTTGGACAAACTCCAGCTGCAACAAGGTGGTGCTGAAACTGTGCATCATGAGCTGCACCAACTGGTCCATTATCCCTCTGTCCTACACAGCACAGAAGATTAAGCTTGCAAGGAAGGAGAACTAGATGGTCACAGTGAGGACAGTAAGAATTTCAAGGTGTGCCTCCCCCTCATCGTGACCTGTGGCACTTACATCTACTGTGAGGGAAAAGGTTCAAGTCAGAATGCCCCTCCATCTGGCCATAAAAAGGTCAGGGTGCTACACTTCTCTTAGAGCTTTGCAAAGCCCAAATGGCTTAGAGATACTCTGGGAAGACACCAAGGACCTCTGCAGTCACACCAAGCCACATGCCATATCCAGAGACACAAGCTCACGTGCGACGCCTCACCACCCCACCTGGTGCTACCTGATTCAGCACTCTCTAGAGCAATTCTTAGTCTTTCTCCACATGGATTGGGACTGTCTACTCAGGGTTTACTCTTTGCAACAGGCACAGAAACAAGGAATGCTTTAGAAAAATTAACCCGTGATACCCACTTACTTACAGGAGTGAAACATGATTTGTGATTCCAAATTGTTTATTGCAGGAGTTCCTCTTTCCCCAGGAGCTGCTGTACAGGCAGGAAGCCAAGAAAACAGGAGAACACAGAAAAAGAAAACACTTTGCTATGTTAGCACCAAGCAATTGCCTTTGAGCCCAGAACAGCTTCTTCCTCTGTGCAAAGTTATCTGAAGCCTTTTGGTGGTCAGTTGGGTGGACAAGTTTCCAGAAAACTAGTAACAAGAGCATTGCATTGCTCTGCTGTTGTAGCAGAGCAATTACAACCCTTCCAGCTCCAAAAAACAACAGGAATGCTTCTCTGAGTTGGAGCAGGGTGTTGGTACCAGTGTGATAACCAAGCACGTCATTGCACCAGAGTTTTGGGCTGCACGACAGCCCAGCTGGAGAACCACATGGATGTCTACAACCCTTGGCTGCAAGAGGACAGAGACTTTTACCAGGGCTCTTCCAAATGCTCTAAGCAGAGAGGCACAACCCCAGCTGCAATGCTGGGGCCCATCCTCTCACTCCTTGGCAAGCTGTCAGATGCAGCCAGTCAGTGGATCAGAGCAACCCAATAGCCAGAGGCACCTGGCACGTGAAGTTATGAAAGAGGAGCGAGGGTGACGAGCTACCGATAGACAAGAGACTCGGTGGAGGAGGATGGAGAGCAGAAACCATCTGGTTTTCTTTCTTAATGCATGAGAAACTTCTTGTGGCCAAGATTAGCCTGCCCTCAAATGTCATCACTAGTTTTATGGCCACCATTTGATTTGAGATAGCTGGGAAAGACTCTCCACAAACATAGGCAGCATGACAGAAGTGACAAGGACCAGATAGCACGTCAACAGCTCTGAAGAGCAGAACAAGTCTAGGCCACATCTTACCCCCATACCTGTCCCTTGCAGTTCCTAAATCCCACACTGAGACAGCAGCAAAGACCAGGTAGCCCATGAGCAATCCACCTCTGCTGTAAGAACTGTCCCTGGAGAGAAAGCAGACTGTGAGGAGGTGACCTCCTTTCTGCAGCCACATGAGATTGGTGGTCTTTTCCTTGCCTTTGAGTGACCCTCGCATGGCACCACACTGACTGTGTCCAACCTCTCTCTTCAGTTAGTAAATGGGGACAGCAAGTCTCTGTCCCACTGTGCTGGAAGCCACCTGCAACCGTGAGGCACATCAGCTACAAAACGAGTCCAACCGCCTGGAGACATGGTGCTGGAGAAACAGAAGGACTTTGTCCCACAGCACTGTGGTGAATGGCACCATTATACCCCACTGTCACCACACATGCCCTATCAGCACTGCAAGGGCTCTTGTGAAGGCTTGCCTTGATGAAAGTAGGAAATGAGCAGCATTCCTGCTTCACAGAGGCAGGATTTTGCCCAACTCACAGCCTTCCCAAACTGTCTTGCACCTTAAACATGGATCCATCCTTTCCTAACCCTACAAAATTCCCAAGAAAAAAGTTCGGGGGAGAGACACACTGCCTCACACTGATCATCACCCCCTTTCCAAAGCTGTAAGCCCCTCAGCTTCATCACGGCCCAAAGCCAGATGTTTCACAGCAGGACCACAATCACCACAAGACTGCTACTGCAGAAGGTTAGTAGCATCTCCTGGCAACCAAAAGCCACCCAAGCAAAAAGAAAAAAAGTCTGTCTTACCTTGGGCTGATCAGCCAGGATATGTAGCCATGAGAAGAGTAGCTGGTGATGAAAAGCTGCCTGGTCTAACTTCTCAGCTGCTTTATTTACTCACTTTAAAGGAGGAAAGGAACAGATAATTCAAGGAAGTAGTGTTCCTCCCCCAAGGTGCACTGCAAAACATTCTTGGTAGACATGGAAACTCCTGGCCGGCTGCCACCGCTTGGCTAGTCTCCATATTAAATTTCTGCGAGCAACTCAACACTTGAGTGGCTTTTAGAGAATTTAAAGGGAAACAGCAGCCCCGGGTGGGTGATACGGCTGCTGCTCCCTGTAGCCAAAAGTTCAGGGTGTTCCTCCAGCTCTGCGGGAAATGTCAGCCGTGCACGGGGCAGGCAAGTTGTGATGGAGCCTGGAGAAAACAACTGCAGCCTCCACACTTCTCCTACAAAGCAGGTTTCCTAGCCACAGTCTGCAGGGACAGAGGGCAACCCTTAAATATCAAAAGGGCAGCTTCAAGGAGTAAGGAAAAAGGATTTCACTACAATCTGGGGATTAAACTGCAGCCAAAGGTATTGAAGAAATCCATTCTGCCCTTCTCCTGGCTTTGAGCTCTCCTCCCCTTTCTCAGGGCTACCTTCTCTTTGCTCATAACTGGGCTGAAGAGCAATGGGGATCTGAGAGTCTGGTCTCCCTGGAAACCTCCAAGCACTGGTGAGAGCAGGCAAGCACTTGAATCTGGGGCTTTGCTGCTCTGGGTAAAGAGCTATGAACAAGGAGAAAGTGACTACTGAAGGGCATGGGACCATGGGAGTGGTTGAGCAGAGATGATCCTAAACATGGCTGGGGAAGGAGACCCTCCACTTTGCCCCCAAATCCCTCATTCCCATCCATTCAGGAACCCGCATTCTGCATGGACAGGGTTACCTCTGAAAGCTGCAGTCCTGCAAAGTGCCCGTGACGGCAGCCTCAAGGGGCTTTGAAGCGCGGAGAGGAAGGGGAGCAGCACGGACCCAGTCTAACAAAGCTGTGCCCTGCAGAGCTTCAAGACTGAGTGCAACCATTGACTCAGCACTGCCAGGTCACCACTACATCACATCCCTTGAGAAGGAGGAGGACTCAATTCCCTGCTCAGTGCATTTCCAGGGAGGCCAAACCTCGCCCCAGCATGACCCATCATTCCAACTACAGGCAGACAGCAAAGAAGCTCCGTGGTGGAGGAGAAGATGGGGCAGGCAGAAGCCATGCCCCCTTTCCAGTGGCTCTGTGTAGCACCAACGCAGCGATCGACAAAAGCCACGTTTCGTTTATTTCCCAAGAGGATGCTGAAGGCACAGGCTACAAATAGGAAGCTGACAAGTTTAAGAGCTCCTGCGGTTTCACTAAGAAATTGGTGGTCATGGGCTAATCGGTGAGCACACCACAGCCTGTGTGACATGGGCGATGAGTAACCTCATCCGGTGAAGGGTCACTGCTGATGGGACTGTGTGAGGGAGGGGACAGCTGTTTCCCCTCCCTCTGCAAGGGTCACTTCCTCACAGTTGCCAAATTCAGCAGTTTTGAAATATGTTTTATTTTTTCTTCCCTCCCAACAAAAACTCCACCTCAAGAGAGCAGGTCATAGGTTCATAGATCATAGGTCACAGATTCATGGTGGAGTTTGGATGGGATCACCTAGTCCAACTCCCCTGCTAGAGCAGGCTGTGCTAGAACAGATCCCACAGGAACAGGTCCAGGTGTGTTTTGAATGTCTCCAGAGATGGGGACTCCAAACTAGAACTAGACACCTGCATATAGAGTTGGTTTGTCTTCCTTGTTGTGAAAAGAATTAAAAACAATAAAGGACTCCAAAAGATCAAATTAGTAGAGAGCTGACAGGAATTCCTACAAATTAAAATCCCAGCAGCAGATTCTGCTCTGATCTACTCCAGGTATTTCCAAACTGTCCTAAGGCAAGAAGGTGAAATGAAGTTAAAGTGCTGAAAGGTCTGCAGCCTGCAGGAATCTGCTGGGTTTTTTTCCCCCCCTGAAAACAACAGGTGGCCCTTTGCTCCAGTGACCCACACACAGACCAAGAAATCTGGAGGTTGGGAAAAACCAAATCAGGCTGGTTTTGAACATCTCTTGGCACAAACGTTCCCCAGCAGTGGTCTGATGCCACTGCAGACCCAGTCCACAAGCACGTGGAAAGGAGGCAACAGCTCAGCTGCTGCAGGGATGTCACAGTCTAACTTGCTCAGAGCACTAAAACACAAAGCAAAATTCCCCAGAGCTCACAGCTTTTGAGAACCCACAGAAAAAGGATGGGACAAGGGTTGAACTCCCAGCTCACGTGCTGGCCTGGTGTCTAGTGAGATGCAGAAACAAACCAAAGCTCCCCTTGGCTTGTTTGATCATCGCATCTCTGCGCAGAATGGTTCCTCTGGTGTCCAGCAAGGACTCGTAGGATGCTTTGGGTTGGAAGAGATCTTAGAGATCATCTGTTTCACATACTTCCTTTCTTCCTTCCATGAGGAACGGCAACTGATTTGATGTTTTACCCAGCATCACAGCTTTTTTTAGACTTGAAAGGCACAGAAACTCTGTGTCCCCCAGACCTTTGTCCCTTGGCCAATTTCAGCTGAATTAAAACAAAAGCAAAAGTTTTAAAAGACCAGAGGAGAGGACATAGAACAGAGAGAGGAGAAGAGGAGTCACCAAAGCATCGTGTCTGTCATGCCTAAATGTATTTGATAGGCTCTTAATTTAGGGGGAGCTGAAGCCAGTAGTGATAAGGGGGGGGGGTCTTAATACTCTGGTCTGGTCTACTGCTTATAGGTTGCCAGGAGGTAACAGATTGTTGTTGTCCCCAAAGAATAGAGGAAGCAGGACCCAGACAGGTTAAAGGAAGTGCCTCAACATTCTAGTCCACTGCTTTTCACAGCCCATGCCTGACTTTCCCATGGATTGTTGGGAATCTCTACTGGGGGTGTTTTGCCCCACGTGCCAAGTGGCCCAAGAGTAGGAAAGAATCATACCACCACAATGTCCAGAAGCCCTGTTTCCCCAAGAAATCAAGATGAAAAAAAGTCTATCTAAGTCATCTCAGTGAGCCACTACTTGGGATCTCAGAGTCCCGGACTGGATTTTCAAGGGGGTAAAAGAGGACCAAGCTGCACAACTTCTGAGGCAGGCAACATAATCACAGAATAGTTTAAGTTGGAAAAGACCTTCAAGATCATCAAGTACAACCATTAACCCAACTGTCTCAACCTACCACTAAACCATGGCCCTAAGCTCCAGATCTCCACAACATTTGAACAAGTCCAGGGACAGCAATTCAACCTGGGCAGCCTGTTCCAAGGCCTGATGGTCCTTTCCAGGAAGTTTTCCTCATGCCTAGCCTGAACTTCTGGATGCAACTTGTACCCACTTCCTCTTATCATAGAAATATAGAATCATAGCATCTTTAGGGACTGGAAGGGACCTCGAAAGATCATCTAGTCCAATCCCCCTGCAACAACAGGATCACCAAGTCACACAGGAACACATCTAGGAGGGTTCTATTGCCTATTCCTTGTAAGCAATCCCCAACTCCCACCTCCCTACAACCTCCTTTCAGGTAGCTGTAGACAGCAATAAGGTCTCTCCTCATCCTCCTTTTCTTGAGACTAATCATCCTCAGCTCCCTCAGCTGCTCCTCACAAGGTTGTTCTCCAGACCCTTCACCAACCTTCCCTGACTCGATGCTGCCACCATGTGTCATCTGCTGACGAGGCCTCCTAACACGGTCACAGAATCACAGAACATTGGGGACTGGAAGGGACCTCGAAAGACCATCTAGTCCAACCTCCCTGCCACAGCAGGATCACCTAGACCAAGTCGCATGGGAACATATCCAGGCAGGTTTTAAGTGTCTCCAGAGAAGGAGACTCCACAACACCCCTGGGCAGCCCGTTCCAAATCCAGAGTCTGTGAGAATGATATCTGCTTCATGTCCAAGTTACCAGTTGCTCATCTACTTCCTGACTAGGAATGCTTTTGTACCCCTGCCTAATCCAAGTCCAGTGTCCCAAACACACCAAGATAAGTTTCAAATACAGGGCTTCAGAGTCTCATCAGTGGCTTAATCAACTCGATCTATTGGTAACCAGCAGAGCTAGTGGAGTAATCAAACAAGGATGATGATTGTGCAAACTAAAGAGCCAAACAGCAACAGGATTTGGAAGCCTCTCTCTCTGGTACTGAACAAAGTCTTGAAGGGAATTAAAACCAGTTGAAGTTCAGTAACACAGGATTTATCCTTGACTGTAATTATGATAATTTAATATTAATTACTGCTCAACTGACATAAAATGTTTCTGTATCTTCTGCTGTTTCTGTGGCTGGTCCCACGCTCCCTTTCCAGTGCACCTCGTTTTGACCCCAGTTTTCCCAGCACACACTTGCCCATCCTCTCACACGTGGGAACGCAGCAGCCAAGAGCTGCCACGTAGGTCTGCAGTGAGCACAAACTCATCAGGGAAGCGGACGGTTGTTTCTCCTCCAAAGCAGTGAACACATTGGCATCCTTCCACCCTCCTCTGATCTTCCTGAACGACTCAGCAAGGCAAGACTCAAAGCTGGGCTGCCTGTTTGAGCTTGCACAACATCGTTTGCTATGGAACCATTTCTTTTCATTAAATGGTGCTCAGTTCTTTACAAAGTGCTAGAACACTGTTCTGGGAGTGACTAGATCATCCTGGGTGTTCTTGCTGGTTTTCTTGCTGCCAGAAAAGTTGAGCATGGGAGAATACACTAAACCTGGTTCATGCAGTCATAGAATGGTTTAGCTTGGAAAAGACCTTCAAGATCATCAGATCCAACCATTGATCCAACTGTCCCAAGGCCACCGCTAAACCATGGTCCTAAGCTCCTCTTAGGGTCACTGTTGTCCTGTCCCTGTTTTTATTCCTTTGCTCCTTGGTTGGAGGACAGTCCAGATTAGAGTCCCATGATCCCTTAAACACTGCTTTGCTTTCCCTACTCATCGTTGGGAAAGTAGATCGTTTCCATGAGCCCCTCACGCAGAGCTGAGCCAAAGAAGGTGGCCTGAAGGTTTTAGCTCCCACAACCACATGCTCTTTCCAGTTGCCTTCAGAGATCATAGAATCATTATGGATTGGAAGGGACCTCGAAAGGTCATCTAGTCCAATCCACCTGCAACAGCAGGATCACCTAAACCAAGTCACACAGAGATGCCTTCAGGGTGAAGGTGCAGACTACAGCAACATATCCAACAAGATCTTTCAGGGATTAAAGATGCTTTTAGAGTCCTGAGATGTCAACTGTTCACCCCTAGGAGCTCTGGACTCTGCCAGCATAGGGTAACTACGATGCTGATGATGCATCAGCTTGGCTTACAGCCCTTTTTCATTAGGGGAAGAGAATTCTTTTCTCAACAGAGCTGGAGAAGAGCAAGAGAGCAGCAAGAGAGCTGGGATCAGGCAGGCAGGCAGCTGTAAAGAAATAAATAAATAAATTGCAGAGCCCTCCCTCCCCCCCCCCCCTTTCTGAAGGCCAGCTTGAGGAACAGCAGAGCACTCTGTAAGCGACACCAGTCTAATTAATTAATGATTCCCTGGCGTCAGCTCTGTGGCTGCTGGGTTAGAAGGAAAGGCAGTAAAGAAGGGCCAGGATGGCATGCAAGCACTTCTGGTAACTGCTGAGCACAGCTGAGAGCTGTCTGGAGCATTCACAACCCTCTCTGCTTTGGGCTGCAGCGCCGAGGTCGGAGGTACGCTAGGAAGAGCAGAAGATGGCGTGGGATCCACCCTTGCAGCATCCTCTCTCCTGGGCGAGGTCTTCTCCCCTCTTCTTTTCCTGCTCAAGAGCTGCCGTGGCACAGTTAATCGAGGTAAGGGGCAAGGTGCTTCCCAAACTGGGGAGGGCTAGGGGGGGTTTTACCGTGCACCAGGTAGGGTAGACAGCAGGGAATTTAAGGTGGCTCCAAGGAGTTAGAGGCTTCTTTGGGAGATGCTTGTTTCTTTTTATGGGCCAGATGATGGAACAAAAGTGCTTTTAAAATGCCAGAAGCTGCTGCTGAGGACTGTCAACACGCAGGGGCCAAATGAAGACCCAGAGAAAGCTTGACATAGTGTAAAGGGCCAAAGCCACAGGACAGCATTTCCTAGCCCAGAACTGCGTGTCCAACAAGTGCCTGACATCAAAGGCTAAGGGAAAGAAGAAAAGGACCAGGCATGACCTGGGTGATCCTGTCTCTGCCCAAGTTAAATGTTTAGGCTGCATTTTTCATCTTCTGTTTTCCTTGATTTCCTCTAGTTCAGCCAAAAATTAACTCTTGAGGTGATGTGGTGATGCTCCTCACCCACAACACAGTTTCAGACTGTTTTCTTGAGGATGACTGTGTTCTCCCACAGCCTCAGACTGGCATGAACCAGGAGGGAAGAGTAGCTTCACAGCCCAGGACTACACCCTGGCAGTGATTATAACTGGACCTGTTGGAGTGTGTCCAGATTAGGCCATGAAATTGATCAAAGGGCTGGAGCACCTCTCTTACAAGGACAGGCTGAGAGAGTTGGGGTTGTTCAGCCTGAAGAGGAGAAGGCTCCAGGGAACCTTATAGTGACCTTTCAGCACCTGAAATGGGCCTGTCAGAAGGCTGGAGAAGACTGTTTACAAGGACATAGAATGACAGAAGGAGGGTTTTAAGCTGGAAAGGGTAGATTTAGGCCAGACATTAGGAAAAATGTCCTTAATCTGAGGGTGGTGGATCTCTGGAACAATTTGCCTAGGTGATGGACACCCCATCCCAGGCTTGATGGGGCTCTGAGCAATCTGTTCTAGTTAGAGATGTCCCTGCTTGTGGTAGGGCAGTTGGACTAGATGACCTTTGGAGGTTCTTCCCAACCCATTCTATAGCTTACTGCCAGTAGTTTCAAAAGTGAGAATCCTGCCTGGAAAGAAAGCCTTCCAGAATTAGAGCCAAGCGTTGGGCAGATCATCCATTTACCACCCCTTCACTACTTTTTCTAAAGCCTGAGTCATGTTAAAACCAGCTGCTGCCTTGGTCCGGGGTCAAAGCGGTGGTGTTGAGGTGCCACTGAGCAGCATGCCCTTGCAGCAGTTTGCTGTGCTCTGATTTCTAGGTTTTGTTGAGCTGCTCCAAGCTGCATCCCTGCAGGCACAGCTGTGTAACGGGCTCTGAAAGGTGAGCACAAGGAGACTACTCATTGCTGGCCTCAGAGCAGCATTGTCCAAGCCAGGTCTGCTTGCTGCAGCCCTTTGCTCCACAGATTTTAGCAGTTCAAGAACATGTCAGACACAACTGCAACTGTGCTGAGCTGATATCCCCATCCTTATGGGCCAACTGTTGCCCCCAACCCTCTGACTGTCTCATCCTAAAGTTATTTAAATTAAAATTTCTCAAATGAGTCAACCAACCCACCCTACACAACCATGACAGGACTTAACAAGCCAGGCACACAGACACCCAGAACCCCTTTACAAGCTCATTCACACCCACACTCTGCTGCAGACATCACTCTACATTTATTCCAAGCCTACAGCAGCTCTCAAGGTGACCACCGAGGCAGAACTTTGTCTTACAGAGCACTTTCCACAACACACGCTTCACTGAAGAACCAGGGCAGTGAGCAGACGCAGCATCCACCCGGGCAGCAAGATGTTCCCTCAACGATCAGTTATCAAAAAGGCAAGATTAGTTTCTGTATTTCTAAAAGCAGATGAACCACAGGCTGCTCTGAAGCTCTGCAAGGACTTTTTACTTCCATAGTTACTGTGCAATGTGGTTATCTGGAGTAACTCAATTGATGCCAAGCCAGCCCATCAAAGCAAACGGGGAGTAGGTCAAAGGGGCTGAGCATCAGAACTTTCCAGTGAGCTCAAAAAACCCCCAAATACTCAACAATATCCCTGCACAAAGACACAATAAGGAAAAGGAAGGAATCAAGAGGATGCTCTTTTTTAACTGTGCTCAGCACTTTCAAATGTGCAGATTCACATTCACTTTCCACTTGGTAGCAAAGAGGCTGTAAAAGCCTCCGAATGTTGAATCTAATTGCCTTGACAAAAAGCTTTGCTCTTTCACAGCCCTTCTCAGTCCCTCAGATGAAAAATTAACTGTCTGTGGGTAAGTTAGCTGCTCCTGCACTGGAGCTAGTTCCAAAATTACCCATAGAATCAGAGAGTGTCTTTGGTTGGAAGTCACCTTTAAGATGATCCAGTCCCACCTTCAGCCAGCACTGACAGGTCATCCCTAAAACACAGCCCTAAGCACCAGGACCACAGTCATTTATATCCTATCAGGGACAGAGACTCTACCACTGCCCTGTTCCAATGTTTGATAACCCTCTGGGTGAAGAAATTCTTCCCCACATCCAGCCTAAACCTCCCCTGGCACAACTTGTAATGACCACAATGCCTCCGTATCCTGGCCATGCTCAGACATCAGCAGGTGCTAGATAAGCACCTACAAGAATGGGAAAAGCTCTTCTCCAGCATCACACCAAGGCTCTAACACCAAAGAGCCTGAAGAACAAGAGAGCATGGTTTTGCCCTGTTAGTTCCACTGCACAGGACGCATCCCAGAGAAGGCATTCAGCTCACCTAAAGCCACGACCTTCACTACATCAAATGCAGCTGGCTCCGTCCCGTTCCATCACTTCTCACCTTCCCCACCACTTTGCCAAAAGCCCCAGCTAGGATAAAGTATTTCAACAGAGGGGAGGATTGATGAGGCAATAGCACAGTTGCTGCTGCTTCTTTTGTCCATCAGACTTTCAACATAAGACTTTGAGGAAAGCTGGAGGGGGACTTTTTATGAAGGTGTCCAGTGATAGGACAAGAGGTGATGGTTTCAAGCTAAAAGAGGGCAGATTCAGATTAAATGAGGCAGAAATTCCTCCCTATGAGGGTGCTGAGAAAACAGGTTGCCCAGGGAGGTTGTTGCTGCTCTATCCCTGGAAGTGTTCAAGGCCAGGTTGGATGGGGCTCTGGGCAACCTGGTCTGGTGAGAGGTTGGAACTAGATGACCTCTGAGGTCTCTCCTAAACCATCCTGTCATTCTATGAACTTGCCCAAGGGATGCTCTGGAAACAGAACTGTGGCAAGTTGAGGAATGAGTAACATCATGTCCTCTAGAACAGAAATTTCCTCTTGCCAAGGCCACTGTAAACCCCATCACTTCTTGTAGTCATCCCTCTTTTAGGGAAGGGCTGAGAATTTGCTCCATAATGTTTTATACTGTTTTGTAGTCAGCTTGAGGAACAGTCTGCTCTGCTGGAAAACCACCAGGACTTTGCTCTGGGAAAGCAAAGGGAAGTCACTATGCTTATTCAAGCCACTTTGCTGAAACTAAGGACTGATAAATCAGCTGGAACAGATCACATTTGCCCAGCCATCCCCATATGGTTCATTACTGAGTCCCTTATTGACATAATTATCTCCTCATTCCTACTCCAAGGCTTTTCTTAGCCCTCATTTGTCTCATCTTCGTCCAACCGCTCCTGAATGTACCTGGGCTTTTTCCTTTATTATTAACCTTCCTGTCTGTCTGCAGGTACTTAGAGGGGGGAAATCAAGCTAGGCAAAAATAAATATAAAAAGCAAACAGCAGCCTGAAAACCTTTGCAGTCCCCGCTGTTTTGTAGGAGAGGTCCACCTTGTTTCATCAGTTTAGACCCTTATGGGTTATCACAGGATGCTCTGTCCCCAGAGGTAATTTATTCCTTATGGAGAAATGAGAGTGACCTGATCAGGATAACATGCATCAGGTCTACTCTTAAAACACTTGCACAGGATGAGAAGTTAGACTCTGGGGAGGGAATGCATGTCCAGTCTTTGGGATGTAGTGTGTGGCTTAACCAACGAGCCCTTATTGAGTCAACCCTGTAGCTGTCAGGCATTTAAGCTCTTGGCCTCTGAGTTGGAGTTTGGAGGTTCCTGTGCAGGAGGTTAAACTCTGTCCTAGGAAGTTACATAAAAGAAACTCTTCAGAGGCTTTATCAGACCAGGGAGAGTTGCCTTTCCTCTCTCGACCAAGACAGGAATTAAAATAAAGACGCTTCTGATTCTTGTTGGACTCACTGGAGAAGACACAACACAGACTTGAGGACAGGGAAAGAGTGAGAAAGAATAAATCACAGATCCAGTGTAGCAAAGCAACGTCCTGATGGAGTAGAGTAAGAAGTTCACTACAGGATAAATTGGAGGCCAAAAAACCAAAGGGTTAATTAAAGGCTTTCAGGTGGTTTCCAAGACCTTCCACTTTCAGTGTGCCATAGAGACAAATGATGTATTTGATATGCAGAGTGTGAAGTGATGCTCACACATAGCTGTGTGGGACAAGGCTCAAGGGACAGTAACCCCACTTGTAGCCTCCAAGTGAATGTGATGGCTCCGATGCTGTAGGCAATCATCTAAAAATATTTGGCTGTGACCGTAGTGTAAATACAGGCAGGTAAAATTACCAAGTGGTTATAGTGGCCTCCTGAGGTGGATTTCTCCTGTGGGTGCATAAATTGAATTCAATAGCTGACAATAAAAAGAACAAACAAGGAAATGGTCCTTCAGGAGGATGTACACAAGCAACACACATGAGGATTGGAGAGATAAGTGTTAAGCTTTAAGAAGAGTACCTTTAAGGAAGACACCAGTACTTTGGGTCAGCTGGATTCAAAATGTGATAGAAAATGATAAAAGCCATTTTCTGGAAAATTCCTTGTCATGATCTGTCTGAGGAAACTGGCTCAAGAAAGGGTGGGAGACTGAAGAGGGCACAAAGTCACTGGACCCTCCCAGACCTCTAAACCACAAAAACATTAAAGAAAAGCTTACCCTCAGGACATTGCAGAAACCCCATTTGTACCTAAATCTATTGTCTCTGCTATTAAATCTTCACCCTAAAGGCCACAGCTGAGCTAAAGAGCCTGTTGTGTGACTTCTGTCATTCTCAGGTGAAAAGAAGCATCAGGGTTCAATCTAAAACTGCTGTTCACAGGACCATGAATTGGTCCAGGTATGGAGAAAAAAACTGCAAAAAAAGAGGTTTTCATTGGGATTTAGGTAGGCTGGAGATGCTCCTTCATCCAGCTCAGGATCCACCCTGGTACAAGCAAGCCCTCGTGACCAGGGCAACAGTGACATCTATGGCACCATTTAACCTTAATTACTAGGTTTATCAACTACTACCCTTAAACTCAGACATTATAAATTTCAATTTATTATTCTAAATATATAATTCCATTACATGGGCCCTTGACCTGTGAAGCCACAGATCAATTACCATTACCCTGTTTTCTGCATTGGGTCTGCAAAGTCTTTTCCAACCTTGATGTGGTTTCCCCACCACTATGTGTAGTGGCTCTTGATTGTTTCACTAGATAAGGTTTTTGGTCATGGAGGTCCACTGTCATATTGTTCAACTCCTCTTTGTCACCTGGAAGGAAGGGAAGGGAGACACCTTGCATGCGCATTTATTTAGAGCTCAGTCTCCCAAACCATCTGTGGCCTTTAGTAATCAAAAGGAATTAGGAATAAACTTTGTTAGTTTCTCAAAGCCCAGCCATGCTGCAGGCAAGGCAGCGACACCAGGCAAGCCTTTGAAGAGCCATTCCTTTTCCACAGTTTCTTCCCTGCTGCCTAATCAAGTAAATAAAACCCCTGTGTCCAGCAACTCTCTGTTTCCACTGGGGATGAAACCTCAGCTTCCCTCACCATCACCCCTGACAGCTGCTGCCTGCCTGAAATGAATCAGACACAAAGCAATCATGATTAATTTCCTTTGTTTTAGTTACAAGAACCAGTGTCAAACTGTTCTGACCTAAAAATGCATCTAGTCTGCAAATGATTTAATGTTTTGGGGTTTAGCAGATGTTTTACAGCCTCTGAGTGTCTACTGTCAGTGCAGATCCAGCTCCTGATGGAGTAGTTTTTTCTTCTCCCAGTCCTTGCTGGGCACTTGGAGACCCTACAGTGGTGATGCCTGCATACAACAGAGAGATTCTTTCTTCACTGCAACTCTGAGATGGGATGGGGGAGATGTTCCTGGGCTTTACCACACCTGGGGATGTGCCCTCCAGCAGGCCTTGGGGTCCAAGTCTTTGACTCAGTCCCGTTTTCCTTAGAAGCAGATCATGTGCCCTCAGAACTACAGAGAGCTGCCATGGTGGGCAATAAAGCAGAGGACTCCACCACCTCCCTGGACAGTCCATTCCAGTGTCTGATCACCCTTTCTGTGAGGAAGTGCTTCCTAACGTCCAACCCAACCCTCTCCTTGCACAGCTTCAGGCTCTGCCCTCTCACCCTGTCGCTAGTCCAGGAGAAGAGCCCAACCCCTACCTGTCTACAACTTCCTTTTGGGTGTTATAGAGGCTTTACCACAGCTTCACCAGTTGTTGGTTTTTATTGACAGCTGCTTTGTAAGGAGCAGAAAGAAACCCTACAGTTGAAAAGAGAGACCTTTCCTTGCCAAGTAACACAAACTCCTACCCCCTGGTTGTCCCAGATGCCTCTAGGAGACTGAATCAGTCTGTCCAGTCTTTCCTGCCTTGGTTCTGCTGTAGCAGTTCTGGGTTGTGGGTACTGGCTGCCCCATACCCAGTCCATGCAGTACAGGAGGTGGGTCACAAGGTACAATGGGATCTGCCCGGGATGCTGCTGAGGAGCCAAGAGCCAGCCAGCTGCCCAATTCACCACAGATGGCTAGTCCAGGAGATGCCCCTGGGAGACAAAGCACTCTAGACAAAGCAGGGAGCATCCTTCATTAGAAGAGGCTGAAATATGGTTTGTGTTGCACAAATAGGAGGGTAATTGGAGAGCGGCTCCAGCTCCAGTTCACTCTGTGGTGTCCATTACAGGTCTGTTCAAACAGCACTTCCATGGTCTGAGAAGGGAAGTGCACAGCAGGGAATCACAAGTGTCCATTAAAAAGACTTTTTTTTTTCTAGAAATGAAGTATTTTCATCTCCTGTCAGGTCAGGTCCTTCATTCGATGAAGGACTTTTGCTAACAACCCATTGCTAGTTGACTAGCAGGCTTTGGCTCCGATTTGCTGCATCACAGCACATCATTATGTTAAGTCTGTTGGCATTTAAGGGTTGCTAACCTCTGATTTTCTAAACTAGAAGCCAAGAATCACAGAATGGTTTAGGTTGGAAGGGATCTCAGAGATCATTTAGTTCCAATGCCCCTGGGACACATCTGATCAGACCAGGTTGCCCACCCGAACTGGCCTTGAACAGGGATGGAGCAGCCTCAACCTCCCTGGGCAACCTGTCCCTCAGCACCCTCAGAGTGGAGAATTTCTTCCCAAGATCTAAGCCAAGATCTTTTCACATGAAACCATCCCCCTTGTCTTAAAACCATTCCCTTTTGAGCTAGAATAAATGCTGCTGCTTGGTAAGCGTGATCCTACCACGTCAGCACTGCACTTGGATGCCAGGAGGTGGTCTGGACAACCTGTTTCACTGGTCATGTTTCTGCTTTTAACACACCTGTGAAAGATGGTTCATCCCAGTTCAGAGATGGAGAGGTCAGGCGCACTAGAACTAAGGACCGAGCTGGCAATGAGACTCATGTTCCTCGTTCACCCAGCATTTAGCTGCTATGGAGGACATCATGTCCTTGTCCCAGTTCTAGCTAAATTGTTGGTCCAGAGAAGTTTCTTCAACCAAAAGCATCTGTAAGACAATTTGACTCTGACCTTACAAATGAGCCCCAGCACCTGTCCCTCTATCAGGTGTAAACCCTTCATTGAAGTTTCTATTCCTCAAAGACTTCCAAATAGTTGGGGGGACAGTAAACTGAGGTCCACCATCTCCTCTGCTACTGGTTTAGGGACCCTTGTAAATCTTGAAACCACATTTTTTTTTCTCCTTCTTTCCCAGGCCACCACAGCACCCCCAAAAAAGAAACCGGACCCTGTCACTTCAGAGACCGTGGTGATCTGGGGGCTGCGCCTCTGGCAGGTGATTGGTATCTTTGCCATCTTTGTCCTGGCAGTCAGTAAGTTGTAATTCTCCACCTTGCACCAACCACAGCACCACCCCAAGTAGGACTTGCTCCTGGAGGACTGCAGAGCAGATGGCCAGAGGTTGCAGGCTGAGGCTCTTGGCTCTCTGGCATCACAGGGCTACAAACCGAGGGGGTTTCACAGAAGGGAGAGGCAGGTGGGGTGTTTGAAAGAACCACAGATGGGCCACTGTGGCTTTATCTTGTTAATTACTGACCAAACTGTCCTAGCTGGTGGCATCCCAGAGAAGAGGAGATACCACAGGGCTACACTACGGCTAGGACTGCCCTCAGCTGCAAATCACACATGAAAGCCCACATGCATGTTACAGCCCTGGTCCTGTGCTCTCCTACAACCATACAAACCATATGTGACCTCCTAAAGTCCCACAGGCTGTGGTAGGAAGCCTCAGGAGGTCTACAAGCACAGACAGATCTGGTGTTAGGGTCCCTAACTCCTATTCTGGGTGCCAAGACTTTCAACTTTATTTTAGGAAGCCATAAAAAAACCTCCTTTTTAAGTGTTTTAGGTGTCCAAGGACTTAAAAACCTCAAATCCCAGGCACTAGGTAGCCACCAGCTCAGCTCACTCTCTGGAAGTAGTTTTGCAATGCACAGTGAAGCTACTATCAGGAGCAATGAGATTTTACAAGGTATTATGAGAGCAGCACTTAGGACACCATTATAATCCCATCCAAAGTCAGAGGGAGGATCTTCTGCTCCCTCCCTGAGCCAACTATAAACTCTATTTTTGTTGTTGTATTATGAGTCAAGCACAATAAATGGCTTTGGATAAAGGGCTTTCTTTCCCATCTTCTTGATACTCTCCAGACTTCTGCAAAGAGTTAGCCTCATTTCTTCTACCAAATGACATCACACTGACCCATCTATTTCATCGAGCCTCCTCTTTTTCCTGTTAGGGACAAGTAAACAGAAGGGCAGAGCCTGTCCCTATTCCCTGAGTGTAAATCCCATTAACCTGTAGATCAGGGATCACCAGGAAGCCTGAATCTCCCAGGTGTTTTTACATTCTGGCTTGTGGGCCCTAATTCTTCATTAGAATGAACATCATAAGCAGAGCAACAAAGCATTTGAAAGCAAATGAAGGAAAATCTTGAGAGCCTTAGCTTTCTGCATCACTTGGAATCATAGAATCATTAGGGATTGGAAGGGATCCCGAAAGATCATCTAGTCCAATCCCCCTGCCACAGCAGGATCACTTCACTGGAGAAGCCATGGAATCAGAATCACTCAGGGTAGGAAGGAACCATCATCCAGTTCCAACCCCCCCAGCACAGGCAGGGACACCCCACCCTAGACCAGGCTGGCCAGAGCCCCATCCAGCCTGGCCTTAAACACCTCCAGGGATGGGGCCCCAACCACCTCCCTGCACAACCCATTCCAGGTTCTCACAACTGTCATGGTGAAGAACTTCCTCCTCACATCCACTCTAAACCAACCCATCTCCAGACTTCTACTTTCACTCCTCAGAAATGAGAAGCACTGCCAAACAAAAAGTGGCCACCAGCAAACCTTTGGTGAGGAACAGCCACCGGCAACCTACAAGTAGTTGTTTACAGAATCATGAAGGTTGGAACAGACCTCCGAGGTCACTAAGTCCAGCCATCAACCCAACACTAGCATGGCCACTAAATCCTGTGGGCAAGTGCAAGACCTACATGTTTTTGAACACCTCCGGGGACGGTGTCTCCACCACCTCCCTGGGCAGCCTGTTCCAACCCCTGACCACTCTGTCAGTGGAGACATTTTTCCTGATGTCCAGTTGAAATCTCCCTGCTACAACTTGAGGCCATTTCCTCTTGTCCTATCACTAGTGACTTGGGAGAAGGGACCCACCCCACCTCTCCACAAGCTCCTTCCAGGCAGTTGTAAAGAGCTATAATGGTCTGGGTCAAAGTAGCACCACAGTGTTGCAGACAACTGACTCCTGTTTTGTTTACTGCCAAACACAAGCCTAGATGTAGCCCTGATCTAATCAACAAGCACAGCAGGCTCTTTGCTGTTGTCTCTGCTGATAGTGGGGGAAACCAAGTCCCTTCTTGTAGCCACAGGCTCCTCCTTGGCTGCTGTAGGTAGCCTCTATCAGTCCTTCCCTGATAGCCTCCTGTTAGGTCCCCAGGTTCTGTTTAAACCAGAAATCCACATTTCCAAAGCACCCACAAGCACCCCACGCCCAAAGTCTGAGGGGTAGCCAGATCCTACAGCTTGCCAGCTCTCCATCCATCGGTAAAGCTTCCCCACATGCCACAACACCCTTCGCAAACAACCACCCCTCGCTCCACAGAGCAGAGTGCAGCACAGCAAACAAGACCAAGCACTGGACCCGAGTGACCCCACACACACTTTAACGTGGGCATCAGAGGAAAGAGCTGATGAAGGGTTGTATTCAGCTGCTTTTCATGGTTCAGGGGCCACCATAGAGTGCACTGTGCTGGAAAGGACTTTTCAAAGGCATCTAGTCCAACCCCCTGCAGTAAGCAGGGACATCTGATTGAGAAGTTTAATCCCAGTAGACCCAAATGTTTTCTGTTTTGTTACAAATTTTAGTTACCAGATTATTTAGGGTTAGGAGCATGAAAAGGCTGATGTGCTGGAAAACTAATCGATCTGGTGGCACACAGCTTGCAGGAAATAAGTTAAGGCTTTTTTTGGTTCCTTAGAATTATCAGCAGCAAGAAGCAAACACTCGTGAACATTCACTCTCCAAGTGAGAGCACAGAAATGAAATAGAAGACAACATACAATAGAAGTTGCAGCCTGGTTATTTAAAGCACTGAAAATGATAAGAATTATGAGAATTGGTGAGTTATGTGAAACCAAAATAAGCTTAAGGGTCTGTGTAAACAGGCAGGTAAATAGACTATGGGCCATTCAGTTAAGGTAACATCTGCTTCAAGGTTCAAGACCCCAGTGACACACACAGGTAGGGCAACAAAATCACACCATTAGGTCCCCCTGCTACAGAAACTTGTCGGTGAAGGAGCAGGGAAGTGTTTGCCAGGAGGTCACAGGGCTTGGGCTTACTGGGTCTCAGAGTGGTAAATAGATCCAGTGCATCACCACAGGGGACAGAGCAAGCCCGTGGCTCGACAGCTCTGCTACAGCACTTCTTTACAAGGAGCTGAAGGGGCTTGAAAGCAACTTTGTACTTGTTGAAAAACAAACATTTGGCAAAGACAAACTCACAAACAAGTCTGTGACACAAAGCAAGACAAACAGCTCGTTCTCACCACTTTCTCGCATCCTGCTCCAGCAACATCCTCGTCCTCCGCTGTGTTGTGACCCCCAAAGCACTGATGGTTCCCCAGCTTTGCCAGCAAAGGTTATCTCAGAAGCAGGCAGAGGTTTTCCTGTGAGAGGTTGCCTTGTTATCAGTCTAGAAAATGAGGCAATGTTCTACTTTTCTGATGGAAACAAGCTTTACTATGGCTTCCAGCTCCCACAAAACCCTCAAAGTCAAAAGCAAGAGGGTAGCACTAACCCTCTGCTCCAAGAGACAAAAGAACATCTTCCCCAGAGCTTCTTGGGAGCCTCCAAGATCCCATTGGTTTAGCATCTCACCTTGTTATCAAGGCTCTAAGGGTGTGTCTGCTTTGTCATGTGAGGTCAGGTGGGGCCTGGGAGAGCAATTAGGATGATTTGAAAGTTAGTGCCTCAAGCTACCTCATTACTGGTGATTGTGGAGCACTTGACCTGGATTCCTTGAAATGAAAATAGAAGACAGTTGCTTCACAAAGGTTTGGGCCCAGATGAACATGATCATGGCTAAAGACATCCCCAGGATCAAACCAGAGGGCCGGGATCCTCTATGCTTTGCCACCCCACAAACCAGCTCCTGCAGAGGACAGAAGCGCAGGTCTGAGCTGGGGTGGTTTCCAGCTGTTGTTCCCAGAAGTGTCCACAAGATGGCACCATAGCACCATAAAATCCAGGTCCCCAGTGACAATTGCGGTCCCTACACGGCGAGCACTCGCCACCGAACCGGACACAAGGCTTCGAGGAGATCCTATCACTGATAAAAGTTTACTGGGACAAGTTATAAAGCAAAGGGAGCAACTTCTGTCTCCTCTGGAAACACTAGAAACGTTTAGGCTTCAGTTAGGAGACGGTTTCTCTCTTTCCAGCAGCATGTGATCAGCAACTTCCTCAGATGCCAGATGAAGTCTTCACTCTGTCCAGTCCCTCCATCTCTCAGCCCTTTTGCTGTGACATGGGTTATGTCTCCAGAGAAATTCAACCACTGGGGAAGCCAGTAGAAAGCAGAGGCACATGCAGAACATCCATGAGATGATGCTGGATGCAGAACGCCCTGCCATACATAATTCTTGCTAAACAGTAGGAGTGTCAGACCTTTGTGCTACAATTGGAGAAGGCACAACTTGAGAACTCACTTTGAAAGCAAAGACTACCTCTACAGGTTAAAAATCTGTGAAGAAAGAGAGGGAAAGGGAGGTTTCTCAGGTGCCACACACAGGAGGTCCACTCACTGTTGCTCCTTTGCCCCACACAAGGTTTTTGCTCAGTCATGTTGAGCTTGGCTAAAGGAATCCTTCCCTTTTGGGTATCTGAATCCAAGCAGTCCTCATTGACGCTGCCCCTCAGCACCATGCAGCTGCTCTGGTTTATTTCACCAAACGTTGGTTGATAAGAGACTCCTTGCAGGTAGGAGCAGAGACAACTGATTGCACCCGACTTTTATCTTGGAGGCACTTTGATGTTATTAGCTGTGGGAAAGATTGACTCACTCAGGAGCTCTGCTACCTGGATTCTTGGTCTTTTGTTGGGTTGGCTTTGGTTTTTTTGAGAAGGTGGTTGTTTTGTCCTGTGAAAGCTGTAAAGAGGGAATTGAGTCCCAGGGCTATCACCTAGATAGGATGGGATTGAGTCATGGTCTTGGAATCTTGCACAGCCTGTTTCACCCACATAGACCGAGGACTTTGTGCCAAAAGTATGACCCTTTGCAAACCCAAGGGCTGTGATGAAAGAGAGGGTAGTCCCAACCAACCTCTAGGAAAGCCAGCAACTGGCCCAAGGCTTGCCCAGAGTGGTCATTCATTCATCCAAGGTTTCCATTGACAGAACAACCATAGAGTGGGATAAAATACAGAATCTTAGTCTCCAGCCTGGACTTTAAATCTGCAACCTGATGCCAAGCCCAAGCCACGGCCAGGATGTGGTTACGTGCCCTGTAAATGGCTGCACACCCTTTAGAAAGGAAGTTTTCTGGGGCCCAGCTTAGGGACCTCTTCCGAGGCACAAGTATCTCACCAATAGCCCTAGTAGCAGCAGTGGCATCTTTAAATTAGGTGGTTCAGGCACCAGCATCTCAACACCTAAGCGCTCAGGGGGTCCTACAAGACACCACCCAAGAACTAATTCATCTTCTTAAGGGTTTAGTCTCACTGTTGGTTGTATCATCACAACCAGCCAGCTACAAACACTGCTCTGAGCAGCTGGAACAGCCACAACAGCCTCCTCTTTCCTTACAGCTTCATTACACTACACATGCAGTCAGCAGCTCTCCAGGCTTCTCAAGGAGCATTTAAACTCAAGTGCAATGAACTCACCGTTGCACAAATCTGCATGAAGTGCCTGCCTTACTAACAGTGCAATGGCTGCCTAATTAACCCTGAGCAGCACAGGCTACCTCCCTGAATGTTAAGTGCTTCGTTGGCAGCCTGGATTTTTTACAGCTTCAAAGGCAACCACCCTCCAGGGCATGGCAGCCAATTTCCATCGGATTCACAAAATCATCCGGTGCTCGGTCACAGCTCTGCTGACATACTGCACCGAGAGCAGCCTCGGCAGCAGGTACTTCATTTCCATCTCTCCCAGCTCCTGGGAGGATCTAGTTGTTTCTTTCCTCCTTGGTTTTTGCTTTTTGCCAATTTGCTGCCCAGCTACACGAGCAGCAAATGCGTGGCTGTTGATGAGCTACATTCAGTTAAGACAAAAACAGTTCAATTAAGTCAAAAATAAAAGGAAATAAGAGGATGAATTGGGTAACTTGGGCAGGTGGATGTTTGGTTTAAGCCAGGAGAATGCCTTCCACAGTCTCTTGCATCTGCTCGTAGCCTGCTCCAGTTAGAAAACAAAACATTGCAGCTGAAGCCAGTGGGAGTAAACACACAGCCCTCGGTTGGTCACAGGCTGCTAATTGTTTACGGTGAGAATGATGTGTTTAATGTCTTCTCTGTTACTGCACTTCAGAGGAGTGTTTCTCAGGGGCCATCTCTCAGCTTCTCCCTGTAAAAATAATGAAAACTTGCTGAGGAATCCAGAAAGGACCAAGCCTCAGAGTTCGCTGATGGATTGAGAGCTGCCCTGCGGAGAAGGTCTGGTGGTACTGGTGCAGGAGGAGCTCACCATGAGTTGCCAGTGTGTGAGGGAAGCCCAGAAGGACAACTGTGTCCTGGGCTGGATGAAAAGACGTGTCACCCACAGAAGGTGAAGGTGTCACCCACAGAAGGTGAAGGTGTCACCCACAGAAGAGAAGGAACAAGCTGGCCAGGTTGCTTGTGAATGCCTTATCCATTGTTCAAGACCAGATAGGATGGGGCTCTGGGCAGCCTGGTCTAGTGAGCTGTGTTCCTGCCTGTGGCAGGGGGTTGGAACTAGATCATCTCTGATGTCCTTTCCAGCCTAAGCCATTCTATGAATCTGTGAAGAAAATGAGAGTCTCCACCAAGTCTTCTTCTAACTCCTTGGTGGAAGATCATCAGCTACTTAACTTCTCATCTGTCCCTGAGCTAAGGCAGCCAGTCCCCAGAAGGGGTAATCATGGTAAGGATGCTCTGAAGAGCCTTACAGGCATGTTCAGCTTCCCAGCTTGTCTTCAGCATGAAAACCGCTTTGCTGTTCCAGTGGGGAACGATGGTAAACCTGACATCAGCAAAGCCCCAAGGAACACTACAAGTTACGTTGCTTTCTAGTGGATAAATTAGTGGTGGAGCAAACACAATCTCACCAGGCTGAAGAAGCACCCCAGTGCAACTCCCCATCTTTGGTAGAAAGTTCTATGAGGAGACTAGCTGGTGAAAGTTGAAGTTGAGCTGTGAGATGCAGAACACTTCCTACCCCTTCCTTGAGGACCAAGCCAACTACTGTGATATTAGTGGGCATTTTGTCCTTGATTTTCCAGGGCATTCACCAACCTCTTTGTGCTTTCCTTGAAAGCCAACAGCCTCACCATTTATCAGTCTCCAGGAAATGTGCTGCTCATTTTTCCTGCCAACTTTTTCCTTCAGTACAAGCAGAAGATTTCTTGGCTGAGCCGATCAGCAGAGTGCTTTTAGGAAAACAATAGGTTTTGATTTAAAAGTGGTTAGAGAAAAAAGCACGTACCCCCTTCCCCTCAGTAAATTGCTTTCCTGCTTGCTGTCACCATTAAAAATGCATCCTTACGTCTGGTCTGACCTTGCCCCGAGTCCTTGCTCGGAGACCGAGTGTTTGTAACTGGAAATGTCCATGCTCTCCACTGGTTGTGACGTAGCTGTGGCAGGCTTTTGTGGGCAGGTGCACAGTGGAGTCCTGCTGCCTTGAAGAGTCAAGCAGACCCAAAGGTCTGCCTTCCAGATGTGGAACATCACCCACTTGCTGGCTGCCAATGTTATTGAGCTGCCAGTACCACCATATGGGCACCTTGCTCTCTTAATGTAAGAGAAATAAAAGCTCAGTCACCCTCAGCTTGATGCTGACCTTCATGGGAAAAGACCAAGGATGAAAGCATCTTCATTTCTTACCCTACTATGGTTTATTACAATTTCATGTTGCTTTAGGCAATTTACCTCAGCTTCAGTTGTCTCATCCCATTGTGACTTGTCAGTGGTTCTCAGTGTGATTGCACAATGTCTCTGCATCAAACCCTTTAATGGGAGTGATATGTTTTTCAGAAAACCAACAAAGGGGTGGGTAGGGGAGATGTTACACTTTGCTTGGTAACTTCTCACCAACCTCAAAACCCTGAGAGAGGTGGTTTACAACTTTCTATTTCTCTTTCCTGATGCTGAGAGGTCATGCAGAGCTTGTTCCTGGTTAGCTTGATTTGGTGGACCTTCTTTACTTGGGAGAGGCTGGACGGGTCCAAGATAAAGCCCTAGGGTGTAAATTTACACCAGCCTGTGATTGGTGTTCTTGTGTGGGGAGGCTGTCTGCAAAGTGCTTTGAATGAAAAACTCTCAGACTGGGAACAAAACACACAGATGGTATCTCTCTGCTTCCTTGGAGGAGTCTCAGAGGTCTGATACTTTGCTCACAGTGGTATAGAGCCAGAGGAAGTTGGATGATCACTCCTTTCTCACTCTGTTGCTGTTTCATGGTGGAACTCCAGTGAAAATAAGACACAGGGCACGTAAAACTGATCACACAGCACCTTTCCAAGCACAGAGCTCTGTCTGCCTGCAGAACCCATTTCCATAAGGTATGAGAAGGATGTTAAAACCTTAGGAATGTTGGAAAGCTGAGGATTTGTTTAGAATAGAAGAACCTTTCATACTATTTTAAAGGTGCCCATAAAAAACCAACTTGAATGTTCATAGAGACCATGAGCTCTTGGGCTTCTTGATATATGTTTATGACCTACAGGTCACCTAATTTTATGACTAGCTGTTTCTGAGTTTCATCGATCTTTTCCTTGAAGTTGCTGCTTTTTGTTGTCAGAAGTGGTGCATGGATGAACCAACGACCCGCTCAAGACCGTGCATTCCTCATCCAGAAGCACAAGTGGTGATTTCATAAAGATAAGTTGTTTGAACCATGATTAGGTTTGCAGGTTGAAATAAATGCTGGTTGACATTAAAACACAATGTATAAGCATGAAGGGAAAAATTGTCTTCCTCAGAGTAAAAACATCCTCAGCATCATTAAGACACATGAAGGAGGCTAGATCATGGAAAGAAGAATGATGGAAGTGGGGATTTAGGAGAACTGGGTTCTTGGCCTGTCCTAAATGGATTTGCATGAGAGTCACCAAAGGCATACATTGAGCTCTTGTTCTGGATCCGTTTTGGAGGTCTGACAGCATTTCCATGTCAGGTTCTTCACTGCTTTCTTCAGCTGGATGTCCACAGTCTCAGCTTCTACCTACCGGTGAAGTTAATGACTAAAACATGTTTGCAGGAGCCTTTAGCAATAACACACTGCTGAAGGGTGATGGCACATTTTAACTGCAGCCATCATTTCCAAAGAGATAATGACTTTCATCCGTTGATGCTCTGATACTCAAAATCATAGAATTGTTCAGGCTGGAAAAAACTTGCAAGACAATCAGGTCCAACCATGAACCCAACTGTCCCAAGCCTAGATCCCCACAACTTCTAAACACATCCACTGATGGCAATTCAACCCCTTCCCTGGGCAGCCTGTTCCAATGCCTGATGGCCTTTTCCATGAAGAAGTCTTTCCTAATGTCCAACCTAAACTTCCCCTGTCACATGTCCTCTTGTCCTATCACTACTTATGAGAAGAGACCAAAGAAAATGATACTCTGCTACTGGTGGCACGTATGGTATAAGGCAATGGTCCACACTGGTTTTGTGGGGAAGAACGTGCTCAGTCCTTTACCACAGCTCAACTCAACAGTGGTGATTCTTTCTTTTCAGGGAACTCTATTGTTTTAAACTGTGTGACCATGTCCCTCGGGCAGGTACTTCTACTGATGTAACAGCTACAGGTTCCCACTGTAAGAAACTCTTCTGAAATGGATTTCTCCTCCAGCTGTCTCCCCACTATAAATGGCCCCACCTGTACAAGATGGAGACCTGCTGACTAGACTGAATACTCTTGCTGCCCTCTCTCCTTTCCCAGTTATCACACTGTGCTGTATCTTCAAGTGCCGCATCCCCCGGACAAGGAAAGAGATCGAGGCACGCTACGCTCAGCGGCAAGCAGCCAAGAACTACGCAGACAAACTGGACACTGTGCCACCACTCAATGAGCTGACAGAGATACCCGGAGGTAATTCCCATGCCCACACCTACTCATGAGATCCACTTCTTCTTTTGGGGTTCTTTCTGTGTGCATGAATGCAAAGGGCTTGGTCCTTAGTGTAAGTCAGGGTGCCTCCCTGGGTGTAACCTCAAAGGAACTGCCATCACTTGGCAAACCCCTTCTACTGATGTGCAATAAACCTGCAGTGTTCATGGTCATTTAGATGAAAGGGGCAGCTCCTTCACTGGTGCAAGTCAGGGTCAGTCCTTCAAAGTTCGTGTTTGAAATTTCCACACAGTTTGATTCATTTTAAGAGACAGTTCCTGGGTTGGGGGATGTCAGTAGGAAGAAAATGAAGTTGTCATAGTTTCACATTACCTGCATGTGCATGGTTTGTCCTGTATGAATGGCCAAGAGTATTTCTGTCTCTGCTCTCTGCTGCTCTCACCCACCTTTCCTGATTCTGTACCCTAGGCTCTGCTGAACCTCTCCTAACTCTCTCTGGTCATGTCCACTCCAGACCTCTCAACTCCCTGCCTGTGGTGAAAGAAGAGGATGAAATGGCCCTGCAAGGAAATTAGGGGACTGCCTTCCTATCTGTCTGTCTGTGGCTTCTCTTTTCTGACGAGATCCGCCACACCTTGGACTCTGCTTCTCTCTGCATTTTGACCTCTGTTTTCTCAGCACCTTTTTATGAACTTTCCCCTCTTTCCTGTGTCTCTGCAAGCGCTGTGATCTCTAGCTTCATGGAAACTGTAAGTTTCCTTCAGTCAAAGTTGGGATGCTGCAGTCCATGCAACTGGTGGAAGAGGCAGATAATGCAATTCTAGCAGTTTAGTTCTGCACCAGCAAAGCACAGAACTAAGTGCTGAACAGTAGGAATCACAGAATCATGGAACTGTTCAGATTGGAAAAGACCCTTGAAATCATCAAGTCCAACCAATAACCTTACTCCACCAAAACAAATACTTGGTGATGCTTTATGAAGTGGGCAGTTTAAGCACCTTTAAGCACCACATCTGAATGATTTTTAAACACGTCCAGGGGTGGGGACTCAACCACCTCCCTGGCAGCCTGTTCCAATGCTTGACTACTCTTTCAGTAAAAAAAATTGTTGGAATCATTAGGGATTGGAAGGGACTTCGAAAGATCATCTAGTCCAATCCTCCTGCCACAGCAGGGTCACCTAAACCAAGTCACACAGGAACACATCCACACAAGTCTTGAACCTCTCCAGAGAAGGAGATTCCACAACCCCCCTGGGCAGCTGTGCAAAAACCTGAGCATATTTTACCATTTCAGAAGTGTTCAGGCATCTGACTACATCTACATCATGTACTGGAGGTGGTGAGACCATCTGAACCCAACTGGAATGAATAAACCCTTGTCCATACAGTTAAATTCTCTTAACCTGCTTTAAAGTCAAGGGTCATCCAAAGGTCCAATTAGTGCCCTCTATGAGCAACCACACACGGAAGTGCTTAGTTTCATGTCTTTCGCCTTCCTGACCCAAAGACCAAATTCTGACTCTGTAAGTAGTAGCTATTAGTAGATCCCAGAGGGTGTGGAGGATCATGCCTACAGACAGCAGAAAACAAATTCACCCATTTGCTGCTGCGTTCTCCTCCTGCCTAGATGTTAATTCCGGAAAACCAATAAATTGAGGGTGAGAATACCCAGAAGACATGGAAAGGTATTTGGGCAGCAGAACGTCTGCTTCACCCCAGAATGCTAATAAATCACATGTGTGTAAATAAGACACGTACGCATACACCACCCAAAGGCTATTCTGGTGTAGATTTCATCAGACCATGGTAAATTATTGCAGCATGAACTCATGAAGAAATTGCCACAACTGAACCATTTATGGGAAGACTACCTAAACTTTTATCCAGTTAAATGTATAAGTTGAGTAGCTGGTGATATCTGGTGGTGTCTGGTGATGAATACGTGAACCCAGTCAAAGCCAGAGAGATGGTGAGTGATTTGAATTACTGGGCATCCATTAAACACATGAAAGAATTCTGTAAGTGTCAAAAGCTGTTAATCCTGGATATATGACTGCTTAAAATACTCTAATTTCCTGGCATTACTTTACTTCACATCTACTATAATGGAAAGTTCTGACTGTCCTACGGCTCTCCATGGACTTTTTTTTGAGTTTCATATATGGCAAACCTTTTTATTGGACATAAATAAAATGGACTTCAGGGCTCAGCCATAAAATCTTATCTACAAGCTGATTAATTTGTGCTCTGTCTCCCAGACTGTGGGAGAAGTACAAGCAAGACTTGGCCTTTGCTTTGGGTGGAGTGGTACATTCTGGGTCCATGGCCTGGGAGATCTTCAAGTATTCTGGTGTCAGGCTGCTCCAGCTGACATGTTTAGGAGTTCACCTAGTTCCTACCATATTTGTTCAGGAAGCAGACAATGTAGTTGTGGGGTTTTTTATTCTTCCTTCTGGTTTTTTTCTGGGAGTTGTCAGGTTTTCTCCTGTGGTTGCGATGAAGAGGGCACTGTTCTGCTCCCTTTGGCTTGTGCAAACGAACTCCCAGTTCCCAAGGTCAAAGGATGATTTTAGTGGGCACACGAAGGGAATATTTTAGGTAAACATAAGCAAACCTCAAGCCCAGGTTTGATTTGCACCTCTAACCTAGAGATGTCCACAGCAACAGAGATTTGGGTTGCTTCAAAAGACTGGAGTCTCACGGCTCCAGGTAAGGGTTGAGCCATCTCATAAACAGCCCACTGCAAGTTACCTCCTAAACCAATTCACTGTCATCTTCATCAGTCTGCATCAGTCTCTGAGTTTAGAAATACTTGTGAGGAAAGGAACCATTTCTTGTAGAAGAAAAATACAAAAGGGGAAAGGAGTTTTCTGCTGCCAAACCCTTTGTCAGAATTATCTAAGTCTGCAGAGCCAGTGGGGTATTTATGAGTCTTCTCACCACCAGTGGCCACTGAATCCAATATATTAATGTTAAATAAAGACATTATAAATTTCCTGTAAGTAACATGACTTTAAAAAACATGCCAAAGCTGGGTTAGCTCTGGGCTACAGGTGATTGCTGTATCACCATGGTATGCTGTTGGTATTAATTGAAGGTGGCAAGCCAGAGCCTTGCTGGCTGGGTGCAGACAGGATACAAGCTGAGCCTTTCTTGTCATCTTGTGCTGGGCAAGACATCTGGTCTATACCTGAAATCAGAGGAGCCCATGCTCGGCTGCACGACACGTACCCCACACGTAAAGAAGTAGGGAAGCCATCAAAAGAAAAAAAACCACCCCTAAACATAAGACAAGAGCCAGCTGAATTGCGTGAGAGATGTTTCTGTTCCTTCTCGTAGAAGGAGACAGCCCCAAGTTGAACATCATTGCTGGGAAATGCTGATGTACTGTGCTTGTGATGCTTAAGGACCAGATCCTACCTGCAGGAGCCAGTCCCTCCAACAGAGCCACAACTCGGCTCTTGAAATTACCTGTTCTGCTTTACCCAGTTGCTTAGTCTTCTCAAAACAAAGACATCAGTAGCTGCTATCAGTGAGCAGAACAGCTGTACGGACAAAGCCCTGGTAGAAGTACTTTTCCCTTTGCCCAAGATTTGCCAGCAGGGAGCAGGAGCTTCTCCCAGCCCCTGGAATGGTTGGGATTGACTCACGTTAATAACTTCCCTGTTTTTCTTTTCCCATCTTCGCATGCAGCTCAACCAACAGAAGAAAAAAAAGAAGAAGAAGTTCCCACTGTGTCTGGCAAAGTGGACAAGGAAAAGGGGAAGAAGGACTCCAAGGACTCCAAGAAGAAAGATGGTGAAAAGGATCAGAAAGAAGAATCCAAGAAAGAAGGGAAGGATGGGGCCAAAAAGAAAGAAGGAGAAAAGGGAGAAAAGGGTGATAAGGGAGAGAAGGGAGAAAAGGATAAGGGAGAGAAAGGAGGGAAAGATAAGGGAGAAAAGGGAGGGAAGGATACTGACAAGAAACAAGGAGGTGGGAAGCAAGGTGAAAAGGATGGAGAAGCAGCAAAACCCGGAGGAGGCACCAAAGCTAATGGCAAGGCTGGTGGCAAGAAGAAGTGACCATGCTAAAAGACAGTGCTCGGAAGGCTCTCAGGGAAGGCATTGTCAAGCCTCTTTTGGCAGAGGACTGGAGGCAGGTAGGACATGGGTCTCCATATCCTCAGGCTGCTGAGTGCCACTAGACCTATGGATTTATCACCTCTTGAAGATCCAGTAGCTGTTCTTTTGCCCACCACCAAAACACCTGGCCATTTGTAAACATGCCACGCAGAGCTGCATGACAGCAACAACTAGAACCAAACTGCGACTTCGGGTGATGAACAGGATGCTGGATAAAGAGGTGAAGACTCTTTGTTCTTCTTGAGGACCTTCAGGAGGTCTGATAAATAGTTACTAGCACTCATCTCCTCATACCAGGATTTGCATGTGGGTAATTTTAGGGAATAACAATTCTGAGTGTTAACACCCAACCAATGGGGTTTTCTAAATCATAGCTCATGTGGTTTCTGAGAGGTGGCTTGGGAGAAAGCTTTCCATGTTCTCAGTTGCCTCTTCCTCTGCAGTCATGAAGGAAATACAAAGAGTTGCCCATCTCCCTAAAGATTGAACCACCTTTTTCTCAGAATTAAAGGAAAAACAACAGACTGCATCTGTGCTGCAGTAGGTCCTCAGTGCATTGACCCTTCAGGAAAGGCAACAGAGAAGAGTCCAGCTGGGATGAAGGGGATATGAAGGGGTGTTGAAGCAGAACCTCGGGGTCTCAGGGGAGCAGCACATCTTTGCTCTCTCCCTGAGGAGATTTGAAAGCAGGGATTTTGCTCTGCTTTTATGTGGCTGCTGTTTCTCTCTCCTCGAGGAAAATTTTGAAGAGCAGTTCCCTCAGGAGCAGCTTCTCTCCTGATGTGTTTTGTAAAACTCTCAGCAACTTATGCCCTAAGATTAAGAGCCATGGGGTGTTTTTCAGGATAGCTGATGAGGGACAGTTATTGGAAGCTACTGACTTGTCTAAAGCTCTACCTATCAACTCTGGGGATGCAGCATCTCTAACACTGGTATGGCTTTTTCTGCTCCATGGAGCAAGGAGAGGGCAAAGAGGGAGTCATCTCCAACAGTTGATTTGTCTCAGGCTGCATGAGTTGGATTTATATGAATCCACCTGTTTATGTTTGGATTTATATTATAGATTAATATATGGATTTATATTAATCCAATTAACCTATATTAATCCAATTAACCTATATTAATCCCATTTATATTAATCCAACTAGTTTCTACTCACCCTGCACAAGCAGAGCTGAATGATTTCTCACTTGTTCCACCTTTCTCCTACACAATCCATCCTGGTAGGAAACAGAGCAAAAGGAAGAGCAGGTTCTGGTGTGTGAGTGAGGTCAGTCAGCTCATAAAAGGCCTCAAAAGCACCACAGCTACTGAAGAGGTGCTATAAGCCTTGAAGAGCATGAGTGGTGACAGGTCACTCCTCCAGGTACAGTGTGAGTACTGCGAGCACAGAGAAAAGTCAGGTTCAGAAATTCATAGAATCACATAGTGCTTTGGGCTGGAAGGGACCTTAAAGCTCATCTAGTCCAACTTCCTGCACTGAGCAGGAACATCTTCAACTCAAACAGATTGCTCAGAGCCTCATCCAACCTGACATGGAGTGTCTCCAAAGATGGGAGCTTCTACCACCCCTAACGCTTCAAATGCTGAAGATGAGTGGGGATTGTGGCTTCCAGGCAGATGCAGAGGACCTGTTTTCCATTCCCTCCTCAACATGAGAGGTTGCAGATGTCCAAGTTTGTGGCTCAGGACAGCAACCGTGCTGCCTGTAAGACCAAGAAAAAGACTTTCACCCACTTTTTCAGCTGGAGCAAAGGGAGTCACACAGCCAGCTCTGTGGAGGAGGCAACCTTGAAGGAAAACAGGTCTATAACAGGTTTGAGTCTAACACCTGCTGAGACATCAGTTCACTGGCCTTCATATCAAGACATCTTTACTCAGGGAGCTGTAGAGACTCCCACTGTCACAGCTGATGAACCACTTTGATTCCAACACGCAGAAACACGTAGGGTGTCAAGAGTTGTATTCCAGTTACCTGACTTCTGCTGTTCTCTCCCATTATAACTGGTTTGTTTTGTAAGGAGCCATCAAGGAAATAAAGGAAGAGAATATTGTAACATTGGATTCAGGCCATGCTTTTCCCATGTGTGCAGGTGTCATGCCCTGGGACCTACTCAAGGTTGCAGGAGCTCGGTGTGTCTTTTAGGGAGCCTGAGTGGATGCTTGTGTCTTATAAACACCTCAGAGTGTGGGTTCCAGCTGTGAGCTGAGGCTAGTTCCAAGCTCTGTGCCTGGAAATGCATCTGGAATATCCTTTGGAGGTACAGAATGAAGGTGCTGGCTTAGTCTGTACCTACTTGCTGAGAGGGAAGAGGATCATCTGTGCCTGATGCCAAAGAAATGTCTTCCTCAGGGAAGAAAATCTGCCCCTTCACTTTGTCATTAAGCTCAAGATCTCACAGTGAAGGAGCACTTTCCTTAATGCCCTCCTTGCCAATGCAACCACCACCTCCATCCTCCAGCAATAACAAATTACTGCTTTGGGACAGCTGGAGCCTTTGCACATCATCAATTCAGATGCTTTTTACACCACCAGATGGAGAAATTGCATTGGAAAAACTGCTTCCACAGCTGCTGAAGCTTCTCAAAGTGGCGACACTGGTTTCTCTCAAGCTTTACATGCCACCACGAATCCAAAAGCAGGACTTGAGACATGCAGGTAGCAGCGACAGGAGCTCTGCTTTCGGCAGATCAGGCCGGTGCTGTCGCACGGCCCGGGCATTGTGGGGGAAACAGAGATGCCACAGGGGCAGGACAAAGAAGGACTTCCAGGGTCTCCTGCTCGACACATTCCACAACTTTCCACTAGAGGGGACCTTCGTCCTCTGTAGCATCTGGAGACAGTTTTAACAGTGGGTTGTACTGGATGTATTTCATAGGATCATAGGATCATAGGATGTTAGGGGTTGGAAGGGACCCAAGAGATCATCGAGTCCAACCCCCTTATGTCCAGCCTGGTGGTACTAACATCACTTCTTTGGTCCAGGTAAGACTTTAATGTCGTTGGTTTATCTACTCAGGACATCATATCTTCTTCCAGTATTGTTCTTCTCCTGGTTAACAGAGGCAAGAAATCAGCCAACAGTAGCTTAAGTCCTCAGGGACTTCACTGATGGAAGCGACATCAAGAAAACAGTCATTGGCTTTGGCAGATACAACTGAAGTCAGCCTAGTTAGGGGTCCCTAAGGGGCTGCAGTGAGGATCATACATCTGGGTGAGCAGGGCAATAGGACAAGATGGGAAGGTGAGCTTTTTTCATTCCATTCCTGCTTCCTTTGGGAAAGAAGCCCATGGAAAATCTATCAGCATCATTTGCTTCCATCTTCCTTATCTTTATTGGTTTTGCCTTTAGAGTTAATGAAACATGGTGAAAAATTAAGTGTAGGTTCTGCACTGATCCGCCAGGAGACACTAAACACGAGGTGTTCCTACTGCTAGGAAATGTCACGACACCTTTTCCACCGATGAATTGCAGCTTTCTCCAGGGGATGGTGCCCCAGAAGCTCTCAAGGAGGTCATTCCCCAGCCTTCCTTACAGAGTGGGACTCCAAATAAGGACTGCTGTTCTTATTGATTTCCTAATACAGATCTAAATATTACAAGTAATTTGGATCCATACTCAGAAGGTTAACTCTTTGTACCCAGCTCTTTTTTGAGATGCAGAGGAGAAGTCTGGTGCATCTGTGCTGTCCTACCCACCTGGTTAGGGCCATGGAGAGCAAGTAAGTCATCTGTGGGGCTAAGAGATTCCTCCTTCCACTGGCTGAGGGTAGAGTGCCAAACCTGAGGGAGAGCTGTTAAAACCATGAGGATATTTCCCCCTTGTAATAGGCAAAAGGGAAAAGAACCAACCCCCAAATATTTCCAGGGCTGGAGATGGAGCTTTTCACCTGTAGGTCAGATTGATGTTTACGTTACTGACATAGGTGGCCCTTTTCAAAGAGATGGGGCTTTGTAGGCTTAAGCAACATGGTCATTTTCAGAAACTAAGACCTGAAAAATCTTTCCTTTCCTTCTTTTTCTTTCCTTCTTTTCCTTTTTGGGAGGGAGATAAAGGGAGAAACTGGGCTCCCTTTATTTAATTTAATTGAGCAATTTCTGCAAATGCAGCAGGAGCCAGTTAAACGAAATATAAATCCAAGCTCCATAAGGTGTCTTAGAGACAGTAAATGTGAGGTAACTCTGTCCCTTCACTGTTCCTGATTTTATACAGCGTTTTGTGTGACACCCCCCTCATTTCTACACATAAACCCACAAGACTTTTGTGCTCCTAATTTTTTCTGACTAAACAAAATACATCTTCTGTGTTCGCGGATGTACTGAGTCCCTTGGTCTGGACTCCTGCGGACTGGTGGGTGTCGTGCAGGGTAACTGGGGCACAGAAGGCAATCTGCTTAATGTCAGAAGGAAAATAAGAGACAATGGATGGGACCTGAGTGCTGATCTTGTGAAACAGGGCTTTGTGCACATCCTTCTAAAGATGCTCTGGGGATTTGATCCAAAATAATAGTGGCGAAGCCTCCCTGAACTTCACTATCTTCTGTTACCATAAAACTGCCTGTCAAGGCAGAGTTATGTGCAGGGAGGTCACAGGACACAACGGGAATTCTCCTATTAAAGACACAACAGAGATGCATGTTGTCACTTTCCAAATCTGCTGTTGAGGATCTGAAGAGGTGATGCAGTGTGCTGGAGGGACGAGGCATAGAGACTCTTGCATTTTGCCTTTCCTTAGGCTGTTCCCCACAGCTGTACTGTATCCATGGTTCTAGGGAAGGAAAAGTCTCCTTCTACTTCAAGACCTCAAGAGGCCTCCAGAAAACCCTGAGTCTGCACTCAAACTGTTCTGCCTTTCCTGGGCATGTTCACACTACCAGCCTGGGGATATCTGCATTGCAGACACCTTTGGCAAGCCTAATGGTGAAGGGAGACTGGATATTGGTGACTTTGGACTGAAGACTGGTTCTTGTGACCCTCTGTGGTGTGTCTTGCTTGCAGGCTGGGGTCTGCAGTACCTCAGCTATGAAGAGAGGCTGAAGTAATTAGAGCTGTTCAGCCTGGAGAACAGAAGGCTCCGGGTGAGGACACCTCATAGCAACTTCCAGTACCTGAAAGGGCTACAGGAAAGATGGAGAGTGGCTTTTTCCAAAGGATTCCAGTGATAGGACAAGGGGAATTGTTTCAAGCTAAAGGAGGGGAGCTTTAAACGAGATCTCAGGCAGAAATCCCTCACTGTGAGGGTGCTGAGGTACTGGAACAGGTTGCCCAGGGAGGTAGTGGCTGCTCCATCCCTGGAAATGTTCAAGTCCAGGTTGGATGGGGCTCTGGGCAACCTGGTCTATTATGAGGTGACAGGTGTGTTCCAACCTCATGGCAGAGGGTTGGAATTACATGATGTTTAAGGTCCTTTCAAACCTAGACCATTCTATCTGGGACCATCACTTCCAAGCAATGTGGTGACTGGTCCTGCCTTACTATCTCTTAGAAACTGTGGTGGTCTCTATGTTATTTGCAGCATACAAAGACTTGGTAACCCCCTTGCTCATGAAAAGTCTGTCTTGAGCTGACCAAATGATGTCTGTTTGGACTGTTTGGCCTTTGGTGCTGGGGGGGATGGCTTGGAAACATAACTCCCTGAAGCAGAAAGCCAGCTCTGTGCTCTGCAGCGAGGGTCTGTCCCGTGATGTTTGTCGCCCCTCCTGCGCAATGTAGGGCTGCTCTCCCCATCCATCCCAGCCTCACACAGCTTGGCTCTGAGGCTCAGTCACATCTTTTTTCCCTTTGCTCAAGAGATAGGAAGTAGCTTATGGGGGGCTCTCTCCATAGGCGATGCATTCAGAATAGCAATTTAATGAGTTTATTTTACAGGCTTTCAAATATTCCCTGGCTCCACACTATCGCGCAGCGGTGTGTCCGTACCCATGCCAATGCTTCCATATGGGGATTATGATTTTTCAAAATTCATTTTAAACATACCCTGGAGACTTTATTAAGCCTTCCTGTAAGAGGACAGGGAGTCTACTACAGAGGGAAAGAAACACGAACTTCGATTTGCGCTAGAACAGGGCTTGACTTTATAAATGAAAGGCACTCATGCTCTCCCCTACCCTGTCCCCATCCCATTTCCCCCCTCCCCAGCCCATAAAACAGACCCCACGATCAATGCCCCCTGTGTATAGAAATAAAGATCAATCATTTGATTTCTGTGGCTTTCTGTTCGATGGGTCGCTGGGCTGGGAGAGGGACAGAACTGCTGTGTAGGGCACAAGTCCTGTCCTGGCTGGAATGTGCTGTCAGGGCTGAGTTGAGTTGTAGGGAATGGCAGACAGGACGAGGGAGGGGGACACACTCACTGAGGGTCACTTGTACTTGTGTGTTGCTGGTTACTAATGAACTGGTTTAACATAGGTTTCTCCTTTTCATTTTCTCTCTTAGTCAAAGGGGGAGGAAGGCTGGAAAGCTGGGCTGAGATGATGGCATGTGGTTGAGAGGCAGATACCAGGAGATGCTGTCCTTAGGCATTGGACACCTCTCTTCTGAGGAACACAGTTTATCAGACAAGGGCAAACACAAGCTGAGAAGCACCATCCTTTCAGCTTCATGTTGCACTTAACAGGAGATGTTATAGAATCACAGTATCTTTAAGGTTGGAAGAGACCTATCGGATCATCCAGTTCAACCATCAAACCGACCCCACAACACCCACTAAACCATGTCCTCCAGGGCCACATCTACTTGTTTTTTGAACACCTCCAGGGATGGTGAATTTACCAGCTCCCTGGACACCCTGTTCCAATCCTTGACCACTCTGTCAATGAAGAAATGTTTTCTGATGTCCAATCTATACTTCCCCTAGCTCAACGTGAGGCTGTTTCCTCTTGTTCTATTGCTACTGACTTGGGAGAAGAGACCGTTCCCCAGCTCTCTAAAACCTCTTTTCATGTAGTTGTAAAGGGTGATAAGGTCTCCACTCATCCTCCTTTTCTCCAGGCTAAGCCTTCAGCCACTTCTCATCAGACCTCTCCTCCAGGCCCTTCAGCAGCTTCATTGCCCTCTTCTGCATCTGCTCCAGCATCTCGTTGTCCTTCTTGTATTGAGGTGCCCAAAACTGAACAGAGGACTCAAAATGTGTGTTCCATAGGACCATCTTTACCCTCTGCAAGAAACAATCACCGTCTAGATTGCCCCAGACCAAGAGGCTCCCCTCTCACATGCATGTTCAGAAGTACATCAGGGATTTGTCACTGTCCATTACCAGCCTGGAGACATAAGTGTGAGTTAGAATCCAAAATTGTGGGAAAACACCAGAACCTCACAAACCTTTTACTGCTTGATGTCCATGCCAGCCTGGATCACAAGCTCTACCATGTCTTTAGCTGCACATCTGGAGGTCCTTCTGAAATTCCATCTTCTCAGAACAGGACCAATGCATGATGGTTAAGAGAGCTTCAAGCTGTGTAGCTTTTGAGCTTCAAGAGGTGGGAAAGGAAGGAAGGAATGCAAGGTCCACGTGTACACTGCAAAAACAGATGCAAGCTGGAATGGTCCTAATGAGACCATGAGGGGTTGTTTTAACAGCGGGATGTGAGGAAATGAGCTGAATGGGGAGGCTGTTAATGGAGAATCCTAAAGGCATCTGTGGACCACAGGAGGACAGCCTGCAAACATCTTCCAGAGAGGGCTCACTGAACCAGCAGAACCTGGACCAGAACTTGATCTAGGTACAAGCAAATGTCTGGGCCCCTTGGTGGGTCAAAAAGATGTGACTCTTTTGGGACTCTGTTTCTAGCAGCTACACAGCAGCTCATGTTGGCTGTGTTGGATCATGCACCTGAAAACTCCTAGAAGGGTGATGTCCACCATGGATACGCTGTGGAGAAAGAGGCAGGACATTGGTTTCATGGAACTGGAGGATTGATAAACGAGTAAGGAGCATAGGACTGAGCCTGGGCCACTGAAGGAGGGTATGAGGGTGACAGGGAGGCAGAGCTCAAGGCCCTGTTATGGTAGGTTAGGTGTGATGTGTTCAAGGAGAGGAAATAAAAGCTTTTTCATTTGGCTGAATGTTGCATTGGCTCTTCATAGAGTCACGGAAATATTCAGGTTGGAAAGGACCTTTAAGATCACCAAGTCAGTGATCTCACTGTTCCCTCAGTACTGCCAGATCACCACTAACCCATCTTCTCAGCTTTTTAATCCCTCCATCACACAGTGGGGACTTCACCACTGCCCTGAACATCTTGGACCAAGGTTTGACAAACCTTTAGATGAAGAAATTGTTCCTCAAGGTCAGCCTAAACATCCCTTGGTGCAACTTGAAGTCATTTCTCCTTGATTGCTCCTTGGGAGAAGAGACCAATTCTCACCTTGCTTTGACCTCCTTTAAAAGAGTTGCAGAGAGGAATAAGGTTTTCCTCACAAGACTTGTTCTTTAGACCAGTGTAGTTGCTCTTCTTTGGACATGTTGTAGCACCTCAATGTCTTTCTCATAGTGAGGAGCACAAAACTGAACACACTTGCAAGCCTCTAAATCCTGCTTAGGGTACTAGTTGCCTTAGCCTGGCTCTTTCCTCAGGTTTTGTAGTAGAGAAAGGACACCAGGTGAGACAGAGCTGGGCAGGGGCAGAGTATAAAAGAACATCCCACAGAGCTAGACAGCAACAGAAATTCTGAGCTAGACAACAGGGAAAAAGTTAGAAGCCAACTGATCCAAGAAAGGAGATAGTAAGTGGTCTGGCACATACATGGAAAACTTTTCCAGGAAAAAAAGCCCCAAACCCAGACATATGGTAATAGTAGAAGCACGGATGCACACATCCAACAGCCTGACTTTCACAGCCCAAATTGTTATGGGCACAGCATAATGAAGATCAGCCCAATGTAGGATAGACATGTGCCAGCTCCAGGCACGACTCCTGCTCTCACTGCATTCAGAGGATACACCTAGAGTGGAGAAGAAATAAGGCAGCACCCTGTTCCCTATCCCAGAAGCCATCTGCCCCACATGGACACCCATCCACAGAGCTGAAATCTGAGACAGGCTGGATGCATCCAAAACTGTGCAGCTGGAAGAACTCCTGGCTTGTGATAAAGTCTGCACAATACCCAGGAATTCTTTTGGAAAATACTAGTTAACCTGGGACAGGACTGTCCTAGAGACCAGGCTAAAAAATTAGCAGCATAGGTGGCTGTAGAACAATGTTTGGCCCATCTCCTGGTCCTGTTGAGTTGCTGGTAGAAAGACAGTAAATCCTAACAGTTCCAGCAGCCTTTGGTGGAACCCTCATATGCAGGGTTCTCTCTTCTTCTGTAGGTTCATTAGTTATGTTGTCCCTGATTCTTTGCAATAAAAATTTGCTGTCTGGTGGAGCACTTTGCAAAGCCCCACCGTTTCCTGCAGAGCTCTGCCAAGGTTCCCCACCACCTGTCAGAGGTATGGAAATACGTCTGACACGCACAAATCAACTGCTGTGCTTTCCTCTCCTTCTTCACTTTCCTTTAGAGCTGTATCCCGGGCTTAGTTCCAGCATTTCACTCATTTGTCTGTCCAAGAGCTGCCCTGTGGGTTATTTCTGATGCCTGCGAGATTGATCCTCACAGGCTGGTGATGACATCTTGAGACAAGCAACTGTGAAATAGAACCTCAAGAAACAGAAGGGGATTTGATTTAATTTAAAACTTCCATTCAGATATTTTCCTGAACAGCTGGAAAAAGAGAAATAGATCTTCTCAACAGAAATACATTTTGGGGACTTTTTTTGTTTGAGGGTGATTTGGAAGTGGTTTCAACAGAATGACTTGTCCACGGCTGATTGAAAAAAACCCTATTTGGAGATTCCGAGACCTCTAGTTGTTTGAAATAATGACTCATGAATTTCCTTGATTGCCACAGAGATGTCATGTACCAGCTTTGGGTATTAGAAAAATTGCCCCCCTAAGACGTTTCTGGAGCTTTTCTTCCATTGCAAAGCTTTCTCTTTTGTTGTTGCTTTCAGCGTTTCTAATAGAGGAAAAAGATCTGCTAAGACTCTTCTACTTTGATGTGAAAGAGATGGTAGAGGGGGCTTGAATAATCTGCTATTTCCCATCCCTGCAGACAGATCTCCACAGAATTTTGGGCATCGTCCTCAGTCACCAAGGTCAGATAAGTGCAGAACACTCAGTGAAGATACAGGACAGTGGTTTGTATTTTGGTTTACCAGCATCAAAGGGACAGAGTGCAATGCACTGGAAGGACCTGTAGAAAGAGGAGACGCTTGGGAGCAGCTCTGTTGAGTTGTCTACCGTGACACTGAGGTGAACCAGATCCATTTGCTCGGCGGTGACCACATTTCACTCCTCTTTTTTGTAGAGATATGAAAGAGAGGCACAGGTCAAGACCCGTAACAAACTAAGCGTGAGCTGCTTGACTGAGAGAACAACGAGGTGAGTTTTCCAGAGATCATGGCCAGGGCTCTAGTGAACGGAGGACTTTGGATTTGTGGCAAATGTGAACTAACACCCATCCATCACAGGTGGCCTTTATATACATTCCTGAGTTCATCTCATTAAACAGGGCTACCTACCAAAAAATAGATAGAAACCCACTGCATCTTCTGTGAATGTGTGTTCTTACGTAACTCTGGCCCCTGTGAAATCTGGATGTTAAAGATGAAGCATTGTCTGAAGGACTGAATAGAAGCCAAGGTATAACGCGATGGAACCATGCTGGAATGAATGGTGGCCTCTTCTTTCACTGGGGGATGGTTCAGACTTGACTTAGAAGAAGAACAAAAATACCTGAGATCACTGGCCTATACATTTTAGGTCATTCGTGAGAGCTGCTGCATCTACCAAAGCAAATAGGTCCAACCCCTGGTAAATGGACCAAAGTTTTAGGTGGACTTGAGATTTTCTCCAAGAAGCTGCTGTCTCCCTGCTCCCTGTGAAAGTCTCAAGGTGATTTTGTTGTCCAGTGTAAAGTGCAACCGACGACCTTCATTTCCCAAACACAATATTGTTCCCTTATGACCTTTGCAAGCACAAGAGTGATTTGAGGGACACATTCCTTGTGAAAAGTCCAACTTTGGCAGAGGAGTTGGAACTGGATGATCCTGTGGTCTCTTCTAACCCTGACTGACTGTATGACTTGGTCTAGGTGATCCTGCTGTGGAAGGGGGTTTGTACTAGATGATCTTTTGAGATCCCTTCCAATCCCCAATGATTCTATGAAAGTCCTCAGGGGGACAGGGTTTCCTGTGCACAGAAAGGGGTAAGTAAGTGTATCTGATCGAAGCCTTTCAGACAGCAATCACCTTCCTCTGCAGACTTGAAAAACTCAACCAAGGAGAAGAACTGGCAAGAATAAAAGAAATGAGACTTACGTAAGCACTGGTCTGCTGTCTGCTAGGGTTTTACCCATAAAACTAACCGTAAATTTACAGTAGGTTTTTTAGGCACCTAATGACTGAGACATTTAACATGAAATTCTGAGTGAAAAAATAACCTTGAGAATTATTCTGTTTTCATTTCAGACAAACATGCCCATTGGGGGTGGGATGTGAGGACCGCTTTGACTACACACAGGTCAGAAAGCCACCTAGCCTGTACAATCTGAAATGTACCCACCAGTGGAAATGAGCCCCCCCAGACACAGCTCTGGCAAAACAGCCATATCACAGCTGATCCAATAACACGGTTTAATTCCTTCAACAACTTCTTAGCTGGTTTGCCAAATCAGATTGTCCCACTGGCCAAAAAAATCTCAGAAGGCTGCCAGACCTTTTCAGACTAATTCCCCAAACCAAATATTTTACCCTGTTATGTACTGGAGCGAGACAAACAGAAAGAAGAGTCCATTTGATTCTCCTTCCTGAGCGTAGACACACCAGTTCAACCCGAGGACTTTGAGAGGAGCACTTCAGTGGTGCAGGAAGCTAAGGGCTAAGAGGGACTAAAGAAGATTCAGAGAAAATTAAACTGCTGTTTTATTTGGTTCCTTTACTTTGGTTCAATTTGAACACGCTTTTCCAAACTCAGTTTCAACAGTCACACATTTGTGAATAGGAAAGGAGTGGCTGAATGCAGCTCCTTTGTTCAGAAAGAGTGGAAAATATGGAAAATTACAGGGGAAGGTTTAGTGAAGGCTGAATGCAGGAGAAAATCACCGTGAACATCTGAGAGGGCTGATGAGTCCTACAGAGACAGCGATGCAGATCACAGTGGTCCAGACAGAGGTGAGGAGAAGCATCAGACAAGAAGAAATAGTGGCCTGCAACAAGAAACGAAACAAAAGCTTTAGTGTGGAGGATGCCAAGGAAAAGCCTGGAAATAGTTTTTGAGAACCTCAACCATCACTAACTGAATCAAAGAACTGTGGTGTTTTCCAGACCAGTGTGAACAGAGCAAGTGAAAATGAACTTAATTAGAGAAACAGACATTTAGAGGAGGTCATAGAACAGGCTCCAACTCATGAGAGCAATAAAGGATTGAAATCTCCCTCATTTCAGGACTGTAAGAACAGGTTAGATGTGAATCATGGTTGGGTTAGATGGAGCTGATTCCCTACTGGGGCTGTGATGTGGCAGAAAAGTGGGGGGTTTGGATGCACAAGAGGTGCCAGATCTTCAGTTCAGATTAGAAGCCATGACATCTGCTTAAAGATGGCTTTAGGGATACCCTTTTGCCTAGGACATTCTGCTGTCACAGTTTTGCTCCACGTTTCCAAGCCTTGCTCTTCCAACACAAAGAAAACAGGGCAACAAATCATTTGCAAATTGGCTTGAAATCCATCAGTTGCCTTCCTTGTGGAGAAGAAAGAGCATTTTCTTTAAGCAAGTGATCTGTCCTTCCAAAACTGAAGTATAAAGTGTGAAGCACTGTTAGAACAAGTGAGTGCTGGGGGTGGCGGGTTAGCTCAGACCTTGGGATCATGACCCTATTTTATGAGGCTTCCTCATGATAAACCCCTGAAACCTGTGTAAAAGTAGAGGGGTGGTAACACGGATCCAGGCAGCAGGGAATTTGTTTTCACAGGGTTTTCAGACGGCTTCTAGGCCAGCCTGCAAGCTGGAGAAAACCCACAGTGTAGACAAGACTTCATTGTCCTTGCTTTCCTAAAAATAACTCACATTCTCCTGCTTCCCAGAAGTCATTTTGCCTTTGCAGCCATAAACGTTGTGTTCTTGCTGAATCACTTCCCAACCCTCTTCAGTGCCACCTGTTAGAGGCTGGTTTAGGATGCCCCATATTGCCAAAGCTAAGAGATAAAACAATGTGAGTCAGAACTCAACACCCCACCAGCCTGGCCTGTAGCCAAAAGGTGTCTGCACAAACTTGAGTGCAAATATACCTTTGCACATGTATTCTGTGTAGCTACTTTTTTGCTTTGGATTTTTCCTGACAGACATGAAGAACTCAAATGAATCAAAAGGTGACATTGTTTTGGAAGCATTTTTGGGGTCCCTTAAGTGTTGCTGAGGAACTCCAGGAACTTCCAGGCACCGTGTACTCTGTGGTGGTGATGGGTCACCTTACTGTTCACATGCTATGGAACAATCACAACTTTTATTGCCCGGAGTTGTGCCAAGGGAGGTTTAGATTAGACATTAGGAAAACGTTCTCCATCAACAGAGTGGTCAGATGTTTGAACAGTCCGTCCAGGGAGGTGGTCGAGTCGCTGTCCCTGAAGGTGTTCAAAATCTGTGTAGATATGGCACTAAGGAACATGGTGGGGGCTGGGCTGATGGTTGGACTTCATCTTGTAAGTCTCTTCCAACCTTTATGATTCTAAGGGGAAAGTTGTCCCTATCCAGACCTCATTTTACATGGTGTCTCCTAGGGAAGTCAAAGAAGTCCTTGGTTGTTTAAAAGATCCCAAAAAGGCTTCTTCAGAAACCAGTGTTCCCTCCATGCTCTCCCCTCACCAGACCCAACTGCTTAATCATTCTACTCCCACGGTGACTGCTCAAGCACAGTATCATAACTGAGGTAGGTGGAGAATATCTGAGGATGTAGGATGCTTCAAAGCAGGCTCTTGCCACGCTCGTGTTGGCAGCAAGTGAGCCCTAGACATTGTTCCTGTAGAGCACTGAGGGCTGCATTTGTTTAGAGCAGCATACTTTGCTAAATAAGAAAAACCAGATTCAATCAGCTAGTCAAGAAACGCACCCTTAGTGTGCAGAAACACTTGGAACTTCTACAAGAGTGGAAGTTCCCTCCTACCAAACTGGGAATACCAAGCTTTTGTTTACATCCAACTAATAAGTTAAAAAATACCAGTGAACCTCCCCCAGTGCAATAATTCTGTCATCCATCTACTTAATTGTTTTGTTCCTGGCCAATGCCAACTGGCAGATGCCCTGGGTCTTTTAGGAGGTTTGCGCAGCCCAAGGACTGTTCCTAATGTGCAGTGTATGAAGAGATCCTATTTCAGGTTGTCACCACCTGGGAGCAGGAGTGAAAGACCTCAGCTGCAGAGTGGCAGGATGCACTGTGCCAGCTGGTTTCAGGACCACTGGGAAGACCCTGCCTCACTTTACGTAGAGGTTGAGGTGTATCTGTGTACAGAGTCAGGTTCATAACCAAGAACACGAATGGAGAACATGGAATTCTCCAGTCTTGGCTCATTCCCCAACTTCATTTTTGTTTTACAACTGTAGATACAACCCATGAAGCCACTGGAGCACTTCCAAGGGACAAGCCAGATCCAATATTTATAGGCTCAGCATAAGTTGGTGGTTCCCATTCATTTAATATATGTAGAAGGTTTTATTTTACCCCTGTCAGTTGTTTGTTACCCCGAATTAATCACTGATACTGGACAGATGCACGATGCGGTGACAAATGCTTTACAAACAGCAGAGACAGTGTAGATGTCAAACACTACATTCACCATCCTGGAAATGGGTATTTTCAAATCTGCTACTCAACAGAGTCAGGGACTGGAAGAGTTTTTGCTTAACCTTGAAATTCAAAGACAAATGTAAAGTGGCAGCACTCAAAAAGGGTTGACTAGGCACTGAATCAATCTCTCAAGACCCTTTAGGGAGACACTGCTCATTAAAGTACTGTTGAAGGAAGTTGCCAACTGAAGCAAAAAACCTTAGAAGATACCCTCTGTTTGTATTCTTTGGGAAACTGGCTGCCTCAGGATCAAAAGATGACAAAACAAACATGATGAAGCACAGTGTCGCCCGTTAGAGGACTTTAACTTCAAGTGGAGATCGGCATCAGAGTGATTTAAAGCCGCTACCAATCCCAGTACATCTGCAGCAGGGCTGCTTTACCGCTTCCATCTGCTTTTCACTGCTTTTAGTCTCCTTTTTTCTCAGGAATGGGAGGGGTTTGTGGTTGTCATTGTTTTCACCCTTTTTCTTTCATTTCTCTTTCAGCAGGTTGTTGTAAAAGGTGTTTGACATTTCTTACTGGGGAGAACGAACGTCAGGCTCTCGGATGTGGGGTTTCATAGCGAAGCACAGTATGGAGAGAGGATAATTGGGACAGGCAAGTAGGAGGGAAAGGGACAACTGTGGCATAAGGGACTTTTGAGTCTCCCATGAGAGCTGGCAGCATCGTGGGGTTGCTTTGAGCACCTCAGAACCTGTCAAATAATGCTACATGCTCAGGTGTAGTGAAATGAGACCTTGGAGATGATTCCCATTGTCACTCCAGCTCATAACCAAACACCCAGTGAGGGAGCTGGGTCTCTTTAGCTTGGAGATGAGGAGACTGAGGGGTGACCTCATTAGTGTCTATAAATATTTGAAAGGTGGGTGTCAGGAGGATGGAGCCAGGCTCTTCTAATGTCATCTAGTGATAGGACGAGGGGCAATGGGTGTCAGCTGGAGCATAGGAGGTTCCATATAAATGTGAGAAGGAACTTCTTCAGGGTGAGGGTGACAGAGCACTGGAACAGGCTGCCCAGGGTGGTTGTGGAGTCTCCTTCACTGGAGATGTTTAAAACTCTCCTGAATGTGTTCCTGTGTGACTTGGTCTTGATGATCCTGCTGTGGCAGGGGGATTGGACTAGATGATCTTTCAAGGTCCCTTCCCATCCCTCATGATTCTATGATTCCATGACCCACCTACCAGATATTTCAAAGAGTTATTTTTGGCTGGGTCTATAGATGGGTTTTGTAACCCCAAAATACTGAAATACTGAAATTGAATGGTTTTTGTGGCCCTACCCAACAGTGCACAGATACCGTTCCTGCTCCAAGAACTGGAAATATTTTCTGACCATCCAAGAGTAAGTTTCCATCCAAGTCCCCTTCCCAGAAAATAGAAAAAAAAATCAAGCAAATTCTCTCTTAAATCAACACAGTTCCTACAGAGCAGGTTAAGGACAAACCAGGTTCATAAGAAGGATGTAGGGATTGAACAGGAAGAGGGAACACGTAGAAGAGAAGAAGAATACTAGGTCTAGTCTATGGAACACCTCCGTAATACACGATTTTCAGCTCTGGGGGCTTGAACGTGGTTTTCTTATTTGTCTCTTTTATGTATCTTATTTATTTGAAGACTGATTCCTAAGGGCTTCATTTCTTGTTCCTTGCTTTTTGCAATGGATAAGGCAGTGAAAATATGTACTTTTCCAAGCTGCTCAGGGTTTTTTAGTATCACAGAATCATTCTGGTCTGGTAAAAAAACCTTAAAGCTCCTCGAGTCTATACTCTTCCCTCAACGCTGCCAGGTCACCACTAAACCATGTCTCTCAGCACAGCACCTCTGTGTGTTTTCAGTGCCTCCAGATATTTGGACTCCATCACTCCCTGGGCAGCCTGGACCAGGCCTTGACAACCCTCTCACAGAGCTGATGGCAACTTGTACGGAGCAGGATGTCAATTTGACACAAGTGCTATGAAGCTTGAAAGCAAGAAAAGATGAACTGGTAAATAAATTAAGAAGGGGTCTGCAGAGTATGAGGTAAAGCCTCTGCAGGACTTAAATAATGTGTTTTAAGGAGAATTTCAGCTAAAATGTGATGATGTGAGAAAGAAAGGGAAACTCATGAAAAACTCCATCATCACCCCTGCTGGCTCCTGAGTGCAGGGCTGCTGAAGAGGTGAGGGAGGTTTGACCAAGAGGTGCTAACGTGGTAGGAAGCAGAATCACAGCACATTAGGGATTGGAAGGAACCTCAAAAGGACAGACATTGAGGAGTAGGAAATCTAAAGGAACTACAGTACAATGAATTGGCTGCTGCTGGTTAAATTGTTAGTGCTGCTTCTCTCTGTTTGGCCTTGGGACTGTGGCTCGGTCAGAGAATCCTACCAACACGTCATAAAGATGGAGGTGGGAAGTGACAGAAGCAGACAACACAGAAGCAGATTGCAATAGAGGAAGGTCTAATGGAGAGAGGCTGAGGGAGCTGGGGGTGTCTATCCTGGAGAAGAGGAGATTCAGGTGGGACCTTCTCAGAAGGAACTGGCATCACAGTCTCCTCTGGAGACACTTAAAGCCAGCCTGGATCTGTTCCAGGCTGTGGAACTTGGTCTAGGTGTGACTTGGTCTAGGTGATCCTGCTGTGGCAGGAGGATTGGGCTAGATGATCTTTCAAGGTCCCTTCCAGCCCCTGGTGTTCTGTGATTCTGTGAAATTGCCAGGACTATAGTTCCTACTTCTTGTAATCCAAGGAAGCTTGCCATGGACTGCACCTGGGTGTGTTTAAAGGTCATTTAGATGTGGTGCTTGGCAATATGGTTCAATGTTGAACCTGGTAGAGATATCGCCTTCAAAACTCCCTCTAAGCCCCTGACCACCTCTTTAAAGAACACAAGATCTGACCTTGAAAGGATTCAACAAGGAATCTAGCAAACTTACAGACCTTCCTGTGCTCTTCTCTAGCTCTGCCTTGCCCTGAAAAGAGATCAGCCTCAAGGAACCTGGAACTCGTGAGCACTTCATAAACGTTAGACATCACAAAGAGGGTCACAGTGCTTGCTGTGGGAGATGACTTCTAACACAGACCTTTGAAGAACGATGTAGGCTGGATTTTTCACAAGAAAACAAGCACTACCTTTTCATTTAAGTGAAATACCAGGCTTTTATATCCAGCCTTTAAAGATTAAGTGTCCCAGCTGTGCTCTTTAACGTCACCATTCTACAACCTTAACATAATTAAAACAGCCAGGAATGTCATCGATCTCTGGGCACAGACACTTTTCCACATCCCTCACCTCACATCCAGCAGCCTTTCACAGGTCAGCACAAACAGTCTTGCACAAGGAAGCCTGGCCATTTGTCAGGAAGTCGTCTCGATAGAAATGGTGACGTTTGAAATTCGCTCCCGGCCTCTGGTTTTGCTCAATGGCTTCCAGATTTCATCGATCTGACTAGCAAAACGAAGTACGTGCTTTCCCCTCCTCTAATTACCAGAGGCACAGTTTCAGTGTCAGATGAAAACCTTTCACTTGTGCCTCTGAATTCCATCCCAAAAGTCCTGCTGTTGGAATCTGGCCAACCACCTCGTTGGTGATGCGTGAGCTGGAACCGCATGGAGATGATTTTTCCATTGATGGCTCTGGCTCTGCAGAACCATCAGGAGTAAAATATTAGTTTTGCTTGCTCAGAATCCACTGTGACTCAAAAACACACTGAAACAGATCTTTGGGGAAAGGAGCTTGTGTTCCTAAAGAAGCACTTTCCTGACTGTACCCATGCCAGTCCTTAAAGCTGAAGGCAAAAATCCTATTATAGACACAGAAGGTTCCAAAGATTTTGACCTCCAAAAGGCCTTGAAGCACTTGGAGCAAGCAACTGAGTTTTCTGTCAACAAGATTTCTTGATTGGATGACTTTTTTCCTACATGAAAAGTATATCTTGACTAAAATACAGGTTTCTTAAAAATAAAATTAAAACCAATCAGAATTGGGGCATTGCTTGCATTTCTCAGGTCCTTGATTCTGCTAAGAGAGCAAAGGACAGAAGAACTCACTAGCACGGGCTAGTGAGGATCCAGATGAGGCTGGAGGTTTAGAGATCTGGACAGCACCCAGAGCAGAGGAATACTTCTCTAGTCACTCTCCATAAACTTATATGAAAGACTGCTTAGCAGAGAGCCTGCCACTGCCTTTTTATGCCTGGTTTGGTGTGCTTCTGCCTGGGTTTTAAAGGAATTAAAAGATTAAAGTTCTGTGTGAAGTTGCACGCAGTGGAGAACATGCGTACTGACTGGACATAGAAGATGGTGATACAAGAAGTCCTCTCCTGATCTGGAAGTAGCACCTTGACCCTTGCTCTTCCTCCAGTGTTCATCACAGCTTTAGTGGATAATGAGGAAAAGAGAGGAAAGGCATCTGGGAGACATTCAAGGTCAGGCTTGATGGGGGTCTGAGCAATCTGTTCTAGTCAGAGATGTCCCAGCTTGTTGTAGGAGGTGACCTAGGTGACCTTAGCACATCCCTTCCAACCCAATACATTCTATGATTCCATTACTCTGGTCTTTCAAGGTCCTTTGTGGCAAGCTTGGCTGAAATGTTATTTCCTCTACCAGTGGTAGGAGGTGGCATGAAAGGTCTCACCTATACTCAAAACATGGTTTGTGATCCCTGTATCTCTGGTAGCTTCTCCTTTACTGGCAGAAGGACTAGACTGGGGTAGAGCATCGACCAACATTTTGCTGTTTCTAAATGGCTTAGTGGGGCACATCACAGCAGAGACATATCCTGATGTTGGTGTTTACAGCCTCCCCAGGTGTGAGATGAGACCCTGTCCCCCATTGTGGCACTGCCTCCTTATTTTTCACCTGAAACAGATGAACTGCAGCTCCTCAAAATAGTTTCTGAAAACCACGTGAAAAGCTTTGAGCATCCAGCAATGTTTGGCTGAAGAGCAGCAATGACACTTCTCTGGTGACTTTTGCAGAGCTAATGCAAACAGTTTGCTTTTAGCATGTGCGTGTGGAAGCTCTGGTCTTCAGGCCAGCTCCAAACACATTCATCATGCAAATTCAAAAAGAAGAATTTGTCCCACAACTACATCTAGGGGCCTCCAACAGGATCTGGGCCCCACGATGCTGGCGTTGCGTAAACATTTACTAACAACTGGCTTCTGCAAAGCTAAACAGGATGGAAAAAATAATAAATAACTAGGCAGAAAGGAAACATCTTCACTCTTTAGCAGCCTTCTGTAGGGATGCATGGACATGGCTGAGAAATCCCACCCCTGCTTTCCACTCTGAGTCTTTAAGACATTTGCTTCAGTGCCAGCTGACCTCATGGCTACTTGCCTCTCAGCAGCTTCAGAGTCATGTAGCAGAGTAAGTTATTGACTTTAATGACCCTCTTTCTGAATTAATAGATCTTTTGGAGATATGAACCCTGACAGCACTGTTAATGTAAGATTTTGATCTGGAATTTTAGATTATCAGAAAGAACTTCTTCACAGTGAGGGTAACGGAGCACTGGAACATGCTGCCCAGGGGGTTGTGGAGTCTCCTTCTCTGGAGACATTTAAAACCCTCCTGGACATGTTCCTGTGTGACTTGGTCTAGGTGATCCTGCTGTAGCAGGGGATTGGACTTTCGAGGTCCCTTCCAATCCCTAATGATTCTATGATTCTGTGATTATGCTCTGGCAGTGCAGGATTGGAGGTTGGACTTGATGATCTCAAAGGTCTCTTCCAACCAAAGAGATTCTGTGATTCTGTTTAATGCTGCTTCTGTCAAACTGCTCTTGAGTTTCTTTTCTTTTAGTAGATCAGAACATTTTACAGGGCAAGAGAATGTAATTAATTGTTCTTTTGTTAACAGACTGTGGTTAAATGATCTGAGAGTTAATTTTGAGTTGTCTGTAAATCAACTAAGTGTTCAAGGAGGTAATAAATCTTAGCAGTGACTATAAAAACATTGAGCCGAAGGAGAAGGCAACAGAAATCATCTCTGTTGCTAAACAGTTCACCCCACACCTTGAATGCTTCTGGCAGTATTGGTTCTCCAGCCAGGAAAGGACACAGTGGGATCAGAAAAGGTTCAGAGAAGGGTGAGAGACACAGTCAAATGGCCACATTGGAAAAGAGACCTCCTGCTCTTGAGCTTGTTAAGTAGTGAAATAGGTCTGTAAATTCCTGAAGGGCGATGAGGTGGAAGAAAGTGAACAGGAACCTCTACCAATTAAATGAAGCACTTGATTAACTTTTGGAGCAACACACTTCAAAAACAATTGAGAGGAAGCCTTCATCTGCCAAACACATATCCTGTAACTCATTGTCACCGGAACCTGTGGAGCCCAGATCTATAGATAAGCTCATAAAATAAAGACTACACCATGGGGTTATTACATTCAAGAGTCTGGATTCAACTTCCAGCTCAGGAAGCTTCTGAGCTTTGTAGTGTTAGATCCCAGGAGATCATCCCAGACGTAGAATCACTCTCTACATTCCGTGTTTCTTACACTCCTCACAGTGTGTTGCCTTTTAGAACAGACTACACAGACTTTTGGCTTGGCTGAGCATAACCACCAATAGGAACTGTAGAAACAGACTTGTTCCCATAACCAACAGTTCTACATTTGCTGTCTTCAAGGCACCAGCAGTAAAATAATTGCTTGTCTGCCAGCCAGAAGATGATAGACCTTGGTACATGAGTACTTGAATGAGATAAATACTTAATAGGATACATGAATAAGAATAACACTTATTAATGTGTTTTTTATGGTTTGCACAACCCTTTTGAAAGCTCTTGAATGACAACCTAATCCCTAATGATTCTATGATTCTATGACCTCTTCAATAACCACTGAAGGCTCATGAATAAATTGTTTATTTCTCAGGAATTTGTTAGACTAGCCAGATTGCATGGGGTTTAAAAAGCAATGTAGTCATTGGGTTACTCATGTTGGAGACCTGGCCTTTATTCTACACCCTTCCACCCATCGGATGCCAAAGAGTCCGTGGGGAAATGCAGTCCTCCGTTCTGTTGGCGTAGGGCACACTGAATTTCCTTGAGCTGCTCTGTTGTCAGAAATTCTCCATGGACAATACCCCTGGAGATTAACTCATAGAATCATTAAATCACAGAATAGTTGAAGTTGTAAGTGACCTCAGAGATCATCTAGTTCCAACACCCTGCAGTGGATGGGGATCCCTCTCACTAGAGCAGGTTTCCCAGAGCTCCATCCAGCCTGGCCTTGAACTTCTCTAAGGAAGGGGCACCCACAGCCTTCCTAGGCAGTCTGTTCCTATTCCTTCCTACTAGTTCCTCTGAAGCTTCAGTTTTGGGAAATGGAAAATGAGCTTTGGGAGGTGACACCAAACATCATCCCTGTGTTGTGGGCCAATTATTTTCTATCTTCTTCCGTGTATCTTGTCATGTACTGTTCAAATCCAGGCTTGGCTCTTAGGGGTCCCTTGAGCTGTCTAATATTCCTGGGGATACTTGTGTTAGTCTTCATGATTTGAGGGGCTAGAGATCATTCCACAGTTGATGAGACAGCAGTGGACAGAGCCTGAGGACTGATATCAGTTGCTGCGTAAAGCAGTCTGACTGCATTCAAATGAATGAAATATTGGCTTTTTGCCCTGAAAAATGAGGAATAGCATTTAACAAAAAAAGTCCTGTTACTGTTCCACTGACAGCTGGAAATCTTCCCATCTCTTGCTCACGTGGCAGCTACATAAACTATTCAGATGTCGTTTACCTGAGGTGCCTAGTGGATATCTCAGTGCAACGAGGTTTTCTGGATAAAAGTTCTCAACTGAGGCACCAGAAAAGGTTTCCCACGGAGGCTGTGGCTGCTCCATCCCTGAAAGTGTTCAAGGTCAGGCTGGATGGGGCTCTGGTCAGTGTGGTGTCTGGTGACAGGAGTCCTTGCATGGCAGGGCACTGGAACTAGATGATCTTTGAGGTCTACTGAAAGTCTGGGATCCACTCTCCCCTCTAGACCTTAACCTGCACTTGTGTTAGTGAAATCCTGCAGAAACACAGAACTTGGTGTTCCTACACAGGAAGAATGTGACAGAGCGATGAAATGATTCATCTGCAGCTGCCAACAGCCTAGAAGTCTGTTCTCCCCATAGAGATGGGCTCCTGCACATCCAGGTGACAGCATTTCCATCAGACACTAGTTATCCCAGTTACCAGAAAAAGACAATTGACTCAGGGCAGATTTCAAAGCCTCCCTGAAAAACTTGCAGTGGACACAGGGTTTCTCTTCTGACAAATATGAGGCTTTAACCTTGTGCTAATGCACAGCCCCGGGAAATGGAACAGCAGCTCGTGTCGCCAAGGTCTGTGGCAACAGCAGGTAGCAATGCCTGGGCATGAAGTGTGAATGAAAAGCAGCATCAGTGTAATTACCCAAAGAGAACAACTTTCCATCATTACAGTGACAACAACAGTGAAAACAACCAACCCCACCACTAAACCTCTGCTTATTTTGCTCAGAGTTGTAGCTGCCTAATTAAATTGAGCATCAGGATATCCCTATGGACCTCTGACTTGCAGAGGAAAATAGTGGCTGCACCGATAAATCACAAACATGTGTGCTCAGATAGTTCAGAGTTTTTCCATTTGTTGGATTTTTTCCCCCATAAGGATTGTAGAGGTTTAGCTGGTGTTGAAGAAACTAATCAAAACCACAAAAATCGAGAGAATTCCTGGCCACGAGTGTGAACTGAAGTGGGTTCGGCATCGTCCCGGCTGCAGGCGCTGCGCCTCAGCCAGCACTTCCACCCGGCGCGCGGTGGATTGGAGGAACCGCCTGCTGGGACCGGTTCTCTCTAACTTAAAATGATGCAAGGAGAGAAGAATTTGCTGATGGCATGACTTTGAGAGAATGGGGAAATAACAGGCTAAAATGCAAAACACTGCTGCTCCTTCGGCTGTAAATTAAAAATCATAATTTTTAAAAATTGCCCAAACCATCTCCTTTCTGGGAAGCCCATCTTTGTAGTTGGACATAGAAGTCAATATTCACTAACAAACACTCTTTTTTTTCCTAACTGCAGGACATAGAAGACAATATTCACTAACAAACACTCTTTTTTTTCTTAGCTGCAGGTCTTTATTTTGGAACAAATTTATATGCAATGGGCATAATTAGATTAAAGCTAAATTTGGTTGTTTTGAGCTCCTGCAGTCTTTCTCTCTGTCGCTGGCAGCAGTTCAGGACTGTACTGTAGCTTTAGAGGACTCCCAAGGTCTGACAGGTGGGGGGACAGGACAGTTTCCATCTCTTGTTTTTTTCTTATTATATGATTTATCTGTTTTTCTAAATTCCCTTAACTGCAGTAGTGGCCAGTTAACTGCATGACTCAGAATATCATAATTATTTTTTTTTAAAGTGAAAAGTCCCAAAACCAACAAATGCAACAAACCAGGATTTCTCCTCCCACAGAAATCTAAACAGATTTCTCTTCATACGTTTTTCTTCATGGCTGCAGAGTGAAGCAGTAGACTCGTCACAGAGGGTCATCACTCCAAAGGTAGGCTGGGTGTTGCTAGTTTCACCTCAACCAAGGGTTTCCTCCCATACCATCCCTTGGTGGGAACCACTCCCTCAGGCAGAAGAACACACAGAGGTTCCTCTGCTTCTGCAGAGCAAACAGCTTTACAGTATTTATTTCAAAGCAAATGCATCTCCAACAGGCTGACCTGCCTGGGTATGTTCCTGTGTGACTTGATCTAGGGGATCCTGCTCTGGCAGGGGGATTGGTCTGGATGATCTTTCGAGGTCCCTTATAATCCCTAATGTTCTATGATCCTCAGGGGACAGTCCTGATTGCAGGAGCACTTTGTCTTGCTGCACTGCAATTCAGGGAGCTGTAATGTTTGGTACTCGCTGGAGATTTATTTACCCCCAGACACGTAGCCAAGGGTGAAGGGAGGCAAACAAAGCTTATCCTCTTCTAATTTGGGCAACTGGCAGTTTACTGCTCCATGTGGTGGGCCTGCAATACCAAACAAGGGAGTTTATCCACTTGCTTACTGAGTCCCACACATAAGTCCCGTGCCAAAAGAGAGCAAAACTGTCCGTATCGTTCTTGGAGACAAAGCCTGGCTGATCTCTGCACGTCAGAAGAAGCAGAAAGCTAAAACAAGCAGGGCAGAAAGGGACTGCTGCCTTGCTTCTGATGAAAAAGCATGGCTTTGGAGAACTTCAGTTCTGTAAGAAGGGTCTGGAAGAAGGCTGAGGAAGAACTGTTCACAAGGGAACAATAGAATCATAGACTCATTAGGGATTGGAAGGGACCTCGAAAGATCATCCAGTCCAATCCCCCTGACAGAGCAGGATCACCTAGACCAAGTCACACAGGAACACATTCATGAGGGTTTTAAATGACTCCAGTGAAGGAGACTCCACAGCCACCCTGGGCAGCCCTTCCAGTGTTCTGTCACCCTCACTGGGAAGAAGTTCCTTCTGATATTTATATGGAACCTCCTATGTTCCAGATCACACCCATTGCCCCTTGTCCTATCATTAGATGACACCGAGAAGAGCCTGGCTCCATCCTCCTGACACCCACCCTTCACATTTTTATAGACATTAATGAGGTCACCCCTCAGTCTCCTCATCTCCAAGCTCAAGAGACCCAGCTCCCTCAGCCTCTCCTCATAAGGGAGGTGTCCTACTTCCTTCATCATCCTCGTTGCTCTATGCTGGACTCCCTCCAGCAGCCCTATGTCCTTCTTGAACTGAGGGGCCCAGAACTGAACATAACACTCCAGATGTGGTCTCACCAGGGCAGAGTAGAGTACATTTTATGATTCTATGACCTTTCAGTATTTTTCTCTGTAGAAGTGAGTCAGAGTAAGGTAACAACCTCGGAAGCAGATTGGGAAGAGTGTTCAGGTTGACTCATACCTATCACTCGCAGATTGGATGGGAAATACACCCCCAGCCCTGGTTTTCCAGCTACCTTCAAACCATAGCCTGAGACTCAAGAATTGTCTCTCTACACCTTTTCTCCCTCTAGTTTTGCATTTTGCCTCCTGATCAGCTCCCAACTGTGTGATGTGCTGGGAGGTTTGGAATCATTAGCCTTGCTCTGAATCATTACCAGCTTTCAGACTTTCTGTTGTTCTTGTTGTTATGAGACACTTTGGGGCTTTAAAACATCTCTCAGCTACTGCATTTGTAAGAGGCAGAAGATTTCCTCCTTGATTTCCTGTTGTGCTCACGCAAACTGTTTTGATGGCTTCTTTCTTTTTATGGCTTGAAGGTGGCTGGGAATAACCTGCAATCACAGTGATGAAAGCTGTGATAAGTGAGTTCTGGTGGCAAGGAAGAAGAATGCAGAGGTGACTAGCCATGCACAAATCATTAATGCTGTAATGAGAGAGCAAAACTCGTTCTGCATCACAGTAACAAAGGAACCGTCTGTAGTTTCGCCGCAAGGAGACTGGGGCATTGCCATTTAGTTAGCATCAGATGTGTGCTCTCCGTGCACTTATCACAAGGAAACAGAGGAAGACCTTCTGAACACCCACTGAAATGGAGAGGAAAGTTTTCCCTGACTTTAATGGACTTTAGACTAGCTGCAAAACACCTGATAATTAATAAATTCTCAAAAGTAATACTAATAAAAAGGAATACAAGGTCTCTGCAGAGGATGAATGCATGAGGAGCTTTTCTAATGGCTCCTGCAGACCATCCACAGCCACTGAAGCTCTGAGCATCGTGGGAGATGGGTGTCTGTGCTTGATCTTGATAGTTCTGTATGAAACAGCAAAGAATGAAAGCACAATCAGCACCAAAAACCAAGCAAAGTAACGTGATTCATTGTCCTCGCTGAAGATGATCTCAATCAGAGTGTGTGGGAGGCAAAGGAGGCTGACTGGAGACTTTATTCTGTCTACAACTACCTGAAAGGAGGTTGTAGAGGGGTGGGAGTTGGTCTCTTCTCACAAGCAGCAAGTGATAGGACAAGAACTTACCGATATTTTCTTCTTATGGCTCCACAGCCCAAGAGGCTCAGTCCAGGAGGCAGAGCCCTCAGTCCTCAACAATCTAGAGGCTTCTGTTCCTTTTAATGAAGTCTGTATGGTCACCCCCAAACTGGAGTTACTCATGTCCTACTGTTGTGTTTCATATTCATCTGCAAGAGACAACCCTCTAGCTTTTACAGAGGATGGAAACACTCATGGTGAAGCCTTGTTGCTCTCAGTTTCTACAGAAGTCCATTCCTCCTGTGCTCACCAGGCTGCACGTGAAAGATCTGTTGCCTGGCCACTTGGGGTTAAGGGCAAGGGGTGAAAAATCACACCTCTGACTGGAAATGGCACGGAAGACTGAAAGGGAAAAGCAAAGAAGCAGCCACACCAGCTTCTTAGTTCAGCTTGAGGGAAGAAAGGCAGATTCGTCCCAGCTGCAAGTCTGTGGTATCACGGTTTCCCTTATGGTCCTTGCTCTTGGATCTGCAGATGAGTGAGAACGTGTTTTTCCCATCAGTGAAAAATAGTTGACGGCCCCTCCTGATGATGTGATGAGCCAGTTAATGAGACCTCTGTGGGCTGTGATACCAGAAAGCCAGACATCAAATCATTTGCTGAGTTCCTACTCTCTTTTGGAAAGGGATGCATGAGGGTACCAGAACACAGGGACGGGACTGCTGAGAAAAGCACAGTCCATAACTATTGGGCAATTTCAGACAGTTAGTGAAGCCTCCTAAGATAAGGGACAGCTAGTGCTCTGCTCTTTTTTTTGCTCTATCTGGAACCACCTAAAGTATTTCTATCCCTTTCAGTTCCTTCCCAGTAAACTCAGTCCTGGTGATGCTGGACTCAGCTCTTTGGGTGATCAGTAGTTGCTCCACACTGAAGAGTGGAGACATGGGCTACTTTCTGGAGCACTTTCCCTCCATTTCATCATTCTTCAGAGGTGAAGTCTGAGTCACTGACTAACATAAATCACAACAACACTGGCAGGCAAGATGCTGCAAAGCTATTTACGTCTGTCAGTAGATTGGCTGCTGCTTATGCTGCACCAGTTGATAGACACCATCAACAAAACAGTGCTCCCAGAGAAAATGCTCTCCTCCTCACAACCCTTGCAGGTGCCTGGCAGATATGCTATTTCTGACAATCCAATGCATATTTATGTGTGAAGAGAAGTGCCCAACCTGTACTTTTGCCTCCAGGCACGCTGCATCGATCGCTCTCACCGGAACCTCATTTATTTATTTCAAGACACCTCAGCAAGGCCAGTCCTGGGAAATCAGCTGGATGGGTTGCTTCCAAGAGCAGACTAACAGGTGATGCTCTGTCTGAGCTGCATTTTAACTCAAGTCTGGACGAGAAAGGTGCATTGAAGAGTATCAGGAAATATCTTACTAGCCCCATGGCTCCTGAAAGAGCTGGCGGATGGGATTGCAAGGCCACTGTCCCTCGCATCTGAAAAGTCGTGGCAGTCTGGTGAGGTTCTCACTGGCTGGAGAAGGGGAAACATAGCCCCCATTTTCAAAAATGGAAGAAAAGAAGACCCAGGGAACTCCAAGCTAGTGAGGCTTACCTCTGTGCCTGGAAAGATCATGGAGCAGATCCTCCTGAAGGCTCAGGTAAGGCAAGCAGATAGTAAACGTGTGATTGGAGGTAGCCAGAATGGCATCGCCAAGGGCAAAGCCCGCAGTCCAATCCACAGCGTTAATGACCCATGGATGCTTTCCATCACATACAGAGCAACCCAATTTCTAATAAACAGTGCTAAAAGTACATTCTGGAAACAAAGTTGGGAGGGGGGGAAATCCCATGCTGTATCCCAGCTGATTACTCTGGTCATTGTCATCTTTGTCTGACAGCTATTGTCAGAGTTTTGAACACTTATTAGACCATGGGAATGATACTCTGCCTCATGCCTCAATCCCTGTCAAATACATTATAAATCACAGAATCATTTAGGTTGGAAGAGATCATTAAGGTTGCAAAGTCCAATTGTTTGCCCAGCACTGCCAGGTCACCACTAATTCGTATCCCCCAGCACCACCTCTGTAGGTCTTTTAAATACCTACAGGGCTGGTGACTCCACCAAGCACCCTGGGCAGTCTATACTTATGTTTGATAACCTCTTCAGTGAGGAAACTCTTAGAAACATCCAATCTGAACCTCCCCTGATGCACTTAAGGCTATTTCTTCTTGCCCTATTACTTGTTCCTTGGGAGACGACACTGATCCCCATCTCGCTCCAACCTCCTTAATTTCAGGGAGTTGTTGAGAGCCAGGAGATGTCCTCTGAGCCTCCGTTTCTCCAGTTAAACATTCTCGCTTCCCTCAGCTACTTCTCACTGCACTTGTGCTCTAGACCCTCTCCCAGCTTCATTACCCTTCTCTGGACACACCCCAGCCCTTCAATGTTCTTCTTGTATTGAGGACATTGTGAGGTCCACACTGCACTTGCTCTACTGGATGAAGGCTGCAAGGAAAATCTTCCTTCTGTGGGGACTGGTAGGTATCAGGAGATCCCATGACCGTGTTGACCCTACCACATATCTCCATAGCCTCCTTGTGCAGAGGAGCTGTAGGACAGGCAGCTAGCGACCTTTCTGCTGGTTTATCAGCAGCTGCACAGGAAGCCCCAGGAACACTCTGCGGGTGGTGACTCAGAGACGGGAAGGATGTGGTTAACAGCACCAGCTATGAGATGTAGTCACCTTAAGATCTTCACGTTTCTGGTGAGAAGGTGGTGAAAGCTCTTCTCTCTCACCACTCGTTCCCAGCAGCCTGAGCTTGTATGGTGAGACAGAAAGCAGAGCCAGTTTATCACATAAGATTGCCTTACTCTACTTCCTGTTTTGAGCAGCTACAGCCACAAACACTTTGCTCTGAGAACACAGAAGCTTCCAATGTGATTGCTCAGTTTCAAATAAAGGCTTTTTAACGCAGCTACCATGCCAAAGCATAAAACCCTGAAGCCAGCACACCAAGTCCATTAGTTAATAGGAATGGGAGCCCTCAGCTAAGCCCAGAAAAGCATTTAATATGAGATCAGCACTTGTTCCTACCTTGGTGTTCCCATGCCTTTTTCTGCTTAAAAGCACTGTCTCATGTGCCAGCTGCTCCTTGCAGTGTAATGTCCACTACCTGGTCAGCTTGACTTTTGCTTTGTCATTCATCCTCTTCAGTGCTGCTGTCACAGCAGGGTGAGGAATAAATGAGGCAGCAGCCAGCAAGGAGGGCATGCTGATGTTGATAGGACAGAGGTGAAGGAGTGGTGAGGGATGTTGAGACTGCAACGGCAGAGAGCTAAGGTGACCTAGTAGGTGTCCGGTCAGTGGCTACAAGCACGTTGGGAAGCACCAGTGTATGATGCAAAACTTGCTTGCTTGGCTTCATGTCATCAGCTGAGACAAGGCACTCCTGTCTGCTTCACTTTTCATCCAGCGTGGAGTCTCCTTCCCTGGAGACGTTTAAACCCACCTGGATATGTTCCTGTGCGACTTGGTCTAGGTGATCCTGCTCTGGCAGGGGGTTGGACTGGATGATCTTTCAAGGCCCCTTCCAATCCCTAATGTTCTGTGATTCTGTGATTCCAGCTACTTCCCTGGCGTGGGATCTGTAACTGGAGCACAGTGCAGAGCTCAGGGGCAGCTGATGTTCTGTGCTTAATGCAGCCAAACGATGTTCAGCCCTGTCAGCATCTGCTTGTGACAACATGTTTTCACTTGCAAAGGAACAGTTTTGATGAAGCAATAGGTCAATGTCTAATCCAAATTCACATAAATTAATACCAACAGGGTCACAGAAGCCCTTTTCCAGCTAAAAGAGAGCAAGCCATTAAATCCACTGCATTCTTATGTCAATCTCCTGCTCCATTGTTTTCACCAGAGCAAAATTTTGGACTTGTTTTTGTTGAACTGTACATAGAAGCAACAGGGTGTATTTATTTATCTATCCATCCATTTATTTATTTATAGCATTTATCTGTTTAACATTGTGCTGCAAGTCAAACTTTGTCTTCTACTGCAGTTTTGGTAGAGCCTGTGTTTTCAGTCTGTGTCTAAGCCCCAAAATGAAGTAAAATAAGCTAGAAGTTTAGTCTGTTGCTGGCAAGAACAGACATTCACGGCATCACAGAATGGTCTGAGTTGGAAGGGACTTAAATACCATCTAGTTCCAACCCCCTGCCATGGGCAGAGACACCTCTCACCAGACCAGGCTGCTCAGAGCCTCCTCCAACCTGCCCTTCACAGAGTCACAGAACATTAGGGATTGGAAGGGACCTCGAAAGATCATCCAGTCCAATCCCCCTGCCAGAGCAGGATCCCCTAGATCAAGTCACACAGAAACATAACCAGGTGGGTTTTAAACATCTTCAAAGAAGGAGACTCCACAACCTCCCTGGGCAGCCTGTTTCATTGCCTCAGCACCCTCACTGTAAAGAATTTCATCCCAATATCTAATCTAAACCTACCCTCTTCTAGCTTAAAGCCATTTCTGCTTGTACTATCCCTACAAACTCTTCTAAAAAGCCCTTCTCTAGCTTTCTTAAAGGTCTCCTTCAGGTACTGGAAGCTGCTAGAAGGTCTCCCCAGAACCTCCTCTTCTGGATGCTGAAAAGCCCCAACTGTCACTATAGGAGAGGTGCTCCATCCCTCTGATCACCTTTGAGGCCCTTCTCTGGACCTGCTTCAACAATTCAATGTCCTTCTTATGTTGGGGCTCCATAGAACTCCAGGTGGGATCTTACAAGAGCTGAGTGGAGGGAGAGGACCGTCTTGATCAGTGCAAATATTTGTAGATGATGCTATAAGGCACACCTTCACACGAGACTGATGACTTCCATCTTTCCTAGCTCTAGTTGAAGAATATCACTCAGGTTGTTAAGTGCTAAGGCAACATGGGCTGCAGGTGGTAGACAGTCCACCAAGACACACTAACTTGCTCATGCATCTGAGCTGCTGGAAGAGCTGTTTTTACCTGCTCAACCAGGTAACTCCTCCTTCCCTCAGATCAGAGGGATCAGGATAGACCATGACCAGAAGGTAGGTCAAAAATGAGGAAGGGTTTATTCTCTTGGTTTGCTGTGAAAAGAATCAAAGAGTAGGTTAAAACAGACCAGCTTCTTCTGTTTTTATTTTTTGTGTCTGCACCTTTACTGCTTCCGCTGAAGGAGGGGGAGATTAAAAAGCAAATACTGAACATGTGGCATGATACCATTTTATGACTGAACACTTTTGGAACACTTTTGAAGATGCCTTTGTTGTGGAGCTCAATAATTGAATGGACTTTTTCTCTAAACAGAAATGGTAGCCGCAGAGTGACAAATGGACAAGGAATGTTCTAACTTCAGAGAGCCACAAAGTGAGTGGCAAAGGGTTTGCTCTGCTCTGGCTTTACTCTCTCTTCGACCGAGGTGAACTTGGGTTGATTCTTCAGAAAACTCGAGTGTGATTTTCTTCTCTGATCATTCTCGATGTCCTAAATTTGGTAGAAAAATGAGAATAACTGCAATAAAATTACATATAATCTTCCTTCCAAATGCACCCTATAGTTAGACAGATATACGGTGCACTGATTATTGTCAAGCCCATAATCATAGGTTTCTCAAGAGATCTGAAGCCTACACAAGTTCCTATACTAGTATCTAGGGCCCCTAAATGCAGTACAAAATTAGACCCACTCCCTAAGCCATGATGTGCTGGGTGGAATAGTACAAAGATGCTATAAATATCTACAGATATCAGTGTTCCTCATGAGGCAGTGTTAGCCTTAAACCTTCTCTCCAAGATCTAAGAAGGTGTACAAACTTTCTGCATTGCTCAGATCTCTGGTGGTGCTCAGCCATTTACACCCCAGATAAACTAATGTCTCAGGAATTCAGAAACATCTCTTCCTCATCTGGTGTGAAAAAAAAATGGCATGAGGAGCCAGGAGTCTTGAAGGGTCACAGCAGCAAAGGCTTTGTCTCTATGAAAGGATCATCCATCCTTGAACCCTTCCTTGTGCCCATGTAGAGGAAGTCTCCAGTTCTTGTAAAGCAGAATCCAGTGCTTGGTTGATCCAGTCCTTCAGGAAGGTTGGGCAACCATTCCTTGGTATCATCCTTACATCATCTGAACAAGAAGGTGATATCAGCAAAGTAAGCTAAACAGGGCATGTTGTCTGGGTCTGATGTCATTGCACCAGTGTCAGTTGCCCCAAATTTGTGGTCAGCCAGCTATGGGGGGAACACACATCACAGAAGACCCCTGGAAAGAACAGACACATGTTGCAGCTTCATACCCTGACTGCTCTCCATCATATGACCCAATGTGGTTGACACTCCTTTGCTGGGCATGTTAAAGATCAATGATTTCCATCATACCTCACAATGAGTTTACAGTGTCATGGGACCAACCTTTCTGTTCTTTTCTCTTCCAAAGGGGCTTTGTCTGACTTCACCAGTAGAAGAGCAAAAGGGAGAACGAAGACTACAGAAGACTTCAGACCAGCAGAAGGGCAGAAGACTGAGCGGTGGCTGCTTTCTCCTTTCCAAGCCCCAGGAGCGATACCGATGAACACACACATGGGTGAGTACAGAAACCACCCGCAGCACAGAGGATGCTGCAGCACAGAGATCACAGAGGCAGGATCACTCTATGATCACCCATCAGGGGGCATCTCTCCCCTTCATGTGCAGCGCCTGGAGGCTGCACCTCAGCCCAGTGAGGCACCAGTCCTACCCGGCAACTCTGCTCCGAGCCAGGCAAGCGCTCAGGAAGTGAAGAAGTCTTTTCCCTGCCTCACTTCACCTCTGAGTATTTACGAACGCCGTGGGCAGTGTTTGTTTGGGGAAGCCAGCCCACTGCAGCGTTCCGGGTTTATTTTTGTTTCTCTCCCTGTTCTTTTTTACAGCCCATTATCAAAACCACAGCAGAGATGCAATTCAGCATGATCTCAGCAAACCCCTGCAAGGGCTCAGGAAGCCCTTTCCAGGTAGAGGAGGGTTTGCATTTGTCTTTGTCTGCAAAGGCTGGCTGCAGGACTTGAGGTGAGCAGGCAGGTTGCTGCTGCGGTGGTTTGTTTTGTTTCCAGTTTGTTGATTTTTCTGAAGCCTCGGTTTTTTTCCACCCAGAAATGCTGATGGCTCAAAATGGAAATGTTTTATTGCACCTCCCATCTGCAGCCAAGTCCTTCCTCAAGCAGAGGCTGCAATCTCTGATCGAAACCAGAGTGAATAAGTACTTTTACCATTGCAGGAGGGGAACAAATAACTGAGAGACTGAGGCTAATTTGCAGATGACTGGGCACGTGTTTGGCAGCCTTCCTCCAGAAGACTGATCCCTTTTCTCTCCCTCCCAGTCTCCTCTGTAAAGTTAAACAGTTTCTTACCCATAAGGTAAGTTTCCTGATGACAGACACTGAGGGAAACTGTAGCCAGGACTTCTTGCACGGATGGGTGACAAGAGCGGGTGACTTTAACCAACTGTTCTTGCAGAAGAACCGCTCAAACTTATGTGATCACTCCTTCCTGGTAAAGGAACAACAGGGAAGGGTGTGAAAGAAGAACTGAGCAGCTTGCAATAACTTAGTAGGATATTCTTGTTTACTGTTCCTTTCAGTGCAAGGTTTCCCCTCCCTGGAAGTGCTCAAAGCCAGGCTGGATGGGGCTCTGGGCAACCTGATCTGGTGAGAAGTGTCCCTGCCCATGGCAGGAGTTTGGAAGTGGATGATCTTTGAGGTGTCTTCCAAGCTACACCATTCTATGGCTTCATGAAATACTAGAAACAGTATAAAAACTAATGGGTAGCAAGTTCAAAAGAGAACAGGGATGGACCTTAAGAGATGAACCATGGGGAATCTTGATGCAGTACTTGAAGATACTAATGTGTCTGGCTCTTCACCCTGGCCTGCTGGTAGATTGTCATCTCTTAAACAGAACTCAGACGATAAAGAAACTGAATAAAACCTAAACTGACTCGAGCAGGCTACAAAACTTACTTACCATGTCTGTTATCCGTGCTAGGAAACACTGTGGAGACAAGAGTCCACTGCATGAAACAAGGACCATGCAGGCAAATACTTGCTGTGGGACTGATGTTATTGAAGATTGCCTGGCTGGTGTTCAGAGAAAATGCAAGACAATGAGTCTCCAGAGTCTTTGTAGTTGGTGCGGTGACGATAAGCTCACTCTTGAGCTCATCCTGACACGTAGGTTTGAAAGAGGTGGGATGATCTGAGAATCGCACGTGATCTTAGAATTCACACATGGAAGCTGGAAGAGACCTCCGAGGTCATCAAGTCCAAGCATTAGACTAAACTTCCCAGGAGAGGTGGAACTCCCCAAAAGTCACAAGGAAGTCAGGTAGTGACTGGGACTGTGAAGTTTGTGGAGAGACAACTCTCACTGCCTCTCTTACACATCTACCGCCCAGAAGACTCAGTTGCTTTCTGGAGATGTCACTGTCACCCCCCTGGCTGAAGAGGGAGCCAGAAAACTCCGTAAGGTTGGAAAGATGCCTGAAATTCAACAGAAATGGGGCTTCAGATGAAATCAAAAATTAAAAATACCACAGAAGCCCAGATCTAACAGGTTCTGAGAAAAATAAATGGAACCGTTTGATCATTCTCATAAAAATATAAAAAGATAAGACAGCTCTAAAGGCCAAAACACTTCTCTATTGGTACAAAAACCCGGGGAGATTTGTTTAGCAATAAGAAAGCAGAAACGATTATCTAGGTCGGAGCGTGTGAGAGGACAGATCGTATTGCCTGACTTCTTGCGTGTTTGTATAAATAAGTGGCCCGATGGATGTGGTTACGAGCCCATTTCCTCACCCAGAAATCTAAAATCTGTCCCCGCAGCTCAGACCTTGAACGACCTGCTGGGTTTTCACTTTTACATTCTGTGAAGCACAGAGAGCTCTCCAGAAGATTCAGCCTGAGTTAGACCTACATTTTTTGTGCAGTTTCATGGTGACCCAGACTGCTGGGAGCACTGGCTGACCAGGTTGACCAGGAGCCAGAAGGGTGCCCGGATGACACGAAAGGTCAAAGGCATCCTGGCTTGGAATAGTGTGGCCAGCAGGACTAGGGATGTAATTCTCCCCATGTACTGGGCACTGAGGAGACCTCCCCTCAAATATTGAGGACAGTTCTTGGGCTCTCACTTCAGGGAAGAGACTGAGGAGCTGGAGCAGATCCCGTATCACTGGAGTGGATCCAGATGAGCAATGAGGGTGGGGAAGGGACTGGAGGGAAAATCTTATGAGAAGGAAGGCTGAGGGAGTTGGGCTTGTTTGGCTTGGAGAAGAGAAGACTCAGAGGGGACCTTATCACTCTCTACAGCTACGTGAAGAGAAGTTGTAGACAGGTGGGGGTCAGGGTCTTCTCCTGGGCAACTAGTGACAGGACAAGAAGGCAGAGCCTGAAGCTGTGCCAACTGAACTGTTCTCTGTGTCCATGGTGGCTGGGTCAGGAAGACTCAGACATCAATTACCAATGAAAAATTTCAGATCAATGATTAGGACAATGATGACAGGAAGGGTAGTGATGCTGTAAAATTTACTGCTTGGAGCAGCCGTTGCCTCCAGTAGACATTGAATCATAGGATCGTAGAATCATTAGGGATGGGAAGGGACCTCGAAAGATCATGTAGTCCAATCCCCCTGCCACAGCAGGACCACCTAGACCAAGTCACACAGGAACACATCCAGGCAGGTTTTAAATGTCTCCAGTGAAGGAGACATCTTTAGGAATAGGGTAGGGTCCCTTAAAGGTCCCTTCCAAGCTAATGAATCTGAGCTGGTCAAGGACTGCTTGCAGTGTTGTTCCTGCCTAAGGAGATACAGATGCATTGCAAAATCCTCCCTGGTTCCCCATGGCACTCTTTTTGGTCTTGTATTCCCCTAATTTGAGTTAATTACCTTGTGCACATGGTTGTTTCAGCTCCACTGAACTCCTGAGTCATTCTGAATTGTGGCCTTCACAACATCTTTGCCTTTTTCCAGCTTTGATTGGTTCCATGGTAAAAAACAGTCATAACATCTCTGCTTAAGCACATTTTTGTCAGCCAGTCCTGAGGACAAGCACAGGTAGCACCAGCTAATTACAGTGAAGTCGAAGACTGCTAGGACGTGTGGTAGTCAAACTGAGCTATGAGTAAGGTCACTTGGAACTCCTTCTAAACTAACACTCAGCTCCTGCACACTAGCAACAGCATCATCCGACTCGTTTAAATGCCTCACTTTTTCTGAGCCACTGATAGGCAGATGTGGAGCAGGAAAAGCAAGAAAAAGCAGAGGTCTGACAAGCAAACAGAACTTGCCCCTGGCAAGGGTGAAAGGAGAGTCAATGACTCTCTAAAGTTTTAACTTCCTTACTTCCTTCACCTCTATTCTGTTTTCTGTAGTGTCTCAGCTGTACAGAAGTCCTCTGTTAAGAGGGAGAGTTGGTCTTTGGATCTAGGTTGATCTCATGACCTTGGTTTTCCTTTTCTCTGTAAGGCCCAAGGAAAAAGAACATTTTCTTTGGACAGGTTTCCTGCACTTCGTTCAAAATCCTCTGCGAGGTTCTGAAACGTTCACATTCAACACATGTAAAGCAATCTGTCCACAACTGAGATCTAGCTGCTAAGAAGTGAATCCTGAATCAGAAGGATTTAATAATCCCTCCAGAATTCACAGCAGCGTTAAATATGGTTGTGATGAGTGCTCCTATCATCCATCTAAAGACCCTCTTTGGGATTTGTTGTGGTTTGGGCCCTTTTCCAGAGCAGAGTCACAGAACTGAAGAAAACCCTCCAGAGGACTGGTCAGCCCTTCATGTTCCTTCTAACATGATTTCTGACAGATCCTTGTCAAACTCACCCTTAAAGTTGTTTGATGACACCAATTCACCATCTATACTCATGGAATAATTCCCAGTGATTTATTTTTCAATCTATTAGAGATGGGAAGCTTTTTATAGAGCCTAATCTTAATCTTTCACTCCGAGTTAAGAACATGACTTTCTGTCATGAAGAACATTCTTCACGGATCTTGGAGTATTGGTTATTTCTTTCTTCTTCAAACACACTCCTAGTTGTATGAAAACCACTGCTTAGTCTCAGGACTAATAAATTAACCCTTTCTATAACCATGGAAGAAAGCAAAGCCCATCTCAACTGAGGAGATGTTCCACCAACCCTGGGCTATGTGGTTGGCAGGCTTTGATGGTGGTAGCTACTTCCATGAAGCCAGTTCAGGTATGGTTACACAAGCTCTGATCAGAGCAAAACAACTAAATGTGGGGAACTAACTGTTATCCAAACAGAGAAGGCAGAGTTTGGTTCCTTGATGGCATTTGGATTGTTGGAGGGAACTGAGCCATCCATGTAGACCTGGGAAATGTTACAGGGGACCTTTCAGCTACTTGAAGACAGATGTCTGAGGGTTTCAGCTGATGTTTGACCAAGTGCTTATACCCAGGCAACTAAACATTCAGAATGTTGATAGATTGGTTGTCCCCACACAAAGACATATAGCCAAAGTGGGTAAAATAAAGTTTGCCTTGGGAGTGCATGCTTCTCCTCAGCTACATGCTTCTCCTCAGCTACATGCTTCTCCTCAGCTGTACAAAAGAGACCTAAGCAACAGCTCACATGCAAACATCAGAAGCCAGGAGAGATAAACTCAACTTGGATACTTCTACAAGACTGGCACATGTTATAGAGATACCCATCTTATTGTAAGCCAGGCTAACTCCTGTGTGGACACGTTTACCCAGCTTTCTCATCACGTATCCAAATAACTAACCGATACCTACCGCTGATCAATACCAGGTGTCTTTCTCCTGAACACTCTGCACTGCACGTAAACACTGTGTATTTGAAAAGTCACACAAAATTTATGGAAACTGTGTGGTCTGAAAGCCTGTGCAGACTAAAGATGCCACAGCTATCTGCTGTTTTGCTCATGCTGGAGCAGCCCTTCCTTTTCCTGTGTTCTCCGTTGGTGCAGCAGCACCAGATAACAAGGTCATGAGGGCAATTCAGCAGCTATTTTAGTTCCTCCTCACGAAGTCACGGATTGTGCTGCAGCTCGCTGCAAGTTAATTAGTGATGCTGCTTCCCTAGTTTGTTCCACTTGCCCTGCCATGAAGTGCTCGGGTCCTAGAGGCAATATTTCTTCCCTCATGCCCTGCAAAGTAATCAAGGAGAGCAAGTTAGTGGTATGTCCACTCCTGCTGACGGGCCTGGTTAACCCTTTGAATGTCACTTTGTAGGGGAAGGAAAAGAGAGTTTCGTTGCTTACAAATCAGGTCCAACTGTTGATACTAGACAACACCCAAACCCAGTGCAAGAGCAGCACATGAATACAGAAGATGGCAAACTCCACAAATCCTGTGCTAGCACTTGTGCTGCTCAGCATCTTATGGCAGTAATGAGCTTTCTGTGGGAGATCAGAGACAGGGTTTAGAGGTGGGCTTGGTATGGCTGGCTTAGTAATTAGACTGGATGGTCTTAGAGATCTTTCCAGCCTGAGCAATTCTATAATCAGTGCTCATGACAGCACCATTGTGCGTTCTGTGCTTTGGAGGATGTAAATAAAATTGTATGATGTAGTGGGAACTGAGGCTAGAGTGGCTAGCTGGCATCATTTGTTGATGCTCTTCACCAACTCTTCCCCTCAAGCACACCATCAACAAGTAAAATGAGTGAATGGTCTTAAGATCAGGGCAACATCTCTCACGCAGGGACCCAAACTCACAGCTGGGCCATGAGGGACTGGTGAAAATAACTCACTGTTAGAATCAGCTCCCATTGCAACGAAAGGCAGCGAGACACAGCGATGTGACATGGAGAGCAGAGGGAGCTAACAATGTGGTTTTCATGCTGAAGTCCCAGCACTTGCCAGTTTGGGAATAACACTATCAGTTATCAGTATGGGATATGTGGGGAAAAACCAGTGTAAAGCCCCTTCACCTGAGTACACCATCCCAGAAAGGTTTGTTCAGATGGGTGTTTTGGAGCCCAGGTCAACTCACTGACAGACAAGGGTATTTTACTCCAGGAAAATGTTGAACTGTCTGTATCATTCAGTAACAGGAAGTCTAGGAAAGTTAGGATGACTGAAACTAAGCTTTTACTTGAAAAGAAAGTATGGGGTTCACTTTTCTCACCTGGGAAAAGTGAGAGTTGACCTCTTCCAAGGCCAAACTGAAGTTCAGCTTGGCTCTAAAAAAGAAAGAGAGGAACAACAAAGGGTCCTGCTGGAGCTATGTCCTGTGAAGTTGAGAAAAGTAATTAGTCACAGCTGATCTCTAATAATTTCGTGCCACAGGGCTTTGGGAACCTTTCTGTAGTAATCAAAAAGCGCTTAGGCCAAATTAGTGCTGGTTAAAAGACAGGTTCCTTCAAGGGGAGAAAGAGTAAAATTGTAATGCAAGCTCATGTCTCCAAAAGACTTTTCAAAAGGAAGGGCGAACGTGTTGATTTCTGTCTCCAGCATCTGACCGGGTGAGCTGCAGAGAACGTGCTCAGCAGAGACGGTGCTGGTGACTCTTGTCCCTGCCAGAGCTGCCCCCCTGGTTGGCCAGGAATGTGAACACGGTTGAAACAACTGAGACCAGGGGTACAATTGTGCTGGTTCACTGACCCAGGCGATGGGACCATTGACCTGAGTCGTGGGGTCTCGTCCCTGCTTGCATGACATCTGCATCTTTCGCGTTAAACAGCTACCGAAAGTTTCACCCTTGTTAATGCCAGTAACTGGTTGACCCTGACTTGGGTTTAACACGGGGAAGCAAACCTGCCGAGCAAACACCACCAGCGCGCTCCCGGTGTTCCGGTGTGTTGGGAGTGTTCAAAGGGCGATGCCAGACAAGGTCACACTTTCTGGCGTTTCAGGAGCAGGCTGTGGGGAGAAGGAGAGCAGTGTTGGCTCAGCTGGTAGAGCATGGGACTCTGAATTCCTGGGGTCATGGGTTCCAGCTCCATGTAGGACATCTTGAGACAGTACTGTAGGCTTACCCTGCTCCAGCAGGGGGGTTGGACTTAGATGATCTTTTGAGGTCCCTTCCAACATGTAACATTCTGTGATTCTGTGAAGGTGTGTGTGATCAGGTGGGAAACAAACCCTAAAAGGTCTTGACAAACCAAGTGTCATCTCAGCTGCCTTTAGCTGTTGATAGCATAGGTGTCTCCAGCAGAATTCACCCTCCTTCTCTTTGGAATCTATGTTAAGAAAGAGACAGTTTGGGGGTATCTTGCATCAGACCTACCTTAAATGTCTGCCATAGGAGGAGATGATACCCACCCTCTGTTCCTCAAGTTGGAGCCAGATCTGACTGGTGATCACAAGTGGTGCTCCCTGGGGCTCAGTGTGGGCACCTGTTCTCTTTAACACCTTTATCAGTGTCTGGATAAGGGGTTTAAGTTCACCCTCTGTCAGCTTGCAGGTGACAGCAAGCTGGGCAGAAATGTTGGTCTGCTGGTGAGTCAGGAGGCTCTACAGAAGGATCAGAACAGACTGGAGTGATGGGCCAAGGCCAATATTCTGATGTTCACCAAGGCCAAGTGCTGGATGCTGCACTTGTGCCACAACAACCCCCTGCAACGCTCTAGAGCTGGGAAAGAGTTTCTGGAAACCATCAAAAAATGGATCTCAGGATGTTGATTGACAGAGACTGGAGAGCCAGTGTGGTCCCAGGCAGCNCTGTGGTGACAGGTTGGACTTGATGATCTATGAGGTCTCTTCCAACCTTGATAATACTGTGATACTGTGATACTGTGAGACTGGAGAGCCATTGTGGTCCCAGGCAGACAAGAGGGCCAGCAGGATCTGGTCTTTTATCAACACTAGTGTGACCAGCATGACCAGGACAGGAATCATGCCTCTGTGCTGGGCACTGTTGAGGCCCCACCTTCAATCCTGTGTTCAGGTTTGGGCCCCTCACTAACTATCAGAAGAACATTGAGAGACTGGAGAAGGTCCTGGGGAAGGGGCTGGAGCACCAATGCTCTGAGGAGCAGCTGAGGTAACTGGGTGGGGTTAACTGTAGAAAAGGAGGCTCAGGGGAGACCTCACTCTCCACAGCTCTCTGAAATACAGAAGGTTGGAGCAAGATGGGCATCAGTCTCTTCTCCTAAGGACCATGTGACAGGATGAGAGGAAATGGCCTCGAATTGTGGCAGTGGGGATTCAGATGGGGTATTAGGAATATTTTATTCACTGAAAGGTTTATTAGACTTTGGCCCAGGCTGCCCAGGGCAGTGGTGGAGTCACCAACCCTGAAGGGATTTAAAAGACATGGAGTGGTAGTGCTGACAGAGAAGGTTTAGTGGTGACCTGGCAGTGCTGGGTGACTGGTTGGACTTTATGATCTTGAAGTGATTTCCAAATAAAATTATTCTATGATTGTTTGGAAATTGAGAGAGACTCCTCTGAATCCATACCTAATGCACAGCAGCATAAATATAGTGAATGAAAGAAACATAGTTCAGATGTGTTTGTCCAGCAGCCAGTCAACAGGATGAAGGAAGCCTCCAAAAGGGTCGCCCTAAGGCTACAAACATGTCTTGTGAAGAAGGATTCTGCAGGTGGCTGGTCAGAGGAGAGCCTGGTGAGGATACGGCGTGCTCAGCAGAAATGGAAGAGCTGCGTGGTAGTTGCAAGCCTCTCAAGCAAAGGGTCATTTTCAGAGGTTTATATTTCTGCCAAATATGTGTGAATTTTATTTTAGGAAGTGACTTGACTCCAGATTCCAAATTTTTCCTTTTCTATTTTTTATTTTTTAACCTGGGCAAAGCAAAATATTTTCCCTGAGCTTATTTGTGGAAACTGCTGGATCGTGTTAAATTTTCTATTTAAATAAAGAAGTCAAAGCCCTTCACAGGATCTTTCTGAGTCTGAAGTGAGTCACTTACATTGAAAGGGTTGTGAAGCCTTATCTATGCTGAGTTTATTCATATAATGAAAGAGCAGGTTCCACATAAATATGAGAAGGAACTTCTTCCCAGTGAGGGTGACAGAGCCCTGGAAGGGGCTGCCCAGAGGGGTTGCGGAGTCTCCTTCTCTGGAGGCATTTAAAAACTCCCTGGATATGTTCTTGTGCGACTTGATCTAGGTGATCCTGCTGTGGCAGAGGGATTGGACTAGATGATCTTCCCTTCCAATCCCCAATGTTCTGTTTGATTCTGTGACATGGCAATCACACATCTGTGCTCCCACCCACCACGGTGCAACTCCAGTTTCCACTGGTGGCAGCCCTCTGTTTTCTCTCATCCGGCCAACAACAGCTTCCTGCGCTTTGCGTGACTCAACCTTTCCCTGTCCCAGTCTGTCACCTCATGAAAGCCAACAAAAAGACAGGCTTTGCTGTACCTGCCTCAGCAGTGCTGCTGTAGAGTATTTGCCTTTTTCTTTCAGACATTTTCCACAAAACCTGTGGGTTCTCTTCTGTTTCAGGTGTCCTTCGTAGCAATGTCCTTGTGACAATCTGTGCTGCTGCTCTACCAGAACTCACGAGCATCTCCATTTTTGCAAAGTCCGTGTTCTGGATCCATGAAAGAAGAGGCACATAAATACACTTAATGAATCTTTTCAAACCTCTGTTTTAGCAGAAGAGTGAACTAGGAGAAAAGATGCCCTGTCTTGGTTCTCTAATAAAGGTCTTCCTAAATGACTCATTGCTCAGTGGCATCACTGCTCTGTGACTTCTCCGCCACCACATCACACTTCACTAGTGCTAGATACACCTGACAGAGGACAGCTTTCTCTGACCAGATGGTTCTGCATCATGTGGTTATTGAGAAGTGTCAGCTTGGACCTCTCCATGTGACAAAGTGAGAGGTCTTTGCAACTGGTTGGGTCTCTCTTTTGTTGAGTGCATGTGGTTGGGCTACGCGGACAACAGTTTCTGAGCGGTGGGGCAGTTAGTAACCTAATAATATGAGGGCATTTCAGGATGCTACAGATAATAGAGGAGCAGGACAGAGGCAATGCTACCTACAACTGCCTGAAAGGAGGTTGTAGACAGACTGGTGTCAGTCTCTTCTCATAAGTGATAGGAGAAGAGGAAGTTGCCCCAAGTTGTGAAGATCTGGGTAGGGGTAGATTTTAGTGGTGGTCTTGGGACAATCAAGTTAATGATTGGACTCAATCTTAAAAGTCTTCTCTAACCTAAATGATTCTATGGTTCAGCAGGAAAGATGAAAACAGAGGAGAGATGTTCATGCAGGAAGGCTTGGAGATTAGAAAGGAGAAGAGAGACTGTAGTGTGAAGCAAATTTTGGGAGCAGGGCTCATCAGCAAGCCTTGTGCAGCAGGAACTCTGTGCCTGATCAGCTTGGAGCAGAATAAACTCAGTTTCCCCTGTATTCCTGGTTATGAGAGACTTTGAACACTTTAATGTGCCATCAGCAAGAAACTACCAAGAGCTTCTCTTGCATGGACAGGGGAATACTAAGTGCATTTCCCACAACATTTCCGCTTCCTTGGACAGCACGAAGACTTAAGACAGCTGTTCTGTCACCCAAAGGTTGAGAGGGCAAACTTCAGCCTGTTTATATATGTTTAAAGAAAGTTGTAGGACTGACAATTTGTCAGAGAGAAATGTCCTGGAATCAGCCTGAGGTCGTGCAGAGAGCAATAAAGTGATGGAGGGCATCATTGCAGACACAGAATGATAGACTCAAAGAATAGTTTAGGTTGGAAGGGAGCCTTAAAGGTCATTTTGTCTAAAACCATTCCAGCGAGAGGGGACAACTTCAGCTAGGGAAGGTGTCTGACGGTTACTCAGAGCCCCATTCAACCTCACCTGGGATGTTTCCAAGGATGGGGCTTCTACCACCTGTCTGGGCAACCTGGGCCATTGTCTCACCACCCTCAGAATTTACCACTTCTGTTCTCCTGCCTTGCGGGAAAATATCCCACATCCAAAGATGTTTCTTGACTTTGTGATGGACCCCATCTTCACTCATATTTTGCTTGTCTCCGTGCATCACATCCATAATGCATGTGCACATCGATGTCTGTGTCACTGAACCATCAAGGTCACAGCCCACTGGATGTGTCATCCTGCACGTGTTCCACATTCGATGAAGACCTGCACTTGGAGTGCGATCACCACGGACTCTGTATACTCTGTAGAATAACAAGTTCAGCTCATTAGAGGTCTGACTTCTTCTCTGGATGCCTTTCTCCAATATCTGGAAAGAGTTCTGACTGTGTAAGGTCCTCATTTAGGCATCTTATTTCAATGCCCAGAGCCAAATGGATGACTCTGGGATTTTATGAATGAGCAGCGAGAGAAAGTCCTGCCATGGAGAAGACTGCACTTAATAGGCAAAGAAGAAAGAGGCTGGGTTTAATAAAAAAGTAAGTGTTTGCATGGTGCAGAACTGGACTCAGTGGCCACTCATGTCAGTTACTTTTTGGCTTTAAGCTATTTGGATCATTGGTATGTTTTCATGACAGGGTGGCCCATGGGGATTAAACCACTTGCCTGCATTTGTGTGCGGAGTCTGTGGACAAACTGAAGAATGAGAACATGTCTCCTGAGGCCCTGTCTGCTGGTTTAACCATGAGACCCTCATTCCTCCCATGCTGTGACTGCTCGCCTTCCAGCTGTCTTGCACACTGAAGGGTCGAGGAGGGTTGAATACATTTGGATAGCATACGACACAGCTGAGCCACTGCCAAGTCTTTAGCCTAAACTTCCTCTTTTGAAGTTTTAAATTAAATGGAGCAAAAATTTTCTCTGCTTTTAAAAGCCAGTTTGGTTTTAGTCTTCTCTGTGATGCTGGTCTTCCTGGTTTCAATCAGATAGTGGTGTGGAAATCATTATAATCTTTATTATAATTATTACAATGACATTCTGGCTTGCTGGCTTGTATGAGAGCTAGTGTGGCCATCAGGGGTAGGGGCGTGATTGTTCCCCTATACTCTGCATTGCTGAAGCAGCACCTTTTGGGCACCTCAATACAAGAAAGGTGCTGGAGTGGGTCCAAAGGTTGGTAAAGGACCTGAAAAATAAGACTTATGAAGAGCAGCTGAGGCAGATGAGTCTGGTTAGTCTGAAAAAACTGAGGCTGAGGGGAGACCTTATTGCTGTCTACAACTACCTGAAAGATGGGTAGAGAAATTGATGTGGATCTCTTCTCACAAGTAACAGGTGATAGGACTCATCTCACTAGATGGCCCAGCGCTGGACTCCTCAGTACATGAGAGACATGAACTTACCAGAGTAAGTCCAGTGAAGAGGCAGAGAAGTTCTTCAATGGACTCAAACCTGTCTCTTATGAGGAGAGGCTGAAAGAACTGTGGCTGTTCAGCCTGGAGAAGACAAGCCTCAGGGGGTTATTGTCCATTTACAGAAATATTTGATCAGGCAGTGAAGAAAACTGAGATGGATTCTTCTTTGTGCCCAGAGACAGGACAATAGGCAATGTGAGGAAAAACCATAATACAGAAAGTACTGCTCCAACACAAGTAAAGCTTCTTTGTCCATCTGGCAAAGGTAGACAAATGCTGGAAGTGGTTGCCTAGAGAAATTATGGAGCAATAAACCTCTGGAGAAATTCAAAGCCCAGCTCAACATTGCTCTTGCCTTCTTCTGTCTCTTTTCCTCAGAAGTCTCTGTCCTGGTGGATCTTCTTCCCATGGCAGGACTGTTCCAACTTTGTTATCCTGACAAAGTGTAAGTCCCTTCTCCCCATTTTCCTGGCTATTCTGGGTACAGCAGCTTTGCTGTCCTTCCCCCATCGGGAGTCTCAAAAGGATCCTTTGGCACAGCGGTGGCCTGAGGAAGTGAGTCCAACTGAGAATAAAGAAGACCTTGAGAAAACACAGTGGCATGATTATGTTTCAGCTAAACCCAGCTTTAATTTCCTCAAAGTAGATGTCCTAATGTGCAAATTGCTGTTCTCTGATAGAGATTGTGTGTCCCTTGCATAGTTAAAACATAAACAAGTCTATTGGGATCAGGTGGGGGCTTATTAAAAGCAGCAAACCACATATGCCCTGATTTTTGCATTCATAGTTCGGGTTGAACTCCTCTGGTTTGGGTTTGCACTGAAAGCCTTTGCCTTTCCAGAAAAAAAGAGGCTCCCAGAGTGAGCTGAGCTTTTTCTTGCTTTTTTTTTTCCCTTTTCTATAACGGGAAGGAACATTGGCTTGTGTTTGGGTGGCCAAAGACAGTTTGTGCACCTTTGAAGCAACCAAGGTTTGGGGTTTTTTCATCTATCTTTCATAATAGTTGAAATCTCCCAAGAACTCCCCTGGTGCTGAATTCATGGGCTGTCTGGAATTTAATTGTGGGGTCAACATGGAACATTCTTCCTGGAAAAGGAGATGATGAGGTGGAGTAGTAAAGATGGTTAACCAGAAAAGCAAACAAAATCCACCGTAGACATTTATTAGCATTTAAAATAGATTCTCGCCGAGCAATACGTGTGTGCGTTAGGGGAGGGGAGCTTCGTAGCTGGCTGCTTGAGGAGGCAGGAGCAGCCATTCAGGTTTGGGCAAATAAATCCAAGATGTACCCTGTAATTTTCATAATGAGCAAATTTGGAGCAGGAGGCTTGAGATCTGGGGAAAACTCGATGTGACAGTCTGCCAAGGAAATAGGGCAGCACAGCTTAGGCAGATTTTGCCTAGCGGAAAGGAATCCAGATTACACTGTGTGAAAAAAGCCCTCATTCTGCTTTGTCACCTCATGAGCAGAGACGACAACAGTACCAAGTTCATTAGCAGATCTCTACTTGTTTCTGTTTCCCTGTGTCAGCTCTTGGCAAGAAAATTTAAGTACAATTCAAGTTTTGCATTGAAAACCAGTGACGTGGGGAAATTTCAGCTGAACAAAACCTTTGAGACCCCTTTTTGGGGGATGTGCTTCTTTTCAGACCCACGTCTCAATAATAATTGGACTCATTCTGGACTGCTGCAGCACAAGAAGAGGTGAAGTTAGTGATTAGGAAGCTCTGCCACAGTTTCGATTCAACCTGTATTTTCTATGAAGTTGGTAAGGAGTAACTTACCTGCTCAGGGCTGTAGGAAAGGGTTAAGTGCTCAAGTGCAGACAAGCAGAGGGGCAGGCAGAGAGCTGAGGAGATGGGGGCTGACATCAGGTGAAGTAGCTGTTTACCCCTAGATAACCATCCAAGCAGTGAGGATAATTTTTATATGTGTATTGGGGAGGGATTTTGAGGATGTAGCTCTCTTAACGCCATAACAGTTGGGTGAAACATCCCTTTTCCCACAGTTATTGTAGACAGACTCCTGAAACTGAACCGTGTCTTCTACAGAACATGGATTCTGAGTGTGAAGAGGTGGCTTCAACAGTGGTGATTTGAAGTGACTCTGCTCAAGTTCTGCTTGTACTATAGTAAAATAAATCTGATTTAAAAAAATCTACAGGTCTGCCTTATTAAAAGCTATTTAAAGCTGGGCTCCAAAGAGTAACTGTCCTCAGATTCCTCCTTCCCTTGGAAAAACTCTCGTGCCTCTGCCCCAAATAAAAAGAAGTCAGACCTGGCTCTGATGAAGAATTGAAATCTCTGATTTCAAGAATTGAAAGTCTTTAATTTTAAAGCTGGATTCACACATCCGTCTCAACTGAGACTTCAGCTGAGGAGCCATCAAGACCCAAGGGAGCTGCATGGAAATTCTAATTAATCATCCTCCTGCTCCTCTGTTAAATCTTCCACCATGCTGCTTCCTCTTTCTTACCTTTGATAGCAGCTTCCCAGGAGCAATAAATTGAAGAGCCAGCGCATCACTTAACAGAAACATCACTGAGAACTCACAGCAGAACTTCTGCCTGAAGACAAGGAGACCCTGTGGCATTCAGACCCATACTTACCCCATGCAATGGCTATAAAAGATCTTCCAAACTTATCTCATCAGGCAGCACCTCTTTCTTTCTGCCCCAGTTGTGCAGTTCGTAATGTCTTTTCACATGCACATGAAAAGCTTCTCAGCGTTTAGTTTGTCTTGGGACAGCAGACACCCAAAACACAGATCCTTTCTACACACAGTTGCTTCACAGACACTGGGGCCATCAGTGTGTCTTCCATATTTGTGTATATTCTAGTGATTCTTTTCACCTTTTTATGCAGAAATACAGCCACAAGAATTGCCCTTGCTTCTCTTTTCCACTGTGATCTACAGCGGCACCTTCACGTACCGCAGCTTGGTCTAGCTTGGTCTCCACTACATCTCTCTGTCACAGGCAGTTCCCAGCTGTCTTTTTCACTGATCACAATTCTGGCTTGCTGGTGGCTGCAAGCCCCTTTACCTCATCTGGCTCCTTTCCACAAGCCCTCTGTCCTTGTGGATGTTCTTGGCACTTCCCGCTCGAGTAAGATCGGCGAGTTTCATTCATGCTCGTGTTTGTTTCTCTGCCAGATCATGAATGAGGATGTTAACCAACACTGATCCATCTGGATATTCCACTGAACTGCTTTGCTGCAGCACCATGCAACACTGTGCATGATTCATTACCCTCTGCTCTTTGTTTTCAGCCTTGCAGTTAATGATCAGGAGATGTAGCTGCTCACAGAAAGGCTGATTTTAATTTATGTGGAAAGAACAACTTCGTGGGACACTGTCTCACATGTTTTGGTACAGACCAGAGGTTTTATATCTGCTGTAATCACTTGTTCTTCTGTTCTAACAAAATTGAGTCCACGTGCATCTGAATTTAGTCATAGAATCATAAAATCACAGAATGGTTTGAGTTGGAAGGGACCTTCAAGATTATCTAGTTCCAACCCCTCCCTGTAGAAGAGGTGTTCCAGCCCTCTGATCACCCTCTTCTGAATGCTCTCTAGCAGGTTAGTGTTCTTCTTGTGCTGGGGTTTCCAGAACTGGATGCAGGACTCCAGGTGAGATCTCATCATAGCAGAGTAGGTGGAGAGAATCCCCTCCCTCGACCTGCTGGCCACAACACCTTTGATGCATCCCAGGATGAAGTGGCCTTCTTGGCTGCACTCACACATTGTTGACTCGTGTTGAGCTTTACATCAACCAGCACCCCCAAGTCTCTGTCTGCAGGGTTGTTTTTAACCCATATTTCACCCAGCCTGGATTTGCTTGGGATTGCCCCAACGCATACGCAGGCCTTGTTGAGTTTCATGAGGTTATGCTCTTATGTTTATACATAAGAGGTTGTAGGAAAGAGAGAACAGGAGTAGTTTTTTATTGGGGTAGCATGACCAGATTTCTTCCCTTTTTAAGGGAAACCGTTTCTTGCTTGTGTGTCCAGACTTCTGCCACTTCCTCTGAGTGCCCAGCTGCCGGCTCAGTGTTCCAGTGCCAGCACCTGGTGAGGCACCTGCTGATTTTAGAAGGCAGCATCTTGTTTGCTTCAGTGATAACAGCAAAATCATAAGATCATAGGATCATAGGATGTTAGGGGTTGGAAGGGACCCAAGAGATCATCGAGTCCAACCCCCCTGCCGGAGCAGGACAAAACTACCCCAGAGTTTTCTTGAAATGTCTTCTATTTTTTAAAGTTATTTTAAAAAAAAAAGAGAAGGGGGATTTAGCCAAAGTTTAAAATATCTCGTATCATTGACATTTACAAGGTTTCCCTCCTTACAAGCAAAAACAATATTTACCCTCAAAATAAAATGCTACTCAGCAAAGGGATTCCAGGAAAACCGGCACATCCACCACCCTCGTATGTCACCCGAACCAAGCAGTGACGGGATGATCAGCTGCATGTTGTCCTCCATCCTTCTTCTCATCACATCTCTTGCCAACTAAACTTCAAGGCGACAGTCTTTAAGAATGGAAATCAAATAAGAAGCAGGAAATGTGAATAAAAAGATTCGTTTTCTGATTCTGGGCCAGTGGAAAAGTTGTCTATTAATTTATGAATGAATCACATTTGTGCTGGAAGCCATTCAAGAGGAATGTGTTCTTGGCCTCTTGCTTCATGCTAGTCAAAGCAAAGTCACCTATTGATGTCAAGCTGCATCTCTGGCCACCACTGTTGTGTTAACACTAATGTTAATCCAGACCCTCAGTGAAAACGATTCACAAGTTTTATTAGAACAAAAAGTCTGCTGAAACCTCCAGACGATTCCACGGGAGAGCTGAGGGTGTGTTTGGGTTCCACAGACATCTGCTTTTGGATTCAAGTTACACTCTTAGCCATATTTCTTCTCCTTTGGCTTTTAAATCTCCAGAAAAGTGTAACTTCAGAGCGAAAGGATACGCTCCCTAACAGCGGAGGGGAAGATTTACGAGCCAGATGGTGATCCTCAAAATACATAATGAAAAGGGATGCAAGTTAATTTTGACTCTCTTTCAGTGTGAATACATCACCATTCCTCCCTCCTGCTATCTCCATCTTGACATGACTGAAGACCCTTGTTAAATCCTTCTGTACTAAGTAAAAGGCCTTTCCCAGCAGTGTTGAAGACACTGGAGGACCTTCTATCACCAGAAAACAGAAGCTTGTGCACACAGAAATAATAAATGGAAGGGATAGGAGAGTCCTCCCTGCTGTCCCCTGTGACATAAGGTTCTGACTGTCTTCTAGAAAGTCACAGGAAATTGAGAAAGAAAGGAAGAAAGAGGGAGGGGAGGCAGGGAGGAGGAATGGAGGAAAGCAGGGAGGAAGGGAGGGAGGAAGAGAGAAAAGAAAGAGTTAAGGNCTGGAATCCAGAAAGAGCAGTGACTTTGAAGAAAACAAAATGAAAAGTAAACCCGTAAGACGTTCAAAAATTTCTTTTCTTTTCAGAATGTAACTTTGTCTCTTCAAAAATAGTTTGGGATAAAATGCTCTGTTTTGCCACCACAAAATGCTGACTTAAAAAAAAACAACAGCAGAAAAACTCCTTCATTTCTGGCTACTATATTTTCCTCTCCTTAGAGCATCAGGACGCATCTGGAAGTGGAGAGCTCTGCTTGGGACAAGACTTAGTGCTGTATCTCATTGTTCGTTGCAAAATCAGTCTGCGGCTCATGGTGAGGGAAACTGAAATCACAGCTCAGTGCAATGCAATAGCTTCAACTGATTGGTTTAATCATCCTTTTTGGAACAAGCATCCATGAATCGATAAAACATTGCAAACACTCGCAACGATACTGAAAGGGCCTTCCATGTTGTGGTCTCGTTGCATGTCATTCATCTGATTGTATGCAGATGTCTAAAATGAAGCCAAAGGATCCAGGTTTAGCGTTGCTCAGAAAGCGTAGCGTGTTGGGAAGGGTTTCTGCGTGCGACCAGAATCTCACTGGTGCATCCAATTCCTGGAGGTCAGGAGCATGCTGGGGGTGAGACAAAGCCATACCCTTCAGCTATTCCTGTGGGTTGTAGAGGACTTTCCTGCTGCGGCTGGAGTAGCAGAATTAGCAGATTGTACTAACTAACCCCCAAAAGCACGAAAATAACAGTTTCCTCAACACAAGGTTTTTCCATATCCTCATTAGCAGGGGCCCAGACATTGTAAAAACCTCTCAGGGCCCCTTGAGCAGTCAGATCACTTTGAGTGGTTGGTTTTCAGCCATGAAATGCCAAAAGTGAGTCTGATCATGGCAGCACTCGCAGTCTGATGGCCAACCACCATCATTTGATGGTCAACCACCATTCTGTCACCAAAATGAAAGGGGAGATTATAGGAGAAGATTACATGAGTACTCTGCATTGCAGCCTGAATGCTGTCTGAGCACCTCGTTTCTCTTCTGTTGGGTTATTTCACAGGATGGCTTAGAGTGCCCAAAGTGCAATCCTTTGGGAGGAAATCAGAAGGGAAGTTCTACTGCAAGCACCCAATGTATGGTCCTCAAGACTCATGGCAACAACAGGTTTGCAGTCTTGAGAAGAGAAACCTTGTGAAGGTCATTGAATGCATCTAGAGGAGGAAAACAAGAGTGGTGAGAGGGCTTGAAAGAATGTCATATGAGGAGTGTGTGACATCTCTGGGTTTGTCTGGTGTTATAGAATCATACAATCCCAGAATCACAGACTGGTGGAGGTTGGAAGGGACCTCTGGAGATCACCTAATCCAGCCCCCCTGCTAGAGCAAGATGCCCTAGAGCAGATCCCACAGGAACACTTCAGGTGAGTTTGGGATCTCACCAGAGCAGGAGACTCCATAGCCTCTCTGGGTAGTCTGGACAGAGCTCTGGTACCCAACTGAGGGTACCAGAAGAAGAATCATTTCCTTATGTTTAAACTGAACCTCCTATGTTCCAAGTTTGTGCCTATTGCCCCTTGTCCTATCGCTGGTCACCACTTCCTAAGAAAGAAGGGAGAAAAGGAGAATGAGGGCAACNTGCCTATTGCCCCTTGTCCTATCGCTGGTCACCACTAAGAAGACCCTGGTACCATCTTCCAAAGTGAGAAGGGAGAAAAGGAGAATGAGAGCAAGCTCATGGCTCTTTAACAGCTTCCTGAGGGGGGAAGTGGAGAGTGAGGTGCTGGACTCCTCACTTCTGTCAGACTGAGCACTCCATGTGGAATCCTTTTCATGGATACCGAAGAAGAAAGACAACCTTTCAAAGACAAAGATAAACTGAAGCTCCTGAAAGATGTTTCTACCTGAATATGGAGAAGCTTTTCTATGAAGCTTTCATTTGATTAGAGCATTTCAGACCAAATGCCTGAGCAAACCAATTCAATATAAAGGATTGTGGGATCATGCCCTTCAATCCAACTGTCTCTTATCCATGTGCCAATGCCACAGATCACTGAATAATACCCCTCTGACACAGGGTGATACGAGTTATTTGATATTGTCCACAGAAATCAAAGACGACTGATGAGCTTGGATTGTTGACCATATCACATTCATATCAGTGTCTGTTTTTTTAGTCCTTTCATAGGATCTTTCTCAAAGTCCTTTCATAGTCTCTGCTCTTGTGAAATTCATATCAACTACAAGTTTAGGTGTTCTAACTAATTTTTTTTGTAATTAATTTTTTTCTAATTAGAACTGGTGTTCTAATTAATTTTTTCTTATGCTATTTCTACCTTATTTTTTTCTTATCTTGATTTTACCCCATTATACGTTTAAGTCATCTTCATAAAATGTTCTTCCTAATTAGACACAGCTAAATAAAAGATTTTGGTTGCTTTTTGGGTTATTTTTACTTTAAACATGAACCAAAATGTTAGCAGGGGGGCTGAGTTTTGCATTGACACAAAATAGAGTCTTTGACAAAATAAAAGCAAAAGGTGAAAAAGCTGATTAGGATCAAAGTGATAATAGGAGTTTACAGGACACAGTTTGCCATCCTTTTATATTTTTAAAATAAGAATGTGTATAAACATCTGTTTTAAACACAAATGTTAAAAAGTACTGTTTCAGTGTTGAAAGCTCCAGCCAAAATGCTTTTCTTCCCCCCAGCCAACTGACTATGAGTCAAGATAGAAATAATACAGTGATACCTAAATTGCTTCTATCCATCTCCTAGCCTTTTCCTAAGTAACACTCCTTTTGGTGATTATAACTTCTTCCTCACTTTGTTTGGGTCTTCAGGCTGAAGTCTCCTTGACAGACTGAAAAGGTGAATCATGGTTTTGCTGATAACTTTCAGAGAAAACTGAACCCTCTTTTTCCTCCCCACTTTCCCCCCTCTCCCCTCACATCACATTCCTGATTCTTTATGATCTGCAGAGTCCAATTTGCTGACGATGTTTAATCTTCCTGCCTCATTATCATAACATCATCTCTAACTGCCAGACTCAGGGTTCACAAAGAAACAGACTCCATCCTTTTCCCTTTTGCTCAGTGGGGAGCTCCATAAAGATCCCCTCATTAGCAAACACACAGCTGCCAGCAAAGCTCTTTTATAGCTCCCATTCCCTGAGATGCTTTATGGCTACAAAGAAAGACTGATCACAGGCCAAAATGCCCCTGCTAAATAACTGACACCAACAAAACACCTGATTTGTATGACTACTCCCCAGCAGTCAAGAGACCACAGGCTGCCCATGCCAGACCTCTTGCAACTGAACCCCAGGCTTCAATTACCTGTGCTTCCAAATGTAAAGGACTTCACTGACAACCGTATCTGTCACCCACAAAACACCACCAGCACTTGCATTGTGTTTATAACCAAAGGAAAGCACACATCTGCTCTGAGATATTCTGTTGGCCAGCTGCTCTTCTGAAGGTTTGATCAAGTCACTCAGCAGTCTCGAGAGACTGGTGAAGCTGTGTGGATTTTTTTTATTTGGATGGGGACGAAGACCACTGAAGGGCAAAGCTATATGATGGTGAAAACCCACCAAAACATGTGTAAGTGTGTAATTACAAAAACAAGACCACTAATTTGAGGGCCTAAGATTGTGTCCTTCAGGATTCAGGAAGAAAGGAGCCAGAACATGGACTCACAGGTTTAGGTTGACTTCGTAAGGATGCAGAAGATCAACTCAATGAAACTGAAGTCAAGCTTCATGTAAAGGTCTTCTCCTGCACGTTTAAGGTCTTAGAGGTCAAGATGCATGTAAGGGTCTTCTCCTGCATGTTTAACCTTTTAATCTGCATTTTGATTATAGTGGGAGATTGCACAGGGAACAGGTTGTTATAATAGTTCAGATATAAGGAAGCAGAAGAAAAACAGAGTGACCCAGTGAAGAGACACTATGAATGAAATCCAGAATTTTCAAGCCTGTAGGGCAAGTTTTACTTTTATAGACTATCCTGCTTTTTGGTTGGTTTTTTTTAGGGCAAGTCCTATGTTACTTCCTTCTTGGACTACGAACTTCAGGTGAACATGAGCCGTCACCGGCATGTTTGTTTGTTGGCCAGAGTGGAAATCTCGGTTCTGTGTGTTCAGACTAGGAAGTAAAAGGAGTCTTTTTTGAGAATTGGTTTTTCATGGAATCACAGATTGGTTTAGGTTGGAAAGGACCTCAGAGATAATCTAATTCCAACCCCCGTGCAGAGACACCTCTCACTAGGCTAAGGTGCCCAAAGTCCCATCCAATGTGGCCTTCAAAGTCCAGCCTGGCCTTTTTAACCTGCTTGCAGATCAACTGTTGCTCTAAGGACTCTCTCTTACCCTGACACAGTCATGAAATAGCTCAAAGTCTTACTACCCAACTCATTTTCCAAACAGCAATAAAAAACCCCAGTATTGTACATGTCACCTCCATTTATTCCTTTTTCTCAGGCTTGCACCTCGTTAAATTTTGATTTGTGCCCAGAAGCAATCACAGGACATGAAACTGCTCCAGTGAGTCTTAAAGAATACTAAGTAGCCCTTCAACATGGACTCTGCTTTCTATGCATATTAGTTTCAGGGCTCTTGATGCTGGGTTTGGGATGACAAAACAGTAATGCCACCAAGAGAGATACAACTCCGTGGCTCAATCCACATTTTCATTTCATTAGAGGTTCTGCCTTCAGCAAGAACACTTCTAGATTGACATTACTTTTGGAGAAAAACTTGTACATTTCTGTTAATTTGGGGTTTATTCAGATGGAGGATCTTTTTTGAAGTATTTTAATTATGTAGGACTTTCAAGGACAAAACTTTCATTGCTAATGATACTAATGATACCTTATTTGACGAGAACATTCCTCAGTTTTGTAGAATCACTTATAAATTCCTCACTCAACAACGTTGCCTTCTCAGTGAAACGAAATGCTTTCAGCAGAAGAGACTGAAAGTAAATTCCATATTTTCTCAAACTGAGGAAAGCAGCTTTACAAGACTTAGACCTGGCTTGGAGGCTCTTCTGTGGAGCTCTTGAGGTATAGGGGCTGCTTCTAAAGAGGCCATAAAAGGAAACCACGTTGTCAATAAACTTAAACTCCTTATGTCAGGGACTGCTACTCCACTGCAGGGTGTGTTTGGGTCTGTAACAAAGGAAAAGCTCACACACTGAAATTCTGAAGCCTTCTGAGTATTCCATGGCAACCAGGCAAGTCTCAGCATTTGTTTCCCAGTTCCATTTTCTCTCTGTTAAAACACTGGCACAGTTCTTGTTTCGTCCTACTTCATGGCAAAGAACTATTTTTCTTAATGTTGTCAAAGCTTTATTTTTTGCAGGACTGAAGCAGAAAGCCATTTCCTGCCCCAGTCTGGAAGTCTAAGCTGTGAAGCAAGCACCCTGCCTCCTCATAATACAATCAAGCTGTGATGTAATTCCAGTCAATAAAAACTCACCTACAATCACTCTCCTGACCTGTGGGCTGAGTATCACTGAATTAGACAGGTCAGTCAGGCTCATCCATCACGGCTACTGGAAGGACTTGTCATGGCCGAGGCAGATGTGATACCAACCTACTAATAGGAGAAAAAGTACTTAAGTCCCCACAGATAAAGCGCTGGAGGGATGTAGATCTGTGATAGTGATGGAAAACATCAGAGGATACAGTCATGATAGATAGGACAGTTTTAATCCAAAGAGTGAACCAACAACTGCAGTTTAATCTGGGAAAAAGTAGCTCTAAGGAGATATAATAGACTTTTCAAAGACTAAGTTGTACTGAGGAACTGCAAAGGACACATTCCGTTGTTTTCTCTTTACATCAAAAAAACCAGAATGAGGAAACATCAACCATTATCTAACATTATGTTTAAATGAGGAAGAAAATAGAATGACTAAATGAGTTTAAAACAGAATGATTAAACGAGGAAAAAACAGAATGAGGAAGCATCAACCATTATCTAACATTATGTTTAAGAACAAGTGAAATGCAGAACTATTTTCACATGGATAATAACTCAGTAGTCACTTTTATCAGCATTGGACACTGGGGAATACAATATTATATGATGCTGAAAGAGGAATTGGAAATATTAATGTAAGAAATTGTGCTGGTGCCTGCTGTAGGATGGACGCGACCTGCATGCATGGAAGTCTTCCAGCCCTTGATTGTTGGAAGCCGTTGGCCACTAACAGAGTCATGTTATGCAAACTGTGTGCTTAGAAAGACTGTCTGTGCATCTGCTTCAGGCCACTGCTAGAGGAGCTAAAGATCTACCTAGAAGTCAGATCTTGGCTAGGAAAAGATCTGGGGTGTTTCCATGCGGCATATTCAGAGCTGCAGTTCAGATGATGAAATCTCGATCAGAGAGTCAAGCGTCTGCTGCTGGTGAAACGACTACAACCACAGCTAAAAGAGGCCTTACTACTTGATTACAAAATACATTGGAAAGGGGGTTATTTAGTGTTATCAGGGACAAATGTCATCTGCAGTATGTGGGAATTTTTATGTTTTTCTAGTAGCTTTCCTCTTTTGTGGTGGCATCTGCAAGACTCAACTGTGGTCAGAGAAGGGATGTACCACAAGGGACACAATTGCTATGTTACTTCTGCCTCTGCCAGAAGCAAGAACTATCAGAAATCTACCTAGAAAAATGTTTTGGATTTGTCTAGTTGACACGGTGCACCGGGTTCTGGTCTTGGTCTCCCTGTAGCTGGTCTCCCTGTAGAGTCTCAGCTGATGTAAGCCATCTTCTTCCCATTCAGAATCACAACCCTGGACATCAGAAGGGCCAACATTGGCCTTTTCAAGCAATTGCTAGGGGAAATCCCATGGGACAGGGTACTGGCAGGTAAAGGAGCCCAAGATAGTTAACATTCAAAGACCACTTCTTTGAAGCTCAAGATCAGAGCATCTCTACAAGTAGGAAGTCAAGGAAAGGAGCCAAAAGTCCTCTGTGGTTAAACAGGGAGCTGCTGGGCAAACTGAAGAGGAAGAAGAAAGTCTATAGGTCATGGAAAGAGGGGATGGACACTTGGATTTGATTATAAGGCTCTAGTCAGAGGATGTAGGGGTGTAGGGATGCAACTAGGAAAGCCAAAGGCTCCATGGAATTAAACCTTGCAACGGAAGTCAAGGGCAACAGAAAGGGCTTCTTTAAACACATTGCAGGTAAAACTAAAACTAGAGGCAACATAGGTCCCCTGTTGAATGAGGTGGGTGCCCTGAAGACAGAGGATAAAGAGATACTGAACACCTACTTTGCCTCTGTCTGTAATTCTTGGGGCTGTCCTGATATCAAGCCCTGGACCGCTGAGGACCCAGAGGAAGCTGAGACAAGGGAGGAGTTTGTCCTGGTTGATGAGGACTGGGTTAGAGATAAGTTGAGCAAACTGGATGGACATACATCCATAGGCCCTGGTGGGATGCATCTGTGAGTGCTAAGGGAGATGGCAGAAGTCTCCTTTAGCCCTCTCCATCATCTTTGCTAAGTCATGGGAAACAGGCTGCCCAGGGGAGTTGTGGAGTCTCCTTCACTGGAGACTTTGAAACCCGCCTGAATGTGTTCCTGTGTGACTTGAGCTGGACTAGATGATCTTTCAAGATCCTATCCAGTCCCTAATGTTCTGTGATTCTGCAATGCTGCTCTGATTGCATCCACCCAAACCTATGACCTCCTTCCATTTACGTAAAGAACCAAGTTCAGGCTCCAGAGGACCAACTCTTTGTATGATGCTCAATGCAGAGATGCATCAAGTTCTCAGGGTGTCTGTACATTAAGTTCACTCTGAACTGGGTTATGGCCACAAGAGCATTTGCAAGTTGTCCTGCAGTCCAGGCACAAAAACAGTTTTATTTAGAATGTTAAAATACTGAGAGCCTTTCGACTCACCTTTGGGTTATTTATAGCCTTGTTTTAAATTTTATCATTTTCAGCTGCTGTCAATTAAATGCTCAAATCCTTTCAGTGGCTTTAGAACCTTCCTCCTCCCTTCCAAGCACACACAAATTAAAGAATTCTTGCCCTGTACTTAAATCATTAAAAAACAGGAATACAAACTAGACTGCTTGGATTGCCTTTCTTTTTTTTCAAGTGGAGACATTCCTCATTTTATTATTTTCCCACATTTTTAACTGCTGCATTAAAGGGCTTCCATCTGCAGCAGCTATTGAAAAACACAGATCACAAATTCTGGCCAGGAGTCCAGACCTTTCAGACAGAGCAATACAGTATAGTTATTTATATTAATTTTTTTATTTTTAAGTAAAATTTTTGTCCCTTCGGGGAAGAAAATAAAACACTTAAAAGGGGAAAAGTTTTTGGTGCAAAATGTGTTTTGCCAACTGTGCTGCAACAAGTATATCTGGGATTTCCTTCGCAGATTGTGCTTTTCCTTCAAAATCAGCAATATTCTTCTGATTTACACCATCTGTGGATCCTTCCTAAAGCAACACTCCGCAAAGTACGTGGAAGGCGTTTATGTGAACATGAGAGTTTTGCTTGGCTTGGCAATTTTCTTTTGAAAAAAGTACCTTTGGGACTATGTTCAGGGCTTTCCAGAAGGGCTCAGAATAGATCCAGGGTGGAAGGGGCGTAGGTGTCCTTTATGACCTTCCCCTGCTCTTGGCAGGTCTGGGTACAAAGCCAGTTTCACAAGGTAAGCCTAGAGGTTGTGTTTGCCAAGAAACGCTCAACCTGAGCCACACACCCTGGGGAAGGCAAGTGAGGGAAACTGCTCATTGTCAACGACAGGTGGGATATGGCCGTGCTTCTCTTGGTGTCCACAGCCTTTTGTGAGGTAGAGCAGAGTGAGGTGTGAAACTAGGCTTCAGGATGGCCCAGTGACCACAACCTTTGCTGGCTTGTTTCTCCCACAGACAGGGATTTATGTGCCTCTTGCCAACTGGGCTCTAGCTAGTACCAGATTAGAACTACTTATGCTACCGGTGAAGCCCAAGAGCTGCCAGCTGGCCACTGGTACTCTGATTTTTCCAATTTCAGTGCCTCTGTCTAGGAACTTCATAATTTTGAGAGTTCTATGGGACAGTTATCCCCGTGTGTGTGTGTAACATGTTAATACAGTCCATGTTATTCATAGCATGGTAGAATCTCTCACATTAGAAAAGGCCTTCAAAATCAATCAAGATCAACTGTGAACCCAACTGTTCCAACCCACCGCTAAACCCTGTCCCTAAACTCCAGAACTCCATGACTTTCAAACACATCCAAGAGTACTGATTCAGCCCCTTTCCTGGGCAGCTTGTTCCAAGGCCTGATAACCCTTTCCATGAAGAAGTTTTTCCTAATGTCCAGCCTAAAGCCCTGGTGCAACTTAAAGTCAGAGCTACAAATATGATTAAGGGACTTAAACGTCTCTGCTGTGAGGAAAGGCTGAGAGAAATGGGGCTGTTTAGTTTGGAGATGAAAAGTGTGAGAGGGGATCTTCTTAATGTCTATAAATATCTGAAGAGGACATGAAGAGGCAGGGGCCATTTTCTTTTCAATGGTGCCATGTTGTAGGACAAGGGGCAAAGGGTACAACTTAGAGCACGGATGGTTTCACCTTAACATCAGGACAAAATTCTTTACTGTGAGGGTGGCCGAGAACCAGAACAGGCTGCCCAGAGAGGTTGTGGAGTTTCTTGCTCTGGAGACTTTCAAAACCCTCATGGAGCACTTCTATGTGACCTGCCATAGGCGATCATACTCTTACTGAGTGTGTTGGACTAACGACCTCCAGAGCTTCCTTCTAAACCCTAACATTCTGTGACTCTCTGATTCCTAGACTCTTCTCTGTGGCCTGCTCTGGGACTTTGCATGAAAAATTTGTGGAGTAAGTAAATAATTATTTGGAGAGCAGAAACATTCTTTTGTCTGGATTTCCTTGTTGTTTTATGCTTTTAATTTCGTTTTTGGTGCGCTGCCAGGGACACTGTTTCAATGTGATAATGACTCAAATACTGTTTAGTCTATGACATGGTTCTCATTGCCCAAACACTGTACTAATTCTGCCCAACAGTGAGTGGAGCTGATAATTAATATTGAATTTCATGTCAAAAAGATGAAAATACAGTCATCAAAATTTCATACAGCAGTATCAGTATCAACCAAATTTAACACTGAATAAGCAATTACGAGAGAAGGCAAAGACCCACAAACTTCAAAAGTCATGGTTGTGTGTGTGTCCATCTTTTTCTTTTAATATCATCATAGAATAATAGAATCATTAGGGATTAGAAGGGACCTTGAAAGATCATCTAGTCCAATGCCCCTGACACAGCAGAATTACCTAGACCAAGTCTCACAGGAACACATCCAGGTGGTTCTTAAACATCTCCAGTGAAGGAGACTCCACAGCCTCCCTGGGCAGCCTGTTCCACTACTCCATCACCCTCATTGGGAAGAAGTTCCTTCTGATATTTATGTGGAACCTCCTATGTTCCAGCTTACAACCATTGCCCCTCGTCCTAACACTAGAATATAATGTGGTTATTTGAGGTCACCCCTTCTAGCTTCTCTTTTCCCACTAAAAAATTAAAGGTTAATTCAAAAATTACCCTATTTCCATTACTCAGAGTCTAATTGTGTCTCTTACAAGTTTTCTTTGTGTTAGTGCTGACGTTGAGGAGGAATATTTGCAATATGTGGGAAAAACCCACCGAGACTTATTTATTTATTTAGTGATTCTAGCCCTAGACATGGAGCCAAGAGATCAAGAGCTAGAAATGGTGCAGAGTAGTTCCTCTGTTTTTCTCCACAGACATTTTAGCTTAAGAAATAATAGTGATGACTTCAATGAAACCAAAAGTGAACTCCCCAGCCAAGATCAGAGCCTGATGTGCTGGTTGCTTTACAAATAAAATGTTAAGAGACAACCCTTATGCCAAGGAGCAAAATGATTTGGCTGGACAATCCCAATGGAAGAAGCAGAACTAAGGTCATATCTACTTGCAGGAATGCAGACAGATTTGAGATCCCAAAACCCCTTGGCCCGAAGACAACCCTGAATCAACGATAGAACAGCCATTTATGGTAGGAATGTCAAATAGTTCCACCTCTTCTACTCAGACACAGCCTTTTTCAGCACAGAGATCAGTCCAAATACCCATCTTGGGCTGTGCATTGATGGACATCCAGATTCCTTTACCTAAGTCAGAGGAACCTTCTAGCTACTGTGTTTGTAGTGAGTTTATCCATCCCTTCTTTTATGACTTTATATGTTTGGGAGCCACCACTGCAGGACAGAAATAAAGGTTTAATTTTGGCTTAGAGAGTATCAGACATCTTGCAAATAAATGTGTCTAAATGGAGGCAGCTAAGTGACACCCATGCCTTCCTGCACTGTCAGTTGGAAGGCAAATTAGGTTCCCTAGGGCATCTTGTATGGACACTAGATGCCTCTATGCAGCCAACTGAACCACCCTGGGATTGTTTGCTCTAGGAAGGACTGCCCTGCTGTATGCTTTCAGCTGGCCGTGTTGACTAGCTCTGCATTTATGTGTTGGAAGCTGGCACACCTAGCACATGTGCAGACACTTAGCTTAGGTCTTGGTCCAAAAGCTAAATTTTGTTTCAGATATCGTGTTCCTACTTAGATCTGGTCTAAGATCAGCATCACAAATTCTTCATGTCTCACCGAAATCACGTATGAATTATCTTCTTCATTTAAGCATGAGTTAGGGGTGGAAGGAGTGGAAAGGGAAAACATGTGCAAAAGAAGGAGAAAACTGACAGCCCATGAAACCAAAAATATGTCCACAGTGAGTAGTTCACGTGTGGAACTCACTGGGACAGTGCAGTTTATTGTTAAATGAAACCGTAAGTTGATACTATGGTATGATGCAGAAGAACATGGAATGATTTAGATTGGAAAAGACCTTTAAGATCATTGACTCCAACCATTAACCCAGCTGTCCCAAGGCCACCAACAAACCCTGTCTCTAAGCTCCAGATCTGCATGACTTTGAAACACATCCAGGGATGGTGATTCAGCCCCCTCCCTGGGCAACCTGTTCTGTTGACTTATGACTTTTTCCATTAAGACTGTCTTAATGTCCAACCTAAAGCTCTCCTGGCACAAGTTTAGGTCATTTCGTCTTGTCCTATCATTTGTTCGTTGTGAGAAGAGACCAACCCCCACCTCTCTATAACCTCCTTTCAGGTAGTTGTAGACAGCAAGTAGGTGTCCCCAAGAGTCCTTTTCTTCAGAACAGCCAGCCCCACTCTCCTAGCCATTTCTCACAAGGTTTGTTCTCTAGAACCTTCACCAAATTAGTTGCTTTTCTTTGGACCCACTGCAGCCCTTCAATTTTCTTCTTGTACTGAGGTGCCCTAAACTGATGACTTAGTTGACAGAAGTCAGACATTTGGAGTGAAAATAGTGTTCTGCTTTGGGCAGGAACAGGGTTAGTTTTCCTCACAGTAGCTCGTAGGGGTCTGTGTGTTGGATTTACACTGAAATTAGTGTTGATAATAGAGGGATGTTTTCGTTATTATCTGTCACGTATTCATAAATTAAAACCAAACTGACTTTGAAGGCCAAGTAAACCTCCATTCATCAAAACACACAACCTTTCCTCTGCAAATTCAGTGGGAATAGGAAAGTGCTTTTCTCCAGAGCAGGCTGTTCACTACCACTGCACGATGCAGTCAGACCGAAGGGTTTCTAGCACAGCCCTCCAAAACAGCCAGTATCAGCCATTTCAAAAGAAAAAATAGACCAGAGAAGTATTTCATTAGCCTCCGACTTCCTAAACTACCAATCTTGGAGATGTACATAAACCTCATAATTAATAAACAGAAGTCAAGTCTCAGACCACAGCTAATTGGAGTGAAATACCCATGTTACTGGTTTGCTGGGCTGCAGCTGAGATGACTGCTTCCCCAGCATGATTTTCTCACCATCTAGATGAGGCATGTGCTTAACAAGCCAAACCATCACACAGACGCTTTCCTCAAGCAATCGTGTTTCTCCCCCCCTCCCCAGAGATGAGCTCAAGTGTGTAATTAGTCATCAGCTTTTCTGCCCCAAAGCAAACTTGCAGACTGTTGCTGTGATGATAGCCTCAAATTAGTGGCTAAGGCGGCAATTAGAATCATGCTGACGAAAGAAATAAGGAGCAGATTGTGTGCTCAGGAGAGCATTATGCAGGTACAGCCACAAATTAAGACCTCTGTGATGTCTGAGGAAACACTGAGTCAGTCTGTTGACTCTTGTGGAAAGGTCTGTTTCAATATTGTCTCGTTGGGTTTGCACCACTGCTCCTTGAAGATGGGAGTGTTTCTAGAGACCATCATAGGGAGCTTTATGGAAGGATCTTCTCCTTATTGCAGCCCTTCTTGGCATCTCTACTTACTATCAAGTATATGCAGTGGTCCAGCTTGGCGACTCTCATGAAACAGTCATTCCCCCAAGTCATGTTAACTGGAGTTTGCAGTTTGGATGACAGTTTGGAAACAGGTGCTTAGGACTAAACCAGGACAAATTGCTTTAAGCAGAATGAGTATGTTTGCTAGATAAGAGTGCTGAGGTTGGGAAATGCTTGAAGGCATCTGGAGACCACGAACATGTGGCCTGAACCCAAAGGCTGATCTGTATCTCAGATTCCAGAGGATGGTCTGGATGACAGAAGAGTTCCATGCTAAGGAACCTAGACCTAAGGAAAACCTTACTCATTCTTTACTCACAAACCCTGCTGAGGTGGTGGAAGGAACACATCCAACCAGAAAAGGCCACTGAGGCCTCTGCTGATGGCAGTCATAGTCCCATTCCTTCACTCTGATTCTGTTCTGGGTTGTCCCTGTGGAGGTGCAGCTCAGCTTTTGCACTGACTCATTTGCAGACAATTGAAATCTGAGTCTCAGGGATTTCAGGTCATTAAATCATCCTCCACTAAGGGCCTCAGGTAGCTCACTCTGTAACAGAAGCCGTTCTAATAGCTTGTTAGCAAAGAGCTAATGCAGCAGCACCGAAAGCTCAAAGAACTGCCAGACCTAAGGAAACCTTAATGAGGTGAATTTGTTCGTCACTACCTCATTAGGCTTGAAGCTGTGTCAGAGCACTTTCATCCTCTTGAATCTACAAGACTGCTGCAAGTTTAGCACCCAAGTGTCCATTTCTGAATGTTCCTTCAACTACTGCCTGGGCAAGAAATAAAGGAACTGCATCTTTCCATGCTTTCCATACTCCTTACTCATTACTCTTTGCTCCTACTTTCAAGAAAAGACAATGTGCAGGAAGGACAACAGTGAGAGGGAAAGACTGGTTTGTTTGTGTGATGGTTTAGGTGGGAAGGGACATCAAAGATCATCTAGTTCCAAACCCTTTGCCTTGGGCAGGGACCCTTCTCACCAGACCAGATTCAAATATTGGTTGAAGGTTCTTCAGTGCATCTAATGTTATTTGCAGCAAAGATTTTTTGCCTATATTTAGGCAGCTCCCAAGCTTCTCAGGAGATGACACAACACCGAAAAGTTCATGGTACTTGAAATGTCGCAAAAAGAGGGACAGACACACTTAAAATTAATAAGAGCAAAAGCTAGTAGACATTGCCACAGGAAAAAATGTTGTAAGAGTGATAGATTAGATGTTGTTCTAGGAGAAGAATCTTGACTGTCTATGGTGGGGTGCTATTCTTGGCAGCTCTTCTACACGCTGCTGTCTCCAAGTCAATGTGTAAGCTTTTGTTTAGCAGGAGTACAAATGTTTCTCCTTGTACAGAGCCTGTGATCTTGGCCAAGAACATCATGGTACCAGCTAGGCCTGTTGGCGTGGGTACATGCCCCTTCTCTCGTCAAGGTCTCAAACGTAAGCAGAAAAGTTGGACTGCTTTGTTTCCCACCATAGAATTGATTATCCAGGCTGTCTCCTCATCACTTTGGGATGCAGCCATCAGGGCTGGAGGTCAGTGAAGGTTCTTGCTTAGTGCTGTAATTATTGTGCCATTAATAACCTAATGCCTTTAACATTTTTCAGATTTCTGCATTATTTTCTTGTCATCTGATATGCATTGCTCATACTGTCCTGATTCCTACAGTCATTTTTTCCCTGCTAAGCTGGTGTCTGCATCTCTAAAGTCAAGTAGCGATGGACAAAGACTCTTGAGTTGACAAATCATCGAGGCCATCAAGTGTCCTCCAAGGGAATACTGTGAGCCGACCTTCCACTTGCCGTGTTCACGCTATTCAGCTGGCTGGTGCAACCACCTAAGGAAAGCTGCCAGCCATAACCATTTGCTCACTGCCTTCGTTGCCAAGTGCGCGGTCTGCCAGCTAGCTCAGTTTGCCAAGCTCCAGTTGTGATGAGTTCCCCAGCACTGATCCAAGCTGAAAATAGGTGCAGTTGGATCAGTGCTGGGGAGCTCAGGACATCCATAGGCCTCTCTGTATTTATTCAGCGGGGGAGGAACGCAAGAGAGGAGGAAACGAGGCTGAGTCTTACGCACACATTGTTGTGAGTCGCAAGACAATCTCAAAGGGACTGGAAGGAGAATTTGACTCACACAGAAAAAAATACCCCAAGAATCCAAATGCTTATCCAGAGGCCTTTGATCTATCAACATGGAAAGTCTAGGTCAGATTTTCAGGCTCGTTCTTGAATTTTCTGGTGCTTTTTTAGTCTTGCTCGAGTGCCATCCATCTCTGCGTACTTCTGTCTCTCAACAACACTCACAAACAAGGAAGACAACAAGTAACTAAAGTGTCTGAATGTTCATTCAAATTCTGTGTGTCTTTTGAGGTTTCTCCTCATTTTGTAGCTAATCAGTCCTTAATTGTTACCAAATTTGTTCTCAGGGGGCTTCCCAGGCTGAATATATCAAGAGGAAGAGAAACCATCCTGAAGCTGAAAAACAAAAGACATTAATTAGTGAATAGAGTAGATGGGACGAGGAAAAAGACCAAATGTCATTACTTAGACTCTGTTACAGAAGAAAAATGGTGATTAACACAGGAAGGAACAAAGACCTCATTTACATATCATCAAAATTCATTTACCCCTGGAAAGGATAACAATGAATTAAATGGCATCAGTAATTATTCTTGAGGAATAAATTCAGTGCTGAAGGGGCGAAAAGAGAGCGAGAGGGAGAAGGTGATCACACAATGCTGCATTCAAAGCATTGGAGGGAGGTTGTTTCTATCAGCTGCTCTAGCTGTTCAGAAGAGATGGAATTGATGCACAGATTGCAGAAGTGAAGCAATGATTCCTGTGACATCTTCATCTCAGATGACCCTTCAGTCACCATAAGGTATCCTTATGGAGATAAGGATAGGATATCAGTGATGAACCAGCTACTGAGGTCTGTAGGATGAACATTGCACCTTGGGATGCAGTTAAGCACCTCTTCTCTTTTGAATAAGAAACATAAGGAAACTCAAACTCCATCAAACTCACACATGCTTTAAAAATACCAACTACAATTAGAAATAAAAAAAGCAAAGTAAAAAGGAAATAAGCTCCAGCCAGATGTGCCTCAGATAGAAGCAGGGAAAGCTGAAACACTCAGCAAAATATTTTGATTTAACTGGCAATAGTAGCAAAAAGAAGTATCCATTAGAATGTTTGTTTTCTTGGACATGTTTCTGTAGTACGAAGTCAAATTGTCATTAACTGCCAATTGGCTGCCAAAGTTATTTCCAGAAGTTACTCTACTGTAACATTTAAGTGTGAAGAGCTTGCCCAAAGAGCCTCATCAGAGGAGGAAGGAGAGGGCTGGATCTTAAATCACTGCACTTATAAGGTCGTTTAAGAAGAAAATTATATATGGGGAGGTGGTGGAATGTGTTGAAAAATTGTCCCAGGGAGAATGTTCTGATGACATGCAGGACTGGTCCTAACAATGGGTCCCTGTTGTAATTTGGAAACAACGTTCTTCGCGCGGCAGTGAGACTGAGGAAGTCTGGTTTGCAGCAATCCTTTCCTGTGCAGAGTCTCTGATGCCTATAAAGGGTAAAGTTATTCTTCTTTACATTAGGGGAGTTAATAATAAGATTTTAATTCTCTGCTCAGGGAGCTTTCCTGCAAAATCTCCAGGGAATAAATATCATTGAGACTGCATCTATCAAATTCCATTGACACTAGCTATTGTTTTTCACAAAGAGTTGTTGAGGGGGAGGATGTAAAGGTAAAGATGAGGAGACTTGCAAACAGGTAAACAGACACAACCAGACAGCACAGATGGGTACCTCTTCTTAGGAAGCCAGAAAAAATAAAGGCAAAGCATGGTGTGACAGGATCACCCTCTGTTTTGTCTGAAACAGCAGATGAAACAGATGAACAGGCTGCTCTGCACAGAGACACTACTGCAAACAGTAAGGAAAATATTACCTGTCCTAAATCATAAATCACCTTGTGCATTGGACAGGACAGACCCATCTGATGTGCTACCCATCACCCCGCTACAAGGATCATATGTCACTTGCCCCAGACACCATGCAGTAATTTTTAGATTTCAGTTCCATCCTTCATGACTGTCCTGTGAATAGCTCATGCTGCAACGAGAAGTCAGAGGAAGTTTGGTACATCCCTGTTCCTAGCAGCAGGGATCTAATTCTCCTCCAAAGCTTGTTCCTATTTTAGTGAGGTCAATCTGCCTTTTCTGTCTTAGACCCCCGAAACCTCACTTTGCCACAGGGCAACTGTCAGAAGCAGGCTGAGGCATCATGACCCCGTTAACAGAGGGAGATGAAGGGGCAGGCAGGTTGTAGTGCTACCCTCCAGAGTGTTCCATTAAAACAAATATGAAGTCAGATGGAACCATCTGCATGAATGAGCAAAGAGCTTCCAGGCAAACTGAAATGCAAGAAGGAAGCAGACTGGAAGCAAGGATGAGCAGTCTGGGAGTAGCACAGAAACATTGTCTGAGCATCCAGGAATGCAGTTAGGACAGCTGAAACCCAAATGGAAGTGAATCTGTGCAAGGATGCCAAAGGCAACAAGAAGGGCTTCCAAAAGCACATAGATAACAAAAGACTTGGGGAAATGTGGATCCATTGATCAGTGAGAGAGGGGCCACAGTCACACAAGACATGGAAAAGGCTGAGATACTGAATGTCTCCTTTTCCTGAGTCTTTACTGACTGACTTTTAGAAATTCTGAGATCAAGGGGAAAGCTTGGAAGAAGGAAGATGCAACTTTGGTGGAAGAGGATCAAGACAAGCACTACTTGTGCGAATTGAGCAGATGTAAGTCCATGCACCTTGATGGGATGCAGCTGAGGGAGCCAGCAGATGTCATTGCAATGCTGCTTTTGATGATCTTTAATTGATGTTGGTTTCTAGAAGTGCCCAAATCCTGGAAGAAGATGACTGTAGTTCCTGTCTTCAAGGAGAACAAAGAGGAGTACAGGCTGCCCAACCTCACCTCAATCCCACAAAGCAGCTAATTAAAATCCGTTTCCAGGCACACTAAGGACAACAGCACCAGGATTAATTACCATGGCTTCAACAAGGGAAAGTCATATTTGACCAAGCCAGCAACTCAGAAATATCTCCCTCTTACAATGATTTTCTTCATGGTAATTAGAAAGACATGGGCTGATGTTAGTTCCTTATGATGGTTAATAACCTTACAAGTGGTTTGAGAATGGAAATACAGGGTGGCTCAATGACATAATGGAAGAACACTTCACCCTGTTGTGGGTCCCTTCCAACCCATTACATTCTCCAATTCTATGATTCTATTGCTAAGAGTGGCAGCAGAGTCGTATAAGGATGGCATCACAAGGAACATGATACATGAAGAGTGGAGACATGTTTTACAGTCAGCATCAGGAGAAGACTTTCAGATTCCTTAGAGTAAGATATTATAGAAACTTATCAAAGGTCTTGAACATACTTATATGAGCTGAGCCAACCACTGTCACCATTGAAACATAACCCTCTGCCACTCTAAGGATCCACTTTGCTGGCAGACAAACATAGCAGCCTGTTGTTTTTGGACTTAAAACCCACATTTTAAGATCCTAATCCACTCGTATGCCAGCAGAAAGGTTGATCTGGCAGCCCTATGTAGGGGTGCAAAGTCTCCTTCACTAATGACACAATCACAACCAAGACAATTTCAAAGGACTTTTTTTATTCTTTTTTAAATGTTTTAAAATTTTTTTCCATGGCCAATCTAAAACAGAAAAAAAACCTCACTAAGAGGTTGGATGAGATCCCTCACTCAGCAAAGGAAAAACAAGATGACATCCAAATGTCTTAAGTCTTTTCACACATGGAAGGCCAGGCAGCCAGAAAAACCTCCTTCATCATTTCCACATTCAGCTTTCCACACACTGAGCGTTACAGAACAGCACTTTTTACATAACAAAATACCCCTTCACCAGTGTGAAAAAAGAGTAGAAACTCACGCATGTCTCTGCCTGCATTTTCAAAGATTCCTTTTAGAGGGTTTTTCTCACTTTTTATATATTTTTTTTAATGAATACGGGAAATAGCATCATCTCCTATTAGCCCGTTACCCAGCCTTACCCCATATGTTTTGAGGTCAATATTTGAACTCATCATCAATTCAGAGAATGAAATTCCACTCTTTTCAGTTACTTTGTTTATACTGGCTAACAAACTGCCGTGTTCTGAGTATCCCAGTATTACCCCAGACCATTTCATGTTTGCATACTCCCCATTCAAAGGCTACAGATTCTTCCACTTCCACAAGAAATGTTTAAATAATTAATATCATTATTTTAAACCATTAGCAAATGTTGTGTGGGATAAAGAGAGGCTGTATCCATACACTCATTCATTGATCCCCTAACATCCTATGATCCTATGATCATATAATCTAATTATTTTCTGTGGATTGCTACTATTGTTTTGGGTCCTATACTCTGCCCTGGTGAGACCACATCTGGAGTATTGTGTCCAGTTCTGGGCCACTCAGTTCAAGAGGGATGTGGAGCTGCTGGTGAAGATGTCCAGCGTAGGGCAATGAGGATGATGAGGGAGTTGGAACACCTCCCTGATGAGGAGAGGCTGAGGGAGCTGGGTCTCTTTAGCTTGGAGAAGAGGAGACTGAGGGGTGACCTCATTCATGTCTATAAATATTTGAAGGGTGGGTGTCAGGAGGATGGAGTCAGGCTCTTCTCACTGTCATCTAGTGATAGGATGAGGGATAATGATTGTAAGCTGGAACATAGGAGGTTCCATGTAAATACCAGAAGAAACTTCTTCACTGTGATGGGGACAGAGCATTGGAATGGGCTGCCCAGGAGGGTTGTGGAGTCTCCTTCTCTGGAGATGTTCAAGATGTGTTCCTGTGTGACTTGTTATAGGTGATCCTGCTGTGTCAGGGGGTTTGGACTAGATGATCTTTCGAGGTCCCTTCCAATCCCTAATGATTCTATGATTCTATGACAGCTTGATCGGAACAGCTGCCCTGTATCATGACCAATAGCTAATGGAGTGAGTGGAGAAGGTTTTCCACGTCAACATCTGATGGTGAGGACGTTGGACCTTGTCAAAATCAGCAGGAACCCAACATGGGTCAATAAAAAGTTGACACTCCTGAATCCCCAAGAGATGAAAACCCCTCAACAACCAAAATCCAGCAGCAGAAAATGGGTACATTCAGATCACTACAAACAGAATATTGAATGGTGAGGCTAATCCTCACTTAGAGAGTGGGTACTGTCCAGTTCCCCGTGATACGAACGGGATACAGCACTTATGCACTCATATGTATTTATAAACATGCAAGTTTATCAGCTGGGAAACACCTGCAAGAATCAGCAACTAATGTCCAAGGCAACGGCATTTTAAAGCCAAAACCATATTTGTAATATTGGCAGGGCTCTGCAACACAACTTACATTGATATTCAAATTGAAGAAACTTCTGGGAAGTCTGGCAGTACTAGCAAACTGGGATTTCTTGTACTTTCTGAGTTGGTTTGGGGTTTTTTTCAGCACAGAATTCAATCACCTTTTCGTGTTCTTTCCATGAATCTAAATCTCTGCTTCTTTGTAAACCCAAAAGACATTGGTAGGCTTTGAAAAGTTCAGGGGCCCCGCTTAGTTTAGCGACAGCACATTTGGAAAACCTTATGATACCTCTTGGTTCTGAGAATTAATCTCGATAAGCAGGAGCCAAGGATTTGGCAGAGCAAGCTGATATTTAAAGCATAAAACAGCTAGCAGGTGCCTGAAAGTTTCTGCTGCTTCCTCCACATTGCAGTTGTTTGCAGTTTTGATGGTAACTGCTGAGAGTCCTGGCCATGACCACCTAAGCAGGATAACTCACTCAACAGTGTGGAAAACAAGTCTTGCATCTGGGCAGGAACAACTCCAGGTTGTTCCTGGTTGGGGAGTGACTTGTTGGAGAGCAGGGGAAGACCTGTTGGGACCTGGGGTCCTGGTAGACAGCAGGATGATCATGACCCAGCATTGTGCCTTTGTGGCCAAGAAGGTTAGCAAATCAAGAGAGATTTGCCTCCCCCTCTACTATGCTCTGGTGAGACCACCTCTGGAATATTGTGCCCAGTTCTGGGCCCCTCGGTTCAAGCAGGGCACGGAGCTGCTGGTGAAAGTCCAGCTCAGAGCACATCCAACAGTCTTGTCTTTTCAGTTTGTCCAGAGATGTGCCTTCCTAAAGCAAAAGTAATCACTAAAGCCTTGAAATAGCTTGAAGATCTTGGTCTGTTTTGATCACCAAGATTTCAAGAGCATCTGTCCATAAAAATCTAAGTGGCAGCACTTTCCTTCTCACCCTCCGAGCGCATCCCTGCAACAGGCAGTGCTGCTTTTGCAGTGGGGACTCAGCATTTTCCAGCCTCACTTTTTACATCAAAAGCTGCACTCAAGTGTCTGAACAAGAAATTCAGACTCGGTTTTCAATTCAATGAAATGAACAGAAACAACATGAACACCTGGACTTCTAGCTCTTGTTTTTTTAGGAGACCAAATGCCTTCTTGGATCTCAGCTTAGGTGTAATTGTTGTAGAGAATTACTTGGCAGTATGGTTTTCCTAAAACTCAGAATCTAGAAGCCAAAATAAAAGCAGACTCTAACAATAAAAGCAACAGAATCCCCACTACTTTTTTACAGATTATTTTCTGATTTCCTTAAACTGGTGGGTGATACCATGGTAAGAATTTAAGATGATGATTCCCTGTTATAAAGCGGGACACTTGAATGCCACAGTGCTACTACTATTAAAAGTAATGTCTTTGAAAGCCACGAGAAATTGAAACGACTGCATGACATTTTAAAAACTCCAAGGTAAACAGATTTTGCACTTGGATCCATTAACCTTCTCAGTTTAAACTACACAGAGCTGTACTTCAACCTGACAACCACAGCAGCAAAACCAAGAGGAGCTGGGCTCCCAAGCGGATGGGAAACTGAAAAACTGGGCTTTCTTCTGGAACCTGTGCTCTGAGCACATACGCTTGGTGCTGGGTGCTTTGAAATGACAGATCACAGACGTTTCCCGAGTCCTAAATCCCAGCAAGTTTATTTTCTGTACAGGTTTCAGTCTCCATATATCCAACAACATTTAATATCACACCCTCTTCTAATGGTCATTTGGTGACAATCAGATAGTTAAAATTATTGAGGTGCTTCAGATACCGAGAGTCCTTTAGAGCTGTGGGGAGAAACAAAGAGTGGTTGGTCTAGACTGGTTTGGGGTAAAGTTTCTTGAGACACACCAGCTCATTTCCAAATGGTACAATTCACTCCTCCCACCTGCTCCCAGCACCTGCCCACAGGCAATACTGGCCACATCTTCATCCTTGCTACCTGAAGCCCATGTTGCATTCATCAATCCCCCACAACCGAGAGCACACAGAAAATTAAACAAGGGTGGAGCAGAAGGATGTAATTGTGCCATTTTATCCAGCTCAGTCAGCTGAAGAAGCAGAAAGTGTAGGAAGAATTACCTGGCTGACAAGGGACAAAGGAGGAGCTGGGGTTGTTGTATATAACAGAGAGGGATGGCTGAGACATTTAGCTGAGTACAGTAATGTGCTGGAGCATGTTGCCCAGAGAGGTGGCACAAGCCCCATTCCTGGAACCATTCCATGTCAGGCTGAACGGGGCTCTGACCAACCTGCTCTGGTTGGGGACGTTCCTGCTCTTCTTGGGGTGACCATTGGACTTGACCATCTTGGAGGTCTCTTCCAATCTTTATTATCCTACAATTCTATGCTCACTGCAGGACTGGACGATCCTTTCCAAACCATTCTATGAGTCCATGATTCTTCCTACAGACAACGTGCATCAGCCAGCAGCAGTGTGTGCCAGGCAAGCCCACACCTACAACTTTGTCTGGAGAGCCAAGCAACACTGCAGCTGAAGAAAACTTTTTCTAGTATTTCCTGATTTGAGAAAGTTTGATGTCTCAGTGAGATGAACACGGCACTACGGCCACAAGTGAGGCACCTGCTATTGAAAACACAGTCTGGCTTCTTAGTGTCTTTGAAATTTGCCTCCTTGTCACTACTGAAGTATGCCATTTGTACAGACTAAACTGGTAGGGGTCCTGCAGCTCCTGTTAAACCATTAGAAGCAATTTGTTGGGAAAGAAAAGATCGTATGAAATGGCAGTGAGAGTGGGGGAGAATGAAAATCTTGCAGTTCAGACAGAAAATGGAAATCACCACCCATTCTTTAGAAATTGCTGGGTAACCATTAAAAACTATGAATAATCATGGAGAGGAAGAAACACTTTTAATGTCACCAGAGACAGAGCCAAGTGGCAGCGCTGCACTGAGCATGTGTTCAGGGGGGTTTTGGTTGGTTTGTTTCAAATTTTATTGAGGTTGGAAATGACCTCTAAGTCCAACCTTCAATTCACACCCTAAATTTAAGAATGTGGTGAACAAGCCTCGTTTTCTGGAAGCTGGTGTGATTTGCACCCCCTAGTTTTCAGGGATGAATTGTCCTGGCACTGGCAGAGAAGTGGAATGAAGTCAAGTCCCTGGTATGTCAGCCCCACCTGTTGGACTGACCATCAATAACAGCTGCCAAAGCCTTACCAGAAGGGTGACTAATCCATGCTGGAAACTCCAGAGAACTTTCCAGGCCTTGTTTTGTAGTTGCAGAGTGATGGTTGTTGGTACCGTATGTATTCACTGCTTGGGATCGAGCTTCTTGGAGACCTCCGTAAAAGCAAGCGCACGTCATCATGTCAGCTTAAACATGTCTCCTTAAGATTTAAAGCTACCACCTCCCTGTTCTGTGTCATCTCTTCTGCAACACCAGACAATGGGTGAGGCCAAGCAATGGGAAAGTGTGAAGCCAAAAATCATGACGGAGTAGTCCTCTTGTGAGGCTCCCAGCAGGGAACATGCCATGTAGGTGGCCACTGCAAGCTGAAGACCAACCTGTGGAGAACAACGAGAAATTTTAGTCAGTGTGTGAAGCATGAGGAATCTGTCTTCCAGCAAACAATTGTTAGTGTGAACTGCACGTTGAGACTATTGAGGGATGATAAAGGGCATCATCTTCCGTGGTTTTCCAGCCTCACTCTAACTCTTGGATGCCAGTCAAGCTGATGTGCACAGCCATGCCTGCTGACACTGTAGCCATGTGATGCCTTGGTGATCAGTCCTAATAGCTCAGCAGAGCCTGTCTACAGACTCAAATTCAGGAAGGAGACTTGATGATCCAAAGCCTATTATACTGGAATGAGGGGTGGTGAGGAGCTGATATTCTCCTACCCCACTGTGTAGCTTTAGGGAAATAATTTTCCTCTGCTGTCTGTTTCAGTGTTTGCTTCACCTATCTTCTTTCAAGAGCTGTAGAGCAACAGCTTCACCTGGGAGCAAGACCTCCAGCCATTGTTGGAAGTGTATTCTCAAAATTACACTGAGCCTGATGACAAAGTTTAAGTTACACTTTAGAAAAAACTTCTTTATGAAAAGACCTTGGAACAAGCTACCCTGGCAGGGGGTTGAACTGTCACCCCTGGAAGTTTTTTAAAGTTGTGGAGATCTGGAGCTTAGAGACACAGTTTAGCGGTGGCCTTGGAACAGTTGGGTTAATGGTTGGACTCAATGATCCTAAAGGTCTTTTTCAACCTAAATGATTCTATGGTGTGGTAAAAGTGTAGACAATGAATTAAACATCACTTTTGGTTCTTTTACCTCTTCTGTCACTACTCAAAATATGATAAATTACTTCACTGAAGTTCTTCAGCCTTATTGTTGTTCTGCTCTGAGTTTATAACCCTCTTGTATCAAGGTAAAGAGCAGAAGAGAGACAATTGTTTGCCACTGAGACACGGTGAGGGGAAAGCTCAGAGGCAGTCAGAAGGAAATATTTGAAAATTGGGAAATTTCCTTCAAATACACTGGGAAAAAGAAAACCTCTTCAACTGAATTCAACTGGCACAGGTGAGATGAAGTCCAAACAATCCATCTTTTTACAAGAGAGTCACTTAAATAACATGAAGCCTTTAACAACCAGAAAAAATGACAGTATCCCCAGCTGTCAGAAAGGACAAGCTCTTCTCTTAATGTTTCCTGTGTCCATGAGCATCTCTGTGGTTGGCCTGTCTTTGCTACACATGTCCAGAGAAAGCTGTAGAAGAGATTGTGATTAATTCAGGGAGGCAAAAGTCAAACTAGACAGATAAAAATCAATGTACATTCTTCCAAACAAAACCCATCTTTTCACTTATTTTAGAGCTGTGTTCCCGCTCTCATCTCTCATAATTCACATAAAGCCCAAAAAAAATCTTGGCTTTGTATGTTCTGCCCTATCTCAGATATTCCAGAACTGGGCTTCCTGAAGATCCTTTTGATGGCCATGATTTATTTACTCCTCGTTGGCTTTGGATGTACTTTTCCCCATCATTTTCCACAGTGGCATTCCAGGTTACCAAGTGCTAACGAAGCCCTAAGACATACAACATTCACTTCCTTTTTGCCTGTTGCAAACAAGCAGTCCATGATTTTATTTTTTTTAAAAGAAAATTGATTACTTCAGTCTGGATTGATGCTGGGAGATAAACACTGAGCTGACAAAAGTGCTTACATGCTTTAGTAAATAAAAGTTTGTCTAAGAGTCTGGAGATGTGAGTCCTAGTTCTTGCGCCATCAATTACAGTTTGTAAAGTTTGAGTGAGTCCCTTAACCTCTTCACCCTTGACAGCTTTCACCCACAAAATAAGGACAATGAGATTTATTCATTCATTGTTGTGTAAGACTGGAAGGACAGGAAGAGCTGAAATTGTTGTTACTGTCTCAGGGAGACCACATACGCAGCTGCACCCTTCTCATCCAGAAGTGCTTGAGCATCCACCAGCAAATAGAGCAGGCACAGCTTGAGCACAGGCACAGCCCTGATTTGTGGACTTGTGAAGAACCCTTGCTCAAGAGGGAACTCCCAAAGGGCAGTTTGGATGTGGCCATCTTCTCATTTGGATGGAGGGGAGGGGAACCGTTTCTTTGTGTGGACATGAGTCATGATGTGCAACTTGGCCTCAGGGCCCAGAATCAGAGCCTGACATGTTTTATTTACTACAGAATTAAGTGGGAAAAGGAAAAGGAGAGGAAACTAAATACCATGCCCTTGTATTTAAATGATAGTGTGATTGTGTACCGCCCAGTTTCACTAGCTGATCCTATGAGCTTGGTCATCACCTTGGGCTTCTTCTACTGACCCTTTATCCATCCTCTTGACTGCCTCAGAGAAGGTCCTGTAGCTCAACAGCTGAGTCCAAGTGCCTTCTGTCTCTGCAGCCATCCCAGTACTGCAGTGCTCTTCCTTTTTACCAGGACAAGGCACGATTGGACGTGGCACTTGGTGCCATGGTCTAGCCTTGAGCTCTGTGGTGACAGGTTGGACTTGATGATCTATGAGGTCTCTTCCAACCTTGATAATACTGTGATACTGTGATACTGTGACAACTTGCATAGGTGCAGAAGGGTAGACATTCTGACCCTGCATGCTGTTACTCAATCCTCTGCTTGAATATCTAAGATCATCCCTCCCCTCACCCCTTGCACTGAAACTTCTCCTGCTCCCCACATGTCCCAAAGACTTCTTTCCTGAGTATGTTACTCTTTGCTTTAGATCATAGAATCATAGAATCCTTAGGGATTGGAAGGGACCTTGAAAGATCCTCTAGCCCAATCCCCCTGCCACAGCAGGATCACCTAGACCGAGTCACAAGGAACACATCCAAGCGGGTCTTCAACTTCTCCAGATACGAACATCCTCCTTCCCTTTCCCCCAACTTGCATCTCTTCTCCCCTCCCTTAGAAAGAGAGGAATTGATATTGGGGAATGTGCCATGTACATGTAAACTCATAGGAAGACACCTAGGAATGACATCTTGTGCTTTCTTCTGGGATCCATCACCTTCAATGTACCCATGGGGCACATCCCCTTCTCCCCTGCATCTATTCTTCCTTCCATTTGGCTGGCAAATCTCCTTTTCCTCTTTCTGGGCACCAATACTCTCCGACAGAGCAAAAAAACATCTTCCTGCACCCAGGAAGGAGCCCCTCTTCCTCCCACCTTCCTCCCTTTGCTACAACTCCTGGTATGTTCCTAGATTTTTAGCTTCCAGCAAGAATAGCTTCTGTCCAGTCAGAGAATCAATTCCAAAGGGTTCTCTGATTTCTATTTATAAATCAGCTGGAGAATTATTATCACTATTCTTATTATTATTTCTGGTGCTGAGAAAACAGAAGAAACTCTGTCCTATTGGTGCAGATTTGCTGTCCTGGAACATTTGGGTGTCGTTTGCAAATCCACTCGCAACCAGCAGACCAGGTCTGTTGTGGTTGCTGCAGAATGAAGAGGCAAACTCAATTAGAAGTCGAGTCATGATAAATTTTCTGTTGCCATTGGCTAGTGGTCTTGGATGAGAGAAGTAGCCAGCTCTGGTGCCAAGAGGAAATCTGTCACAGATGACAGTCTGACTTCCAGTCCCTAGAAGAAAGGGGCTAGCCAGGTCTGTGTGTGCACAGGTTTTTGTCTTCAAGAACTTTTGGATATTTTAAGAGGGGAATCTGATCCTTGGTAAGTTCTCACTTCCATGGTACAAAACACAGCACTTTCTCCTGCTTCTGGCTGGGCTTGAGGAGAAATGCTTCAGACACACTTGCTGTAACAAGAATCCCCTTGTCCACCTTCCAAGCCGCCTCTTTACTTCTTTTTATGTATGAGGTGACCTGAGAGGAACTTGCCTGGTGATGCTACTACCCCCACTCTCTGAGCTTGTGGCAGATTGACAGTGGCTTGAGTTGGGATGGGATGGGGTGTCTGGTGAATGGTCCAAGTCGTTCTGCTCTCCCGCACACGTGACCATAGGTGGATGCTGCGTTCCAGTAGCTGTCCAGTGCATCAGATCGTGAGCCTTTTCCCTTCATCAAAGGCATCTGCTTCTGAAGTTGCTTCAAGTCACAGACTCAAGGGTCCAAGCCCCAGAAGATGAGGCCAAGGTTTGATTTCTTTTCCTGCCCAAGTAACTCCATTCTTGGTGCAAAGTTCATTGAGCAAGGAAGGACTTGTTGACTGCAAAGGGGATGGAGTTTGACTTTCTAAGCTTCAGTTATCATTTTCCTCACATTACAGAATCACAGAAAGTTAGGGGTTTGAAGGGACATCTGGAGATCATCTAGTCCAACCTACCCACCAAAACAGGATCACCTAGGGCAGTTCACACAAGAACATGTCCTGGCAAGTTTTGAAAGTCTCCAAAGAAGGAAACTCTATAACTTATCTGGGCAGCCTGTTTCAGTCCTCTGTCTCCCTCATAGGAAAGAAGTTCTTCCTGATGTGAGGTTGAATCTCCTGTGCTCCAAGATGCTTATGGCTTTCATTGAGAATCATGATCCCCTCGTGTCAGAAGTAACACAAATGTTTAAATGTAGTTCCTGCTATAGTTCCTATCTAGTCTAAATCTCCCCTCTTTTAGCTTGAAACCATTCCCCCTGTCCTATCACCAGAGTCCCTCATAAAAAGTCTGTCTCCAGGTTTCCTGCAGCCTTTTCAGGTACTGGAGCTGCTGTAAGATCCCTTTGTATCCTTGTCTTCTCCAGGCTGAAGAGCCCAAATACCATCAGGCTGTCTCCACAGCAGAAGGGACTCCCACCCTCTGATCACCCCTGTGGCCAATTCTGGACTTGCTCTAACAGTTCCTTGTCCTTCTTATACTGAGGACTCAAAAGCTGGATGCAGGTCTCCAGATGAAGTTTCACAAGAGCAGACTAGAGGGAAAGAATCACCTCACTTGTCACACTGGTGTCCTATTAATGCATAGTGGGTGTTGTAGCTCAAGTTCTCACTCACTCTTGTGAATGAGACCTCAGGAATTCATTCCCTGGAAGCCTTTGCTCACCAAGGCATTCATTCCTTTGACAACATTTTGCTTGATCCACGACAAGAGATGTCATCTGACCATGAAACCTTTCTCTTACAAAGGGAGAAAGATTCAAACCGCTATGGAGACTCTAACACACCACATCAGAGAAGCACAATGTGATGACAGACAACTCAAAAACCCCCTTTCATTTCCACAAGTTAATGCACTATCAAGAAGGACAAAGTCTTTGACTGAATTATTGATGCAGCACAATATTTTCACTGAAGTTTCCCACAGTGTCTGTCCCACACAAAAACCACCACAAAACCAAAATCTCAATTTCTTGCACTAATAAATGCCTTAAAGCAAATCATGGAGGGAAATTTCCAGATCTCTAGCTGAAGAATTCGCTAAATGAGAATAATTATTTCTGGCAAATGAATCAGTACTTGAATGTCTTCATCACTGTGGATTCACACCATTACTGCTGAACAATGGAAGCACCATTTCTGTTGCCTGTGTTGTCTGGTGTCCCCTGAGAAGGGACAATGAGCACCAAACACCCTGTGAAATGATTGTAAAAAATGCTCTTCAAAGTGTGAATTGTGTTGGACAGTTTTTCCCCATCAGTGTTTACGGTCCAAGAATAGCTGTTTTATTACTAGTACCATTATCACTACAACTAGTATTATCACTACTATTGCTACTACGACTGCTATTATCATTGCTACTAGTATTATTTGGGTTAAGACATAATGGAGTTTTAAAGAGAAGCACATAAAACTAAACAGGAAACCCTTTAATTCTCCTTTGTGCTTTTAGTGTTCATTGATTGTCTATGTCAGTCTGGAACCCCCGCTGCTGTGCTGGCTTTTAGACACAGGAAGATCTGTAAGAAGCAAGCCAGCATGCAGCTCAGGCTGTGTAGGAACAGGTACCTGCCCTTCCTAAAGATGTTCTCCCACTTTGACCTGTCCTGAAATTACATCTCTGGGGAAAGAAATAAAGAGGAAATGAATCCTCAACAGTGTCAGGTTTCCTCTTTGAAGAACTGAGAGTTTAGGACCCTCTCAGAGATTAATGAGACAAATCTGTTTCTTGTATGTTTTGAAAGGGAAGTAAAATTATGAACATCCCAGGGATATTCTTCTGCTGTGATGAGATCTGGCACTTGGAAACATAGTTTAGTGGGAATGGTGGCACCAGGTTGACAGTTGAACGTGATGATCTGGAAGGTCTGGTCCAACCTTGATGATTCTGTGATTCTGTGAAATTACTTGGTAAAGAACAAACTCTCCCTATCTATAAAAAAATAAATTGTAGGTAATTTCAGGGAGATTAGGTTGTGGACGATGTCTAATTGCCATAAACTACTTTCATTGTTCCATTAAATATCAGGAGTTGTAAGGCAGCCCAATTATCTCCTAGAAATCTGATCGAGCCTGGTAAGAGGACTTGCCTCAGAGACTGATCGAGCAACTTGAAAGCTTTATTCAGATCTCTTATTTTCCAGCTCAGCTCAGAAATCCATTCTGAAGTGCCACAGGATTCCCTCAGCCACGTGAAACTCGTTTCCTGCCAGGGTTGCTTCACAAAGGCCAGAGACCTATTTCACAAATACTGGGTTGCAGACCAGTGACCAAGAGGTGGTTTGATCTCCCACCCTCGATCTCTCTGAATTCACAGAAGTGGGGCTCTAAAAGATGTTTACAAGTGTTTGTAAGATGCTGCAGCAAATATAAGTAGATGTTTAAAGCAGATCACAGATTTATAGATACTCTTCCTACACCATCAGCCACAGCATATCTCCATCAATAGAATCATACACTCATCTAATTGTTTGTGTTGGAAGAGATCATCTAGTTCCACCCCTCCTGATTTGGACAGGGACATGTCTCACCAGATTAGGTTGCCCAAACCCCATCCAACCTAGCCTTGAACACTTTCAGGGATGGGGCACATGTGACTTCTGTGGACAGCCTGTTTCTGTGCCTCAGTGCCTTCTTAGTGAGAAATCTCTTCCTTATATACATCTACCCTCTTCCAGTTTAAAATGGTTACCTCCCATCCCACCAGTACTGCTGCTGTAAAGACCCCCTCCTCATCTTTTCCTAATGCTCCCTTTAGGCACTGGAAGGCCACTATAAGGCCTCCCCAGAGCCTTCTCCAGGATGAATAACACCAATTCTCAGCCTGTCTTATTGCCAGAGGACAAAAATTAGACTTACCATAAAATTAAAAAAGAAAACAAAGCCAACTGGTTTTAACTGCCAGTCCTATTTGGGGAGAAAATGCCTTCTCAATCTCAGATTGCTATCGGTGTGACGTGGAAAATGGAAGCAAGGAGCATTCCTCAGACAGCTGTAAGGTGTTCGTGCCACTAAGTGCACTTTGTCTTTATCTGTAGCAGTTCTTGCTTCAAGAGAAATAAAAAAGAAGTTCATACCCTTTTGAACTGAGACGTCCATCAATAGGACTCAAGTCTTTTTCTGCCTCCTGAAGGGAACCAGTGAAAGCTCAAGGGAATTAATCTGATGATCAGAAATGTCATTAATAAGCAGCAATGGTGTCAGTCTTCAAAGTCTTCACCCAATCAGATGTTTAAACCTTTATATGATAAGTATCACTCAAATACCAAGTTAATTCAGTTCCCTCTACAGACCTTCCACATTCATTTTTTACAGAAACATATAGACACATTGTCCTTATGAACACCCAGGTCTTCAAACTACTAATGACTCAAAACCTGATTTCCAGCTCAACTTTTTGATAGTCAAGCCAGTTGCTTCTACACACCCTGCCTTATGGGTCAGGGCCTCTGGGTCAATGCCATCATTTCATCTAGGAATCACAAGTGTTTGAAAAAAGATCAGACTGTGCAGCTGAATCCTGATGCAGAAAGTCCTTCCATCAATATTCACTGAGTTTTCAAGAGAGACAGGTACCTGGGCAAATCATCACGTTCCACACTGCCTGCTCAGAGGTGGAATGAACCTGATGGAGAACAATATGCTCCACTGAACAAGCACTAAAGGGGTCAATTGCTACTGACACCACTGAGGGGACCGTGATCACACATTTTTGGGTGATTTCAGGTGCTCAGGTGAGCACTGGCACTGATTAATGATGTATGGAAAGAGTCCTTGCTCCAGCCTGTATGGTAGGGAATAGAAAGGGGGAAAGAGACATTCAACAAGGGGAAAAGTGAGACATCCACCCTTCATTGCTTGTTAGGGTTAAATTGGCGTGTGCTCAACAGCACTTGGTCTCAAACACAACAGAGAAGTCAGCCTTGTGATCATCATTGTAAAGACCACAGAATCATGGAATTGTTTAGGTTGGAAGCGATCTATGAGGTCATCGCATCCAACCATTAACCCAGCTGTCCCAAGCCTCCTCTCTGCAATGGCATGGATGGCCTTCATACTAATCCACCTGGGATCAAGCAGTCCTTTTTGGATAGAACTGAATCAAGACACATTTCCATTGGATGCCCTGGATGCTGCTGGGAGGGAAGAGAGTAAAGAAAATAAGAGGAATGAGAAGAAGAGTTTTGATCCTGCTACTTGTTCTAGGCTTGAATTATCAAAAATAAGGAGTATGTCACATTTTTGTTTGGTGTAGGAATTTGCTAAATCTGAATATTTCCTTTCAGATCACCCATCAGATTCAGAGATCTCTCATCTTCCATTTATAGTGTCTGGAGTTTTCCTATTCATTCTCTGCATTTGAGGTGTGGAACTCAATTTATTTACTTAACTTAAGAGCTGTGCTGCTTTCTGCTTTCTTTCATGGGAGCTTAGACAACCAGCTCTTGTGGTAATGTTAGCATGCAGACACATACATTCAGTCTAGAGATGAATCCTAAGTGACTTTTTTCTCCTTTTCCCACCAGTTTCCAAGATGAAGCTGAAGTCCCATCAACCTTATCCATATGAGGTTCCCACACAAGCATGTGTGACAGGAGCTGTGGGCAAGAAGAGCTGTTGCTTGGTCTAATCCTTCTACTGACAAGCACTATGGCATCCACCCCTTCCCTAAATCAGTCATCATTCATTTTAACAAAACTCAGATTTTCTGAGTCCATACAACACAAGAATTCACTTGGGCACAGGACTCATCTCCATACGAGTAGCTGATACAGCAACTGGACCTGTGGTTTCAACACTTGAGCTCTTCCCACAGACAGATGGTTCCTGACGTCTTGGAAGCAAAGTGGACTTTGTGAAGCAGAAAAACAAACCTTTGTGGTTACACAAGCTAAGATGGAAAACAGAACCTAAGCCTGGCCAATTAATTCTTGTGAATCAAAGTGCCAGAACCATCGTAGCCTATTTTCAATAATATTTACTTTTAAAAATCCTAAAGCAAAGCAAAGCATCATGATGAATATTAAAATATTCCAAAAGCCAAACAGTCCCAGGCTTGTATGTGCTTGAGATATCCTTGACCTCCTGGACTGGAGAACTGGCAGGTGCTGTTGGACTAAGGTAACCACCACTGACACGACTCTTAGGGGGTCCTCCCAAATCTTTGCTGGGACCCAAATAGAAGTCAGAATGATGGTCACAGCTAAAGATAAATTCAATCTGTCTTGAGATCTGTCTGCTGAAAGAGGCCAGCACTAGTCTTTATGTGCCTGACTAGTGATTTGTGACCATATTTTGTCTTTTCTGGGGCAAATTTTCATCTGGATCTCCTTTATCCTGTGGTCCATGATGCTGTGAGGCTAGCTGAAAAGAGCTGATGAAAGTAAGAGGTTCCAGAAGATGATGAGCAGTTTGGGGCTACTGCTTTCAGAAGCTGAGGTTTGTATGAGATTGTGAACATCACTTTGTAGTTATGTTCAGCAAATACAGTGCCATGAAGTAAACACTCTCTGCCTTGGGGAACCATTTCATTTCCCCATAAGGAGCAGTGTTGGCATGACCAGTTCTTTGAGGTGAACCACAGTCGCTGCTGGATGGTCCTCTAAGTTCTGCCTTGAACTTAGCTAAAAATGGCAAGAAAAGAACTTCACACTGGCCTGTTATCAGAAAACCATAGTCAACGTCTTCAGAGTCTGGTGGCCATGATCTGCTTCGTTTCAGACATGCTTTCTTTCATTTGAAACACTGCCATATGTATCGTTGTTTATCAGTGTATCAGTGGATAGCAATACATGACTGTTGATTGATGACAGATTTGCTAAGATATAAGTTACAATCCTGGCTGGGAACACAGCAAGGATGTTAGTACTATTTTAGGGACCACTGCAACAAGCAAATAACCTACTCTATGTGTGAGTCTACAAGACTAAGTAAACTGAACTACACATCTCCTGCTATCCAGCCACTAATGAGAGCTTTGTACACTCAAAACCAGCCTGAGGTACTGAGATACAGATGTCTTTCTGTTATTCCCAGAATCCTGGTTCCTCTTAATGATGTTGCTGCTCTCAGAAGCCTTCCAAGTAGCTCAGTGGTGTTTTGGTTCCAGGAGCCACAAAGGTCATCTGCAAATGGGTCACAGTCCTCTTGCCCAGTAGTACGATGCTCACAGACCAGAATTGCCTTCATAAATTGCTCATTCAGGCTTATTCAAGAGAATAATGGTGATAAGAATAATGGCAACAACAACTGATATAATAGTAGTGGTTATAGTAAATCTAAATTAGGTCTGCTGAGCTTTGGCAGGGGTGAAGTACACCAGGCAAAGAAGAACAATGCTTATTGGGATTATGTGAAGCCGGCAGATAATTTAATACACATGTTCTGGGTTTCTGCCCTCTGGTCAGTGGTTTCTGGGACAGAAACACAACAAGGAACACATTCTCAGAACTGACAGGGCAGTGGTCTCTCAGTACTGGCTATTTATTTAACAAACTGGATCACATTGATAACTTCCTCAGGGAAGAGAAAAACAGACAAGGTTGAGTTCAATGCCAGCTGCTGAAGGTGCTGGCATGGAGGTTCTCCAGGTATGGATTTATGGTAGAGGTTTGCAAAGATTTTAAACAGCCAGTATGTTTAGAAGGATGAGAGGGGTCTAAATTACACTATAAGTGAAGCCAAACTATGTGCTGGCTAGTTGAGAATAAAAGTTGATGAAGCTTACGTAGACCTAATTCTTTGGACACTTCGTGCAGTAGTAACATTAGCACTTGTTGTTAGTACCTGGATTTTCATCAGCAGAACCCAAAACACTCTACAAGGAAGCTCAGCTTTGTTATTGTCTCTTCATAAATGGGGGTTTTGAAATACAGGGATGAGAAAATAGAGCTCAAAAGACCAGTGGGAAGAGGACTATGCATCCTGTGTCTCCATCCAAGACACTCAGAACTCGCTGTTTGTGTAAAGGCAGAGATCGAATTCTGGGTGGCTCCAGAAACATATCTAAGGACAAGCTTTATTTAATTAGCAGTTACAGAACCAAGGCATGGAACTCCCTTACTCCACCCTTCAATCTGGCCCTCTCTTGACCCAGGAGACCAGAGCAAGATGCAGTTCTCAAAGCAGTATATGACCACTGAGAAGAGTGACACATCTGTAGAGGACTGGCTCTCCCTCAGCTGATTTCACAAGGCAGAGTCAAACAATAACTCTTTCAATTCTTTAAATAACAATGGAAAAGTTGTGTCTTCTTGGGATGTTTACCCCAGATTCATTTTTGGAGGAGAATGAAAGGCATTAGACTGAGAATGGAGCTCACATTGCAGCCCAAAATCCCTGGTCATCCACTCTACCTATTTGTTGGCTCACGCTCTGACTCTGATCCGGGGGAGAAATTTGACTTTCCAGGCTGAAAAACTCAGGCAGAAGGAGCCTGGTTTAACCTCAAGCTAGTTTCCCCCTCCATGCAATAAGGGTACAAGGGATGGTCACAGTCTCCATACCACTTGGGTACGGGAGTTTGCCAACCACACGAGGTTCTCAGCACCGCAGACACCTCTTCCTAGTTTGTCAGTGCTGATGGGATGTGGGTAGGGACTAAGATTGTAAGGCAAATAGAAAGAACTGAGGAAAGATTCAGGCTACAAAGAAGTGAGTTTAGATCAGGGATGTTTGAGGAAAGGGAGGCTGAAGTCTGTGTGTAACCTGTGGCAACTAAGACCTACCTCAGCCTTGTTTAATACTTTTCAATTCAGTAGAAGAAGAACCTTGATGTAAAATCTGCCAGATTTTTGCAGAAACTCTGTTTGACCTTGAAAAACTTTTTCACACTCCTCAAGATAATAGGCAGGATGTTTCCTCATGACATCTGCCAACTTAACTCTGGTATGTGGGTTGACGAGAGCAAAGGTTGCCATTCAAAGTGTCTGGGTACAGATAGTGCCTGCAAGTAATAAGTAATGAATCTGCAGCAACTGCCAAAATCCTTTTGTAAAAGAAAGTGCCATGTATTTGTCTTGAGGACTGTAGCTGGCCTTACTTCCTAGGGCTTTTCATGTTCTTTAGACAGCTCAGCTTGAAAGGAATGTGCATCTTGGCTTGACATCAGCTCTCCAGCCTCCAGTAGGCAAATGGAAAAGATGAGGTTGTACCAGCACCTCGCAATGAGACATGGCTATGGAAAGGCATATATATGCAAATATATCTGTACACAAAGGTGAACCACTCAAAGAACCATACGGGCTGTAGTAGCACCCCAAAAAATACTGGCCCAGCCTAACCACTAACCTACTCTTTAGCAAATTATATTCTCTCCTGGTTTTACTAATTTAACATGTAAATTCTTACAAATTTAATGCTTAACTTCTCCTTCCCAATTCCAGGTGATAGAAGACAAGGCAATTCACTCACCCGATCTTCTCTCAAAAGGATGAAACCATCAGTGAGCTCCTGAAAAGAGCATTTGCAAAAGAGTGTTAGAATCATAGAATCACAGAATCACTATGGATTGGAAGGGACCTTGAAAGATCATCTAGTCCAATCCCCCTGACACAGCAGAATCACCTAGACCAAGTCACACAGGAACACATTCAGGTGGGTCTTCAACATCTCCAGTGAAGGAAACTCCACAACCCCCCTGGGCAGCCTGTTCCAAGTGCTCTGTCCCCCTCACCGTGAAGAAGTTCTTTCTCAGGTTGATGTGGAACCTTCTGTGTTCCAGCTTACACCCATTGCCCCTCGTCCTATGACACCAAGAACAGCCCAGTTCCATCCTCCCGACACCCACCCCTCACATATTTATAGACATTAATGAGGTCACCCCTCAGTCTCCTCTTCTGCAAGCAAAAGAGACGCAGCTCCCTCTGCAGCTAAGTGAGCCAAGATTTCAGATTAATGCCTAATGAGTTGGGAAATACGGTTTTTTGGGAAAGGTGAAGAAAAAAACTCTCTTTGTAGCCTTAAAATATAATGACTTAGATGGCAATCAGCCAAGAGCAAATTACAGCAGGTGTAGAAGAAACAGAAAACTATATCTTGCTAAGTGTTTGCATAAGTACTCTGACAGAGCACACCATGTTTTGAGGGCCTCTTCAGACTGGCAGAAGTTCTAATAAACCCCAGTGTTTGGAATGTGAAGCTAAATTAATTCAGCATTTAAGAAACAATGATGATTTACTGTTGGAACAATCCACTGAAGAAAAAGGTAGCTCCCCTACTTCAGAACCAAATGACTTTCTGGATGAAGTTCTTGGATTCAACAGGAGGGAAATAATTTGTCTTCCTAGCCCATGCTTTCTGTACCAGATTTAATACCTTTGTGGTCGTAAAGTACTTACAAACCAGATACACACAATTCATTGCCTTAGTTTCCAGGCCATGTGGACATGCACATCTCATCCAAGAAGTCTGCTCTGGAGCCACAGCTAAAGTTAAATGTCCTCCTCTGCAGTGTTCGTTGTAACACAACAGGCACAACTGCTTATCCTGCTTTGGTCCTGACATGACAACTAGATGGAGAAATCCAGTTACAGCTGGTAAATTCCAAGACCCAGTACCCTGGTCATCCCAAGCTCTTTCAATCATTTCTGCTGAATTTCATTCTCCCCCTTCAGAGCCAATTATGTCCCACAGAGCCTTCACGTGCATCAGGAAGTTTTAAAGACAAAACCTGTTTGGAAACGTGTCATGGTTGAACCCCAAACCAGACATTAAATCAGCATCACCGTACCATAGCACGGTTTAGAATGGAACAGACTCAGTAACCACCTAGTTCCAACACCCCTGCCGTGGACAGGGACACCTCTCACTAGAACAGGTTGCTCACAACCACATTTGCAATGTCCTTCAGCATCTGAAGATGGGACTCAGCTAGGACTGAGTTTGCAGTAAAGCAGATCAGATAAAAAATCCTCTTTCACAGATGGCTCTGTGATTCAACCTTGAGCCTAGTGCAGCCCAGAGGAGTGAGAAGCATCCAGGAGGAACCACAACCAAAAACACCAGTGAGGGTGCTCTGCAAAAGGGGATGTCACCAGCACAGAACAGGTCCCCAGAAGAGATTTAATGAGCATGTCTCATCAGAAACACTGTCTGGCAATTGACAGACACGAAATGCTTCCTGTATGCAGACATTTGGTTTCTTGTGCAGCTTTTCTAAGAACAATCCATCAAATAATAAAGAACAATTAGTCAAGATGTAAAAAGAACTTTGTTGCCTGTCGGCTAGCCCATTCATCTGGCTTATCCTCTCTGCTACAGCAAATATCTCCTTCATGCCCATAGGCAATGGTCCTTCCAGAGAGATGGAGAGAGACTGTTCCACAATGGACTCAACTTGCACCGACAAGTTCAAATCCCTGTTTTCTCTCTACTAATATATGAGGGGCTTGTCTTGGGTTTTCTTGTTCTTTGACAGAGTCAGAAGACCACTGACAATCTTGGGCATCTTTCTCAGGCACAGCAGTCAACAGAGTCAGTGGCACATCTACAAAGATACCCATCAAGAAGAGGATGAGAATCACAGACCAGAAGTCTGTTACTTCCCTGTCCAGTGGATTTGTGAAGTCTGTTGTCCAAAGCCATTGACATTTCAGCTCACAACATCCACAAGTTCTGATGTCAAGAAAACATCCACATGACTGGGCCATCTATTACTCGGTGGTTCAGTCGAAAGGTTTTGTTGTGCTGTTGCAGTTACTCAGCTATGTCACTTACCCAGCCAAAGGCTTCATGCACCGATTTAATTAGGCTCTACATTGCTCAGACCCAGGACCTCATGTAGCAGGCAAAACAGAGTTCAGGGGTGACCATGTGCAGCTGCTAAAAACTGCTTTGCAAGCAATCAGGCGTGGAGGAAAACAAAAAAAGGCCTAAGGATATATTTAATTCAGCTGAAACATGGGTCAGCAGGAGGACAAGAGCGTGGAAGTGTGAAGGATTGAAAGTTCTACCGAGATATTTTCACAATTGTTTCCTGAAGATCCCATTTAAAGCAGAAAGTGAGTCAGGGTGTTGGACTTCTTCCATCATTTCTCATGTCCTGCAGATAGAAGTTCAAGCAGCCCTGGTGATGGTGATACAGGGTCCCTTAACCAACACTCAGGGTCACTTTGCTATTGTCTGTGCCGTAGCACAAACTACTGTCCTTTCAAATGGACAAATGGCAGAAACATAAATTAATTGTGTTGCTTCACCCTGAAAGCAGAAGAATCCTCAGAGTGTGAAATAAACTCCTCATTCAATTCAGAAAGTGCCTCTTTTTTGCCTTTTTGCCAGAAGAATGCCAAACAGCCGTTTACTACAAGCCAGGTTAAGTCAATTGAACTCGGTGTTGTAAATGAAATGGGATGTCTAGATGTGGAGAGGTGAGGACCTTTGCCAGCTCTGACTCGGCACTGCTAAGTGTAAATATACAAAGATAAAGATGAAGGGTTGTAACTTACAAGTTTCAGGTGCAATTTCACTTACTGGTAGAGACTTTCAGTGCTTCTTGAGATAATGCAGCTGCCTACACGTGAGATGCCTTCTGTGACCTCCAGTTGCTACCATGGGAGATCTCAGGGCTCCTGCAAGTCTTCTGCTGTATCCCCCATGCCTTGTCAAAGTTTTTCTCTAAGGCATCTCCAATGACAGAGGATTCCTATATAGTCATAACTTAGTAAAGCCCTTAATTTGGGCATTTCCCTACCTGCAACAAAAATCCTCATCTTTTACCTAACCTATAGGTTCATAAGGAGTAGAGAGAACATGGTGATGGGATGCTAAAGGTAATGACTCTGAGGCACTCAGGCATGTGAGGGGTGTCAAAGTGAGACCTCTTGGCTGCTTCCTTCTGCCTTCATCTAGATATAGCCCCTGTAGGGCTGAAACTGAACTAATCTTCAGCAATGGGTTAGGAATGAGGTGATTTTAGAAGATCCCTTACAGCCCTAAATTTCTGTGATTATTGTATTCCTGACTCCTTGAAATTTGGTTTGGAGTGTGTTGTTAAAGAATGACTCAAGCTACTTCACTTTTAACTTGACCAATCCCACAATATCATGGTTCTTGAACTTCCATGAATGTACCGGAAAGTTATGACCACTCTTGCTTGAACAATGTAATCCTAGATGTCCTGTTATTTTCTGTCGTATCTACCCTAACTCTTCAGAACACAAACTCAAGAGGTATTCCTGTGCATGAGCTATGATGCACTGTGGTGTCTCCTGTCAATCACAGAGTATCATAACCCCAGCTCTGTGTATCATACGCAGAGGAAAGAACAAGGAATTGGTGACACTGCTCTGGAGCTCTAGTTCTTCACCCCAGAAGCTGATATTCTGCAACTGGCCTCCAGCTATGGACTTTGGTGGAACACCTGCAGTGCTTGGTCCTGGACTTCACACACATTGCCCATGAAAGGGCAGTAAAAAATCATCTGTCAAATAAAAACCAGTGTCTCTGCTGCACTGCACCAGTTTGCCTGATGGACCTGGAGCTCCAGATAACAATTCCACTTGAAATAGGTAATGATGGTTAACAAACAGCAGCCCAGTTACTCGAGACAACGCTGAGGGCAATGAGTGACTGAAGAAAACAGCCTGATCATGTTTCTCCTCTTGACTTTTCCAGACCAGCTGCTGCCAAAGAACAGAGAGAGAGGAAAAGCAAGGGGTGGGGGGGAAAGGAAGGTGGAGGGGAGAGGGAAATTATGAAGCAGGAGCTCTAAAACTGTTAAACATGGGAGCACTGGAGAAAACCACTGCTTTCCCACATGGACAAAGGTCTCTGCCTCTGCACCCAGTGGGTCAGATCCAAGCTTTCTGGAGTCAATGGATAGACTCACTTTGACTTAGTAGGCTCTGGATCAGACCCAAAGTTCTCATGATGATGGCTAAGCCTGAGCTGCCTACTGGGATGCCTTCAGGCTTGACAGAGCCAACAAAAACCTTGTCGTCTCAAGAGCAGTTTTGTTTTCGTGAGGTTAGGCTAAAGTTAGCTGCTGGAACCAACACAGCTTTTTCACAGCTAAACTGATGTCCTTGCAGGCTCAGGGTTCTTTGCCATGTGACCACCCCAGCGTAGATTATTTCTGGGCATCAGGGTACCGACAGTTATTTCAGCAGTAAGTACTATGTCGACACAACTGCGTATGCCACAGCAGGATGTGCTCAGCCATCTCTAGGACAGATGCTCAGAATCAGATAATTCTCCTCTCCTGCCCCACACTAGTGGCTAAAACTTGTCAACAATGTAGCCAGGAAAATTTGGTGTGTGATTTCCCCAAAGCGTGATGTTGCCACCTTAGGCATGATGATGCCTCCAGTTGCCACTTCAGCAGTGTCCACCATCCCCAACATTCTAGCTGATGAAATAGGGTCTGTTGTGTACCCTTCTGAAGCTCTACCATGATGTCTAAACATCCTGAAGACAAGAAGGCTGTTACAGAGCCAAGTGGCTCAGCTGAGACATGTGACAATTGTAAGAATAGCTGCAACACAACACCTCGGTGTATCTGTGTAGTGGTTTGGTGGCTGACATTCTGATGGCACTTACAAGCTTTCAGAAGGAAGTCAATTTTAAGACCCCTTAAACTTTGCCAACAGAGGAGTTAGGACTCATTAACAAGGGCTCAAGGGCAACTAATTCTCGGAGGTTTTGTTCAGCTCAGGCAAAAACCTTTCAGACTGCACCCCTTTGCTCCTCAGCGTTCCCAAAGAGGCATTGTAAACCAGTCTACTGATGGTCTCCATTCGTAGTGGGAGCTGGAGATCCCAGACATCCAGTTGATGATCACTCTGCCATCTCTAAAGCCTTGTTTCTGCCAGAGGTTACAAACAGTCACTGCAACAGTGGGAGTATTCGATAGATTGAAGACGAGAAGGGATGTTACTCACAGAAAGTCAGAGCTGAGAGTAGAGGATCCACTTCTGTGGTGTGTTCATATCGGACAAAAGAGCCAAACCTTTGGTGACACTGTTACAGCAAGTCAAGGGACAAACCAAGTGGCTGGGACATGTTTTTCTCAATGTTCAAAGCTTCTCTCCATGGAATCTTCCTTTTGGCTGCAATTTCTTGATGCTGATGCGACTGACAATGATGTAAAACCGCGTTCCAAGCTTTGGCTCAACTCTGAGGGTTAAAGAAAAAGGCAAACCTGAGGCAAAACACCATCTGCCAGTTTTGTCTGCTAGCGTGTGTGGTTGGGGGGGAAGGTGGGGAAAGGGAAAGTTATTACTGTTCCTTCTCTCTCTTTTTTTTTTCTGAGACATGAATATTTAGCTAAGATCATCCAGGAAATGAAAATGAATGAAAACAATTGAAACAGCTGGAGAAGCCGCTGCTGTCAATCTGGGGAGAAGGATGAGAAATGAGACAATCCACAGCAGCTCACTTGGCACAGCTCTGGTTTGAGAACATTCTTTCTTGGATGGTCCTAGCAAGAGCATTTAGCTGAGTCAAATGTCTGAAGGAAGTAACCAACCAGTTGGGCTAGCGTGGCTAAGGCAGCACTTTGAGCTGCAGTGCTGGCAGCTCCTTGAGTTGCACTGCCAGCAGCACGCAAGGCAAGGATGTGGCTGGAGTCTGAGCCAGCTACCCTGATCTCCCACAACCACTGACTACCTGGTGCAGGGAAGAGCATTCATGACCTTCAGTGCAATTCCTGAGTCAAGCTGGAAACTTCCATATGAGAAATTGCTTTTCCAACCACCCTTTTCTTGTTTACCTGCAATCTTACCCCATTTTCTGCAGGACAATAGCAGGGTGGGGTGTTGACAGCTTTGTTGTGCTTGAGCACAGCAGATGTTCTGAAACATCTGCTTCCCAATACAGAAGGAAGCTCTAAAGCTCCCAGGAATGCTCACAGATTCTCAGAAGTATTTTTATACCAATTTTATTCTTTATTTCAATGGCAGCTTCCTGGCATTGGGATTTATTCTCATTCAATGAGTCCCCCGCCCTAAAACAAAAAAAAAAGGAGATGTTGAGGCCAAACCTTGTAATGAAAAGGTCAAGTGGACAAAGGTGTGAAAGTTCCTGGAGGAGCCAAGGTGTTACTGGTCCACAGCAGCTCCGTGAGCCAAGCTGAAACCCAGCACACAGACTTGACGTCATCCATTGACACTTGGTATTTTGGAAGGACAGGATGAGCTAAAGAAAACTGTCCTCGTTGTTTCCCAGTCTGTAATTTATTAGGCAGCACCATACCCGCTCTGGACAGAGCTTCTCCTTTCAGAAAGAGAGGTGGAAAGTTGGTGTCTCTCTGGAGGCTTGGATTAGGTGTAGGGAATTCATACTAGAGCTGAGCAATATTCCACTCCAAGACATGTTTTCTGGAGGCAGTGGAGGGCTAGGAAGGCAGAATATGCATCCTGGAGGCTTCAGATTGGCATTTCCCAAACTAATGTTCACGTAATTAATTGTTTCCTCTGGGTAGAAAGGGCTTTCTGGGGAAAAAATCTGACAATTTAAATGATTTCCATGATTTTTGATGGTGCTATTTTCTTTCTAAATTCCAAATGACACACTACTTAACGATATTTAACAGAACATCCAAGTTCAAACGAGTTCACAGATACTCCACAGCGCTTTGCTTTGCCAAAGACTGTCTTCCCTGTCCTCTTACCGTCACAAATCCATTTGCAAACTGTCAATGAGCAGGGAAAAAAGCCCCCAAATCATTTCCAAGAATATCTCTGATATTTGTTCTCAGGATTCCTGGTATAAATCTGTCTGAACCCTCCGGCTCAATGCAGGCTCCATCCCCTGATAATCTTTACGCAACATGGGATGGAATTCTGGACAAAATCTTCAGCTGTTTTGCCATGGTCCCAGGGAAATAACACATGAAGGCCAACCCAGGTCCTCCCAACTGTCCTGATAGTACATGGGCTGCACAGACTGTGATGTCAAGGGTAAGCAGAGGATCTATCCTCATACAGAGGTCGTAGTTACCTGGCTGTACATCAGCAGTTGACTCCTGGGAAGTCATTGCTCTAATTCTCATTTGGCTTACACCAAGAAGAGCAAAAGCTCTTCTGGAGTCGGTTTGGCTTAGCTCAGCACACTCTGTGCCGAAACCTGCTCCTGCAGAGGACTCTCACATTTCCATCTTGGATAGCTAACCTGTAATCCAAACAAATAATTTAGTCTCTTCAAATTTCCTTCTTTTCATATGATTTGCTAAGTTTGATCTGTCTCTACCTCTGTCCAGAATTTCATACCAGAATACAGCAGATTTGACACGGTTCCTTCATAGCTCTTGACATTTCCAGATCAGTTGTGTTTCTTGGAAAATATTTGGTTTATTAACTATTTTACATAAAGTGAATGAGGGCTGAGAAATCCAATCTTTGAGATGTTTGGTTGCGCTGGATTCCCCCTCATCAAATTTTTTAGGCTGCATCTTTCTGCAAAGTGGAAGGGCATTTGCGAGTCCAAATGCTCTTTCTCATTCTTAGATGCTTGTAGAGAGATGGTTGTTGGACACTTCTCCCAAGTAACAAGTGACAGGGCAAGAGGAAATGGTCTCAAGATGCACCAGGGGAAGTTTAGGTTGGACATCAGGAAAAAGTGCTCCTTGGAAAAAGTCATCAGGCCTTGGAACAGGCTGCCCAGGGAGTGAGTTAAATTGGCGTCAATGGATGTGTTTCAAAGTTGTGGAGATCTGGATCTTAGGGACAGGGTTTAGAGGTGGCCTTGGGATTGTTGGGTTAGTGGTTGGACTCAATGATCTTAAAGGTCTTCTCCAACTTGAATGACTCCATGATTCTGTATGCTTTGAGATCACCAAAAGCCTGAAGAATGTCAGATAACAAGCTCTATCTTGGGTTCCACTGGTTTCCAGAGATCTAATAAAGTGAAGAGTGATTTTTGTCACTTGGCTTTGTTGAAACGGAAGGAATCAGAAATAAAGGGTTGGACTCTTGTTGTCTGGTAGGGCTGAAAGTTGCATCTAAAAGTGTCTGGGTTGTCTGAGACACCACACAATACTCACTGAAAACATCCTCCAAATTGCTTTCAGTGTTCTGTCCTGCAGCCAGTGAGTTCGTATGAAGGTGAATTTATCCTGGTTTTACAGAGTTTGCCTTTTATGAACTTCTCAACTCTATCTCACGTAACCACATCAGTTCTCCTTGAAATTAGGAGAATGAACCCATCAGAAAAGCCAGACAGGCTGACAACTGACTTTTCTTCTGAGCTCACTTAATTTCATTGTAAAAGAAATCACTTCTCCCCTATACTAAAAGGACAGGAAATACAACTCATTAACTCCTTACTGAAAGGATCAGCATCAATCTTGCAGACCAGTAGACACAAATGTGAGCAGATAGGACCACATTTCCTGTGAGCATGCTCTGAGCTATCTGCTTTCACATCACGTACTGGTATCTCGGAGACTCTCACAGTGCTATCTGCTCTGTAGCAGAGCAGATAAAATCTGACAGTCAGCAAGATGCAGGGCCTCCTCTTCAAGTAGCTCTTTGAAGCTGAGAATAAGCTGTCAGTGGTTAAATACTCACCTGATGCAGCTTTATGCTGACACATCAGGTTGAGTGTAGATGTGCACTGACTGAGAATCTAACCCCAAATCCAGCATGTGAATGACTCTATAAAGAGTCTAGAGTGGAGTGTCCCTGCCCATGGCAGGGGGGTTGGAACTGGATGATCCTGTGGTCCCTTCCAACTGACTGATTCTATCACTTGGTCTGGGTGATCCTGCTGTGGCAGGGAGATTGGACTAGATGACCTTTCGAGGTCCCTTCCAATCTCTAATGATTCTATGATTCTATCAAAACAAGCTCTCCAGGTGATCTCCTGCAACATCCACAAGCAATATCTGTAGTAAAACATTTCAGGAGGGCCACTGTTGGGATGCAGTACATGTACACATGGTAAGTAGTTTCAAAGAGCTTCACTTGAAATTATCTTTTCAAGAAAATTGAAAGCACAGTTCATTACATAGTGATTCACATCTGAACAACTGGAGACTGAAAGGGCTCACGTTGTGCCAGGGAAGGTTCAGATTGGATATTAGGAAAAACTTCTTCACAGAGAGCATTGACATCTTGGAAGAGGCTGCCTAGGGACGGGTTGGAGGCATCACCCCTGGAGATGTTCAAAAAACATGGTGTTTCAGAAGATGGTTTAGTGGTTAGAGAGTGTAGGGTGGATGTCTGGACTTGATGATCTTGAAGGTCCTTTCCAACCTTGATGGTTCTACAGTTCTGACACTGAAGGCAGAAAGAGACTTAAATCTGGAGTTTGTTTGCATGTTGGAGTCTGCATTCCAGAAAATGGTCACCATGTTGCCCAGGAGGATCCCCTCTTTGACAGAAGATCTGTCAAAGAAAAAGAATTGCTTTTTATTAGGGATTATTTTTCATTATCATAATATAGAATTATCTTAATCTCCAAAAGCCTTGCAGAGATGCTACAACCATCCTTGCTAGCAGAGACAAAGTGACTGACTCCTTTTTCACACCTGACATTTCTCACTCTCGATGCTCTACTCTTATCCTCTTACTGCTGTAGGTACCAGGCTGTGAACGTCAGTGTGCTGAGCAAACACGCAGGTGATACAAGCAACAGAGAGGAAAGTCAACGTCTTTTGTTCCTTCTGCACTTTCCCCACCCCTTTACCCTTCACGACCCCCTGTATTTATTCCTGCCAGCATGCCCCATCCATTCTCATCGTGCACCTTTAGATAGTATTAGAAACATGGGAGGGGGCTAGGTCTGTCTCTGGAATGTTCTGTCCCTGTCATTGGCTTTGAGTGTCACTGGCTCTGCGTGTCCTTAGCTGCTCCATTGTTCTTCGTGGTGACACCAAGTTATCTAACTAACAGAATCCCAGACTGGTTTGGAAGGTGCCTCAGAGATCATCCAGTGCCAACCCCTGCCTTGGGCAGAGACACCTCTGACCAGACCAGGTTGCCCAGAGCCCCGTCTACCCTGCCCGGGATGGAGCAGCCACAGCCTCCCTGGGCAACATTTCTCAGCACTCTTACAGGGAGTAAGAGCACTCTTACATCTGAGATCTGCCTCAGATCTCATCTCAGTCTCCCCTCTTTCAGCTTGAACACATCTCCCTTGTCCTAGCACTAGAGTCCCTCAGAAAAAGTCCCTCTCCAGCCTTCCTGGAGCCCCTGCAGGTACTCAAAGGCCGTTATAATGTCCCCCCAAGAGCCTTCTCTTCTTCAGGCTGAACAACCTCAACTCCCTGAGCCTGTCCCCAGAGCAGAGGGCTCCAGCTCTCTGATCATCCTCTCAGCCTCATCTGGACTCACCCCAGCAGTTCCATGTCCTTGTTTTACTGGGGACTCCAGAAAAAGCTGCAGTGCTCCAGTGATTCTGCTGTGGCAAATGTTGAAGGTGTTGTGCTTGACCCCATTTGGGCCAATCCATAGACCCCGTTGCTATGCTGGTAAAAAATATCAGTCAGAGCCTGGTTTTGGATCCTGACTGATACCAATAAATTGTTTCTCCCCCACCTACCCTAAAATAAAGCAGCCATAGGCAACCTTCCCGTTGGGAATGAGCTTGTTTGTGCTATCCCCCAGCTGTGTTCCAGCATTGTCTGAACATTTGCTCTTGGACACAGGTCAAAGCTATGCCAGGGGCTGTGCTGACAGTGTGGTGGTGTCAGCAGCTGTGGGACCCTGCCTAGATCCATGACTTGGCTCTGTTTAATTTCCTGGTATTGACATATTGACTTCTGCAAAAGAACCAAACAGATCTAGCTCCACAAGATTAGGTAACCAGCCAAGCAGGAGTCCTGGAGAAACTCCTCCTGATTCCATCGTGCTGTTTTTGATAGGTCTGAGTCCTTACACAATTTTTGTAAAGGGCTTGAGTGGAAAACAGCTTGGAGAATTCAGGTCTTTTGTGCTGTCTGATCAGTAATGCTCTTAAATCTCCAGCCACCCTACTGATGTGTTTAGAGGATTTATTCCTTCAGGAGCTTCTGGTGTGTCTGAAAGGTCTGAAAGGCTGTGCTGCTGTGATTCCTATTACTGCTGGTGTTAGAACCCAGTGGTTTGTTGCCATTACCTAAGTGCTGCTTCAGCTTCCAGCATCCCGTTGCGTGTTGCGAGGTCTCAAACCACAGAGCACTTCAGCACTTGCCCTGGTTTGAGCAGGGATTATCCTGTTGGATTTAATGAGTTTGAGGTGCAACCACACGGGGACTCTGATAGAGAAAGTCCAGCAGTCTGGTATCTCAGACAGCAAAAACATTCTCAATTCCCAATCGGTCCTAATGATCAAAAACCTCTGAAGTTTAATGCTCTGAACTAAGTTTAGGGTCTGAACATCAGGTTTCTTTTACAGGGAGAGTGAAGTGCTCCAAAGAGGATGAGTGGGGCTGGTTCACTGATCTTCCAGCTGAGGTGGATCATCAACATATAGAAGTTCAGTGTTGATTTGTCTGATCAAAAGAACTGAAAAAACAGTTTTTGGAGGTGGGAAAATTTTTTGGTAGGTTTTTGATAGGTTTTTTGTTTCTTTTTTCTTTAAATCAAAGTTCAGTTTATTTATCTCAAGTTTTGAAAGTAATCTGGCTCTGTATTTCTTTTTCCTAGAGAAGTGGACTATCTGGATGTGCATAAAAGATGTGTTTGCCCTTTTCTTAAATTCCTCCAAAGCTGGAGGCTCCGTTTCATCCCCAAGTAATCACTTCTAATTCCTCATCACTCTTCCTATTAGGAATTTTATCATGATATCCAGTCTAAATCTCCCTCCCTGCAGTTTCAGTCCAGGACCTTTTGTTCCATCTCTGGTGGACACGGAAAAGAGCTTAATCCCTGGCAAAATGAACTGACCGCAGCGTAAAACAGAATCAGTCCAACCCGTTGGCAAGAGCTCTGAAGTGAAACACTGAAATTGTTTTGCCATGTTAGTGGTGTTAAGTCCAAGTGATGAGACACAAAGCTACAATCCCTGGGAAGGAGTTTAAGAAGGGTAAAGAAAAGTAGAGTTTGGTGAAGTCAGGTAGCTTCTACCTGGTGATCATTATAAAAAAAACCAATTAAAGCAGAATTGGGGGGAGAAGACACGTAACCCAAGTAATACAGGGTCTTTGATTCTGCAGTGAGGATTGGTTCTCTACCAGTGTGGAAACCAGGACAAGCCTTTTTATCCTTGGCAGAACTGTACTGGCTTATGACCTGTTGTGAGAAGCAAAACCATCATGGCATTTGTTAATCAAAATCAGGAAGGATGGGACGGTGAGGAACATGGTGGGTCACAGTTCCCAGATCCCTGGCAGATGTGGGAAGTGTCTGCAGAATCACAGAATTGTTTTGCCTGACAAAGACCTTTAAAATCATTGAGTCCAAACATTGCCCTATCACTGACAGATCCCCACTAATCCTCATCCTTCGCACCACATCTCCCCCCCAGGTATAGAGACTCCATCACTGCTCTGGGAAACCTAGGCCAGGTCTGGACAACCCTTTTGGGGAAGAAATTATTCTTATGTCCAACCTAAACTTCCCTTTTCACAACCTGAGACTGTTTTCTGTTCTCCCATTGGTCATAGGCACAGTATGAAGTAAGTTAAGACCTTTCAGGTCATTTGTTGTCTCTCCTGAGAACATAGAGAGTGTCATATTAGTGATTTATCTCAAAAACTGACCAAAATTCACATCCCCCATTCCTGTTTTCTGTGTGCTGGTGAAATAACAATAAAATATAGAGGTCATTGTGTCAAAGAACTTGATGGTTTGGGTAGTGGAGCGCAGAAAGGAACAAGAGTTTGCTGTTTGAGATTTGGCATCTGGGACATGAGAACCACCACCAGTAACGGTACAGAGAGACAGTGTGTTGGGTAGAGAAAGAAATGTCAGAGTAGAAGAGGGAAAAGTTTTCCAGAGCTAAACCAAGACAGTCATAGAACAGGATCATAGAATCATCATGGTTGGAAAAGACCTTCAAGACCATCACTGTCCAAAGTCACAGGGTTTCCAGCGAATCCTGCTGCAAACCCTTTCTTTGTGCTTTAGGACAAGTCATCATGGTGACTTACACAAGAGAAGCTCAATGAGGAAAAGGCAGATTTCAGAAGATAAATTATTATAGCTGGAGCAACAATTGCTCCCTGAAGATTATATTCAAATGAGATTAAATGAGCCCATTAGACCTGCACCTGACGCTCAACGTGACCCACCCACAGGTTTGTTATCTCAAATGCCTGCTCACACTTCTGCAGTGTTTCTGCCCACAGCCTCCAGCCAAGCTGTGCACAGTGACACTGCAAATGGTGACCAAATATCACCAAATGCTTCTTGCACTAGTAGCTTTGACTGGCAAAGGCCCAGGAAAGCCACCTATAATCTTCCAAGATTCATTTTTTTGTCTCATTGGTTGGATTTTTTTAATGCAGTGACTTTTCTTGCCCCAAGAGGCCGTCTTTTGTCTATTAAAGGGACTTAGTGAAGCTGCTATTGAAAGGAGTAAAACTTCTTAATGCTCTGAAGTAATTTTTTAATCCCTGGCATTTCTCAGTTTGCCTTTTCCCAGCTTCAACTGCCACTTGGGGTCTGGTTTCTTTTGTTGTCACTGGAACTATTCAGAGGATAAAAAAACCAGAGAAAGGAAAAACAAATTGGAAAAAGAGACTACACTTTCACTTGTGATCAAAAGAAGAAATAAAGAAGAATGTGAACACAAAAAAGCTGAAGTTCTCCCTTTAGAAAGAATACTTCCATTTAAAAAATGGTTTGCAAGGAGAAAAAACACATTAACTCCAGTGAATGTTGTCCAAAACCAGTCGAAAAGCTGTAGGTTCAAAACCTCAAGCCCTGCTGAGGAAATCCTAAACACATAGTCCCTCAGTCTTGCAGGAACAATAGCGTTCCTCTTCCTCAGGATGATGCGTGGTTTGCAACTTGCCCTCTTCCACCTCCTGCTTTGATGGTCTATTTTTGATCTCGACGAGCCGCCTGTCTAGTCAATTTGTTCTTGAGTTTCTCCACCCAGCACCTGTTCTGCGTTAAAACACCAGCCTTTACAAACAAGCGTTCCTGGACGAGACTTGAGGAAAACACGGAACCAAAATGAATGTTCTGCTCCATTAACTTTCACAACTGGATGATGTCCTTTGCTTTTTAGACGCTGCTTTTAACGGCCACCGTAAAGGATGAGACAACTCTGAGTTTAGCCATTACTGGATCACCCTGTGATTTGCATCTATTAAAAAAATAGAAATAAAAAGCCTTTTTATTTTTTCTGGTCTCTAGCTGCAAACTCCACGCTGTCATGTTACACCCTTGGAAACAACTTCTCATTGACGTTGCTTGCTCAGCAGGCACTTCTCGATTTATTTTCCACTAGCAAAAAAGTGACATAAGATGTGGGGGAAAAAGACCCCTAATGGTGGCTGTGAGTAGGGGTGTAGGGTTTGCTTCACAAGTTTGAGAGCACTGTTCTGGGCTTGAGTGATGTGGTGTTTCAAGTTTGCAGTAGAGGGAACCAAGCACTGCATGAGAGACATTCCTGGGCACCTTTGTAGACTGCAAGTGCTCGCATCTTTAATTAAGTTACACTCCAGCAACTTATCCTTTGCCACTGGTCCATGACCTGCATGTCCTTCACCTGTCTCAGTTCCAAAACAAACATCTCTTGGGACAATAGACTGGTGTCTATATTACGGAATCACAGAAAATCTTTGACCTTTAAAATCATCAAGCTCAACCTTCAAGCCAGCACTGCCAGGTCACCACTAAACCATGTCTCTCAGCACCCCATCTCCATGGCTTTTCAATCTCTGCAGGGATGGGGACTTTACCACTGCCCTGGGCAGGCTGTTCCAGTGTTTGGTGACCCTTTCAATGAAGACATTCTTCCTCACACCCAGCCTAAACCTCTCCTGGTGCAGCTTGAGAGAATTTCATCCAGCCCCATTGCTTGCCACCAGGCAGAAGAAGCTGTTTGCCACCTCCTTCCAACCTCCTTTCTTTTAGTGCCACAAAATTGCTTTAGTGAAGGCAATTTACCCAAACTCAGGGAGGTGGCATGTGTAAGTGTCTCCTGTGGGGTACTGCAGAACTTCTCAGAAATGCTGACCACATTCACCGAATGACTAACTGACTTCTGCAGAGCTCAGGGTAGTTTTAGCTTGCAGCTGCAAAGTTAAGGTTTACATGACAGCACACACAGTCTGCATGCGAAACAGTTGTGCAAGATTTCATTTCAATTAGTGGAAAAACAATGTCCTCAGTGAATGCAGTGTTTGCAGTTCAACTGAGAAGCTAGTGGGGATGCAGCTTAGTTGCTTAAATCTAAGCAGTTATTGCCATCTGAGATGCCTTTTGGTATCCAAGACACTCAGGCGTGGGTGGTCACAGGGCTTGGAAGTCACCCACCCAGCAGAAAGATATCGTGTGGGATCCTGTTGAGCATCTCAAATGGGGCTTCTGTATCTTGAGGACTGAACTGAACTCAGGATTTCCATAGAATCATGAAATCTTTTCAGTTGGAAAAAAGGTCTAAGAACATTGAGTCATTAGCCTGATTCAAGCCCACCAAACCATGTGCTGAAGCTGCATATCTACTTGACTTTCAAACAATGGGATTTTCCTTATCCAGCCCACTGGTTGCTCCATGCATGTGGGCCCCTACATGTCTGCATTTTTGAGCTGAATTCCTGCCAGAAGGAGTAATTCTGTTCCCTAAACACAAGGCTTTTTGAACAGAAAATGCCTTCAGGTGTCTTGCTTGACCTCCAGCTGCTGCTCAAGAGCAACACAATTCTCCTGCAGACCTTGTATCGTATCTGCTGACCCAGCTTGGATGCCTCAGAAACCCCAGAACATTCACAATTACCTAAAAGCTAGTGTTCAAGCATCGAGCTAGATCTGTAACATCCATTACATTTGCGACCTCCAAATCCTATAAGATTTATCTCCCTTGTCAAGACTGTTGCCCAATGTCACTTGTGAGACCTTTCTGAGCTGCAGTTAAAAGTCCACGTATCAAATACAGGTGATTAAGCAAAAGAACTTGCACAGATCAGCATCTGTGACAATAAAAAAAACAGAGAGATGGAGTCTCAGCAGAGCAGTAACAACACAAGCTGGTTTTGTGCACGAAAATGTCATTTGAGCATCCCTGGAGTTCTTGAAGCGTAAACAGCAGAAGAGATTCCAGTAATGCATGAGCAGAAAGAACATCCTCTAATTAGTCACTGCATTCAAGCCAGCACTTCCTACATTTTCCCTAAAAACTTTTTCCCTAAAATGTGTTCCAGAAGGAAATCCATAACATCTTTAACCGTTCTGCACTGCGGCTTGCCTTCACCTCAGAATTCCCAACCAAATCTTTTTATTTAACTATAAGAAAGCAAATAACTCTCCTTCCTTCACCCAGTGGACTCAGAGAGCTGTTGGTTCCTGCAACTTTAATAACTACCTCTTTATTGTGTCTCAGAGAACTGGTAGATTGCTAACTTTATTTTCCAACTGAAGTATTTAAGGTAGCAGCAACCAGGCTTCTTTGTGATGTCTTTCTCCAGAGACCCTTAGCTCAAGACCCACAGTCTGCCACAGAGGTTTATTTAATAAAAGACACCAGCAGAACAATTTGGTCTCCAAAAATCAGTGCCTAGTGCCGTTCGAGGCACTTCTCAATATCTAAGATGTCTGCATTGGGGTTGATATATGTGACAGAAGACCACTGAGAAAACCCATGATTCTCTTCACTTTGAAACTGGAGACCAAGTCAAATAATTTTAGTCATCTAAAATGTTATGAGATTTCTGAGATTAGATAGATGAGTCATTCCCGAGTAGATGAAACAACTTTGCGTAGCCTGTGTTTTGTAGATGGAGAGGAAGAGCCAAGGGAAATGCTGCAACCAGCAGCAATAATGAGTTTTCTGGTAAAGTCAGGTGTCACGTGTAGAAGACCTGTCAGGATCTCAGCTGTGGTTTGGACAAAGTTAAAGAAACTGAGTTTTACTCCCCAAACACAAAAAGTTGTCCTTGTGTTAGTGGCTATAGAGTCTCATTCCCAGTCAGAAAAAAAAGTCATATTCTACCCAATTGTGTGTCTTCTGCCTCACTGCAGTTTTCTTCTGTTGGTTGTGCAGGGATGAGATCAGGGTAAGGCGTCTTGAGACAAAGCAATGAATCGCTCTCCAAAATCTGTGATACTGAGGACAGCCCTCTCCAGCGTCCCATCACCCTCACTGGGAAGAAGTTATAGAATCATAGAATCAGTCAGGGTTGGAACGGACCACGGTTCCAACTCCCCTGCCATGGGCAGGGACACCCCAGCCTAGATCAGGATGGCCAGAGCCTTATCCAGCCTGGCCTGAAACACCTCCAAGGACGGGGCCTCCACCACCTCCCTGGGCAACCCATTCCAGGCTCTCACCACTATCAGGGTGAAGAACTTCCTCCTCTGTTAGCTGTCTAAAGGCACTAATTACAAACCTCACCGTTGGCATCCCAACCATCTATAAATACTCAGGCACAAGTATTTCCATACATCACTTCAATGAACATTCTAGCCTCCTTCAAGTTATGAAAAGGTCACAGATCCATCCTGCAAGCCCATGACAAAATGAGGAGCCTGGGAGCTTGCACATAAATGCTCTCATAAGCCAATTGCATGCCAGCTCTAAATGGACTGGCAAATAATCACTCCAGTTCAGGACTAGCAACCTCTTTCCCTTAGAGGCTTCCCACTCAGTGCCTTCCATCAAATGCAGAAAAGCTCAGTGAAAAAAGGAGGTGAACTCCACCAAAGCAGCCCATTTGAATTTTTACTTGATGGAACAGCTGGTTATTCCGTCTACGGGTAAATAATGGGGCATTTGTACATCTTCCAGTCTCTCACATCTCTAAAGTACTTTCTTCCTCTTGGTAAATTGGCCCTTTTGCAGGTCTTACTGAAAATATGTCTTAGTGTGATGTATATTCATGTAAAATAATTTTAGGCTATAGTTAGTGTTTTAAAGAAACAGAATGAAACAGGAGAGTTATTTCTGGAGAGAAGCCAAAAGGGACTGAGAAAGTACTGGCATGCTTGACCACAAAGGTTTTTCAGAGGTCAAGTAGGCAAGTGCTGGGTGTCCAAGGGCTGTGGAGAGGTCTCTGCTGATAGAGGAGCTTCAGCAAACCAGTTCAGTGGCCAGTTCAGAACCTCCTATGGTCACAGAGCCAAGAAAAACAATGAGAAGGTGGTGCAAGGACAGCAGGATGGAGTCCCCTACCCCTGTTGCCTCCATCATCTTGAGTCATACCAGAGATATGGCCAGGTGGGCAGCACCACCAAACATTAAGGGGAAGGCAGTACAAGAGGTCAACTGTGAATGACTTCTCCTGGCTGCTAAGGACACCTGCACCAGCTGTCAAACTCACCTGGCATCTTTGGAGGAAACATATGCCCATATTAAGCTCTTGAAAAGTTGCAGGTGGTGAATGGAACCCTGGTGCCTGCAGAGTCAACATGTACAGGTGAGTTAATCTCCTTTCTCCCTCCTTATGGTGGGCAGAGGGGAATGGGTATTTTAGGGAATAGTTCACCTGAGTCACCTTCAGAATGAGAAGTACCACCTTCCAGTTCATGAAACGTATTGAAAACACCTCTCATGACAATCAAAAGAATTCAGAGTGTTTATCTCAGGTGGGAGTATTAACTCTTAGTCGCATAAATCCTACAGCAAATATGTCACGGCAGCTGTTGCACCTACTGCCATCCAGGAGTCGGTCTGAGCGCATTTGTTCTGCTCTTTGCAGCTGTGAGAAATGACATCTGCAGAGCATTACAGGACAGTATCCCAGTAACTGCCACGTGTGTGTGAGGGGACATTCGTTGTCGTACAGGTGGTAGGTGGAGCAGCACCTCAGCAAGTCCTCATTACATCAGCCTGCTATTTGCAAGGTGCTGATTGCAATCATTGTCCACATCTTTCATTGTACAGAGCAGACCATCAGGAGTCACAGAAGAGGTATCCAGCCCCCTGAACCAACCCACATCCCACAGAAGCTCAGAGATGAGCAAACCCGAGAAGAAGTTGCCAGGAGAGGACAGGAGTACAAATAGGTTTTTAGAACCCCCAGCTGTGTCCAGTTCCTCCAGATTTCACAGTATCACAGTATTACCAAGGTCAGAAGAGACCTCATAGATCATCAAGTCCAACTTGTTACCACAGAGCTCAAGGCTGGACCATTTCATCTGTATATGGCCCTTCAAGGAAGCCAGGAAGAAATCACCAGTTTCAGTGGTACCAATTTACACTCACAGCTAAGTCAATAATGTCTTATATTGGGATTTTTATTTATATCAGTGAAATGAAGCCTTCAGAAGGCTTTGCTGGTGGGAAGGGACTTGTGGCAACTGATTCCTGACCCCACTCCAGATAACTACTCAATTCATGTTGAATTCAAACAAGACTGTAACACAAATACTCCCTCTGACCACATGCAGAAGTGAAAAAATATCCCTCTTGGAGAGATTCTTGTGTCAAATTCATGATCCCTACAACCTCAAATCAACAGCCTTAAAATGTACCGGAGCAAGGAAATAGGAGGAAGCCTGGACACCAGCAAAGTCAGAAGTAAAACAGTCAGAAATGGTCTCCTGAGTTGAATCAGCAGCAGGAATTTCCACATTGGTCTCTATTTTTGGATCAGAATTAAGTACAAGAAGGAGTCTTGCCTTTCACCCAACTGAGGTAGACTCCTACTTTCCATCTTTCAGTGACAAACTATGGCACAAGTAGACTTGGTGTCATGCCCAAGGCACAATGAACCCTGTGCTCCACAGTCTCCCTTCTTCCTTGATGAAGAGGAGAAAGCTCTGATGCCAGGTCCTCTGCTGGATCTCAGCCTTCAAGAAGAGCTCTATGGAGATGTGGAGATGGTGCCCACCATCACGTTTGTTGTTTCTTTGAAGCTCTGGAGAAACATCACCCTGCTGCTTGGAAATGAAGGAGATGGAAAGAGGGTCATGGGAGTATTGAAGCCTGTCTATAAGAAAGCTAAGAGATCACTGAGTCACAGAATGTGTTGAGTTGGAGGGGACCTCCAAAGGTCATCTGGCCCAATCCTCCTGCAACAAGGGGGAACACTGATGAAGCTTCCCATTTTTTTTCTGCTTGTCTTGGGTACTGTGGACATGACTGGCCAGTCTGTGCAACTGCTTGGAAAACCAGGAGTAAATTTGTCTGTAGGAGATAAACCAAATTTTATGTGTGGAGCCCTGCTCTCTGGGAGCTTTCAAAGTGTTTTTGTTCTGGGGAGTGTTTCCTGGGTAAAAAGACGGCCAGAGGTGAGACTGGGATTGCAAGTTGTCCCTCCAAGTCCAAGACATGTGCCCACCCACGGGGAAACTTTGTGCTTCTCTATCTGGTCATATCCCCACATCCTTTTATTTTCTTTTCTTTTATAAACTATGTTTATATTTTTTTGCCTATTTCTTTTTCTCATAGAAGAGTTTGTGAGAGAGTTCACTCCCTGGGGAGGACAAGAAGAGAAGGAGGAAGAAGATGGGTCCATTATTTTTAACGCAACATGCAAGGAGGCTGGAGACAGGATGAACCTCTTACCCTCAAACCTCAGCCAAAATGGAGCCAAGAGATTTGTAATGGTGGCACTGAGGAGGGGGTGGTGGGGTATTTTTGGGTGTCTCCAGGAGCTGTTGTCTTTGGCTGTGCTGCCCTGTCTCTAGATGCTTCCTGTCTTTCTGAGGTTTTGTGAGTTTATAGAGTATCTGTGCAGGACTTGAGGTTCACCCCATAAATCTGTTCTTGCTGTAGTCAGCAAAAGTGAAGAGAATGGAGGAAAAAGAGTCTTGGGCTCCCTGCTCAACCACCCAACTCCTCATGAAGCCTCCAGAGCACTGGTACCCCCCAGCAGTTCCTGGATCTTATGGATTACAGGCAAATTATTTCTGCCACTTTGTTTCACAGAGGTTTCCAACTCTACACATGCAGACATCCCAGAGACTCAATTCCCTTCTTCCCGCCACACACCTTCTTCTGGACAAGAAGGAAGCCTGAAATGTCCCTTTTATAGTGAAGGAAGCATTTTATTCTTCATCACCAGTCCCATCAGCATCTTAATATCCTCCACTGGACTTTGTCCAGTAGATCCTTGCTTTTCTTGAACTGAGGAGCCCAGAATAGGAACTAGAACTCTGCAACAGGGTAGAGAGGGAGAAGAACCTCCCTAGATCTGCTGGTCACACTCTTTTTCATGTATGCCAGGCCTTCTTAGCCACGAGGGCACACTGCTGGATCATAGTCATCTTGGTGTCCACCAGGACCCCCAGGTCTTTCTCCACAGCATGGCAGGGTCACAGGATGGCAGGCAGTAAATGCACTCAGCTAGCAAAATCTTCAGTAAATTCATGAGGGAAAGGTCTACCATGGGGTGACAGGTAACTGGTACAATCCCTCCCCACCAGGGTACAGCAGCAATGTCTTTTTCATTTTCTTGTGACATCATTCTTGAGAGCAAAGCATCCTCTGATTTTTATTCCATTGTCTCTCCTGCACTTTTTATCCCTGCAGATTTTAAGACCAGGAACGTCTCACTAGACCTCCAAGGTGATGTTAGTCAGAACTCCTCTACACAAAGCCATGTGGCTTAAATTATGCACTCCCATAAATTGTGGTTGTATTTTCATCCTGAGAGAACTTTATTTAGCTTTCTAGATGGTTGCTGTATTTTAAGCTCCATCCAGGAGCAGCACAAAATTGCCAACCCAGCCTTGGGCACACACTTTGCCACCCACAAATCGGTATGAACCACGTCTAACCTTGAAACTTCTGAAAACAATATTTTTGCCTTCTGCTAGAAATACAAACCTGTCCCCTGTGGCACATATTTCCAGTTGTCTTCTGAGGTTTTCAATTTCAAATCTTTGCTTCCACTGGGCATTGGAGTAGAGTTTGGCACGTTGAGGTTGTTTCTGAATTATTTATTAATGTCACCCTGATTACCTTCTCTTTTTTTTCTGCAGTGCTTGTGTACATACAAACAGGGTCTGGGCAAGAGTCAGGGCTTCTAAAGTATGAACCCTGGCTCTGAGACACACTTCAGCTTTGATCTTGGAAAGAGTCACTTTAATCCATCACTCCTGCTCTAAACAGCAGCAATGGGAAGCTGGCTCTGATATGTGTTGGTGCCTTTTGGATTCATAAATGAAAACATTCATTTTACTCTTCTGCTAGGCTTTTGACATATTTCAACAACTTCACAGTATCACAGTAATGATGAGGTTGGAAAACACCTTAAAGATCATCCAGTCCAACCTATCACTAGATAAATGAGAGAAGAACTATAGGTAGACTCAGGCTGCATAAGAAACTTCTGGGAATCCAAAGAATTTCTACACTAAATGAATCTGGGAAATTGCTGAATCACAAATTGTTTGGTGAGTTCATAGCTCACGTTGTCTACGTGCAGTGTGGTTGCAACACGGCATGAGCACTCACAGATGTAGTTAAGATCTGTATCACTCCTCAAACCGATAGAACTTTTAACAGTAAATGTTACTTGACAGATATTTTCACATCATGACTCCTCCTAAAACACTGCTGCTCCCATCAGATAAAGGCAGCTCTTTTGTCTCTGTAAAGCTTTATCTTGGTGAGGAGGGTGAAGAAGGAAGTGGTGTGCAGGAAGTTCTATCAAGCAACAATCTTTCTGATCAAATGTGTTGAGTTTACACAGAAACATCAAGGCTGAAAATGACCTCTATAATCATCAAGTCCAACCTTCAACCCAGCACCTCCATGACCACTAGACCATGTCCCATCTACTCACCTCTAAGGGTGGTGACTCCACTAGCTCCCTGAAGAATTTATGAGGTGACTAACATGAATTCATCCATAAAGACTTAAAACAGGACTTGCAGAAGTTATTCTTAACCCTGAGCAACAGCTAGAACATGAGGCAGTAGCTTAGAGCCCATCACTGTTTGGGCAACTGAATTGAGATCAAACAGCCTATTCCTGAAACAGTTGTTTAGGGTCATTTTAGTCTCAGTAGAGGAAAAAAACATTGTGTATAGGGGGCAGTTGATCTCATAAAAGGAAAAACTATGAAAAATACAATGGGTCAGCTGAGAAAAATGAAGCCTGAAACTAGTTCTGAGAAACCCTGTAGAGGTCACCCTCAGAGTACTGGGTTCCATTTTGGGCACCTCAATACAAGAAAGATATTGAAGAGCTGGAGCAGGTCCAGAGAAGAACAACAAAGTTGGTGAAGGTTCTGGAGAACAAACCTTGTGAGGAGCAGCTTTGGGAGCTGGGACTGGTTAGTCTGGAGAAAGGAGGTTGAGGTGTGCACCTTATTGCTCTCTACAACTGCCTGAAATGAGATTGGAGAAAGGTGGGGGTTGGTCTCTTCTCACAAGGAACAAGTGACTGGACTAGAAAAAATAATCTTAAATTGCATGAGGGGAATTTTAGGTTGGCCATGAGGGAAAACATCTTCATGGAAAGGATAATCAGGCCTTGGAACAGGCAGCCCAGGGTGGGAGATGAACTGCCATCCCTGGATGTGTTTCAAAGTCACAGAGATCTGGAACTTAGGAAAAGGGTTCAGCAGTGGCCTTGGGGTGGATGGATTAATGGTCAGATTCTACAACATTGAAGGTCTTTTCCAACCTAAACATTTCTATGATTCTCCATGCAATGGTGCTATGGAGAGAAGTCATGCTTAATATCAGGCATCACTTTGGCAACAGGTTTGGCTGAAAATAATTCTGTTTCTAAGGGAAAGCATTACAAATGTAAATTGTTTAACTGCAAAATGATGCAGATGGACACAATTTGATTTTTCACTTCAGTAATTTATTAGCTGAGGTTAGAAAAGTGTCCTTTTGATTGATGCATAAGTAAAGCAAAATGAACCAGCACATATCACTAGGGGACAAAGTATTGTGAAGGGTTGGTGTCAGGAGGATGGAGCCAGGCTCTTCTCCATGTCATGTAGTGATAGGACAATGGGCAGTGGGTGTGAGCTGGAACATAGGAGGTTCCATATGAATACCAGAAGGAACTTCTTCACGGTGAGGGGGACAGAGCACTGGAACAGGCTGCCTAGGAGGTTGTGGAGTCTCCTTCTCTGTAGACATTTAAAACCTGCCTGGATGTGTTCCTGTGTGACTTGGTCTAGGTGATCCTGCTGTGTCAGGGGAATTGGACTAGATGATCTTTTGAGGTCCCTTCCATTCCCTAATGTTCTGTGATTCTGTACAATTGACCTCCTGTTATTGATGTATTTATTTGTTTATTTGCTTCTGGATAACATTGAAAAAATATTACAATATTCATTTTCCTTTTGGCTTCTGGATAGGAAAAAAAATCCACATTTCACCCCCTGCTCTAATCCCGACTTGGGTGGGTTTAAGGAGAGGGTAATGAAATACCAGCCAACATCCTCGTTCTGCCTGGAACCCCTTCTGCAGGACTTGGTACTGCAATGCAAGTTGCTGCTGGAATGCACTATGTAATTCTGGCAAGAAGTCAAGAGGCTCAGACTCCTCAAATAACCAAAGCATGGTACGAAGAAATCAGTGGAACAGGCAGCAGCCCAGACAGCCAGTCCATTAGCAGCTTAACCACAGCAGATGTGAAGTCCCCAACAAAACTCCCTAGGGAATCTCCCAAGAACCAGATGCTGATGCTATAAAAAGATCTTCTACACACTTGGCCTTTCTCCTGCCCACAGTTTTTTATAAAAAAAGAAACTTTCTCTAGATAGGATGTTAATTTTTATTTTTTTAATTTGGGATTATAGCTAAGGGAGAGGACAAGGGGAGAGGTGGGATATTGTGTATTTATTCCAGTTTGCTTGTGAGGGAGTCTGGTGCTGTGAAAACAAAATTCAGCAGCAGCATGTCCTGAGCTATGGAAGGCAAAGGGCACAGTTCCATCCTTTTCACACAGAATCACTGAACATTAGGGAACCAAAGGCACCCTGAAAGATCATCTAGTCCAAGCCCTCTGCCACAGCAGGATCACTTAGATCAAGTCACACAGGAACATGTCCAGGCGGCTTTTAAACACCTCCAGAGAAGGAGGCTCCACAAACCCACTGGGCAGCCCCTTCCAGTGCTCTGTCACTCTCACCGTGAAGAAGTTCCTTCTCATATTTGCAGGGAAGCTCCTCTGTTCCAGCTCACACCCATTGCCCCTTGTCCTATCATTAGACGCTACTGAGCAGAGCCTGGCTCCATCCTCCTGACACCCACTCTTCACATATTTATAAACATTAAAGAGATCACCCCTCAATCTCCTTCTTTCCAAGCTAAAGAGACTCAGCTCCCTCAGCCTTTCTTCATAGGTGAGATGTTCTACTCCCTTATCCATCCTTGTGGCTCTGCACAGGACTGTCTCCAGCATTTCTGTGTCCTTCTTGAACTGTCCAATCTGAACCTCTTTGGTGCACCTTGACCCCATTTCCTCTTGTCCTATTGCTAGTCACTAGGTAGAAGAGGCCAACACTTGCCTCACAAAAACCTCCCTTCAGGTAGTTGTACTGGTGAATACAACTTACACGCCCAGGTGAAAAGCTCACCTGAATCTGTGGATGAGCACAGACTGTGTTTGGTGAATATGTGGTGAGATATGCCACATGTATTAGATATCAACCTCAAGGTGGCCCCTTACTCCTTATAGCAGCAGGGTGGTGGCTTTGTGTTGGCAGCAGAGGGTGAAAGCAGCTGCTGGCCCACTGGAGAGATTAGGATGTCTCCTCCATCTATTCTGTACATGATGCATAAACTCAGTCTCTCTCTCTGGAAAGAAACTGAGCCAAGCAATCATGCCTCAATTCTGAGGGAAATGTTGACAGACTTGGCCATGTAGGACTCATCATGTGACAGCAATCACCCAATTTAGTTTCTCATTGAGTCAGTGATTCATGGGGACATATTTTTTGCCACTTGCACCTTTGTGTACAGTTAACCCAGGGTGAGTACAAGACATTCCAGTTATTATTGGCATTTTTCCCTCTGCAGTAGCTTTTTGAGCTTCCTTTAGTGCTTTGCTGTTTCTGCCATCAGCTTGATGGTTCATTTAGCTCCGTATCACTGACTTGCTGTCACAGCTATTGAACAGCTATTGAACGTTTTGTGACAGCTCGTGTGTGGTTGTCATTTGATAGCTTGTGTTCTCTCACTGGTGGCAATTCCTCTCTGTGGGGATGACCTATGTGCCCATTGCCATGCAGTCTGTACCCTGGTCCTCCAACGTTTTTATCTGGCTTAAATGGGCTGTTGCACATTCAGATTTCCTTGAGTGTTTTCTAACAAATTATATCAGTCTCTAATTTCAACTGTTTCCACCCCCAAATGATGTTTCTTTTTTTTTAAAATAAATCTTTTATTCTCCAGAAAATAAGCTCCCTTAATCCATGAGCTTTTTCACACTTCTCAACTTTCTTTTGCCTCTACTGATTTTTTTTTTCAGTGTCTTCATTTCACATTTCCCCTTCCCTCATGCAGACATAGAACCAATGATGAAACCAGGTGAGAAAAAACTCTCATGTTTTACTGCAAAAAACCCTACTGGACCAAGATATTTATGAGAGAACAATTTCCAGTTTACATGGGGAAAGACCTTCTAGTGTTTCACAGGTCAGACTGCTGGAATGTGAGTTAATCCCTGTGGAGAAGAGATGCACTTTAGCAAACACTGTGTGCACCTCTGCTTTGCTCTGGCTTCTTTTATGTTCTTCTTTTACTTTACTTTATCTTCTGTGCTAGTGGTGGTGTCTTCCAAAGCTGAGAAATATGTCAACAAAGTTGTGTTTGTTGCTGATTACTGGATATTCTACTTTATTGGTTTCCATTAAGAACCAGGAGTGTTCCTTACATCCATCAGATTCATACCACTGGCACAGTTTATTTTCTCCCTTAGTCTCTTAAAGCTCTTGTTTTGTTTTGTTTTGTTGGGTTTTTCTAGAAATGCTGTAAACACAAAGAGAAAAATCCACTTGTTTTGGAAGAGGAGACACAAGGATATGGCTGAATGACAAATACATTTTTTATTGATTCAGTCACCAAAAAAACTACTCTCTTTTTGTTCCCTCTCACTTCACAATTTTGTTCTGGTGTTTATATTTCATATCACCAAAAATAATGACAATACCCAGGTATTCATAGCCAAGATTCCTGTTTCCTCAGTTTTCTGAGTGCATTGAAGCTCCACAGAGGCCACTCTCTTCCCATGAAGACACAAGAAGGAATCAACAAACACAGAAAATCCATTTATCCAAATAACTTCAAGGGATGGCACGTTTTGTAGCTCTGTAATGAGAATCTGGGCTGGGAAATGAGAAGACACTCCATCACATTGAAATCCAAGGCCAGCATCTGGGGTTCTCAGTGACTATGTTGTCCTAAAAATAAAGTTATTTTTAAGCATTAGAAGAAGAAAGATGAAGAAAACCAATGCCAACAGGAATCAGCCTCCGTTGTCCTCATGTGTCTGTGCTCAGGTCATTGGCAGAAGGACCCACAGCTCAGTGTCTCTGCACTGTGTAGGTGTCAACCAGCATCAGAGAGCAATGACACAACACAACCCCAAAATCTTACATTCAATGTGTAAATGACAAAGCACAAGAAGTGGGGGACAGCAATACAGCCAAGTCAGAGATGAAACCAGGGTAAAACTAAAACTGGAGCCGCTCCACCACCTCTCCTCCTTCTGTTATCCTGTTATCTGTAGTCTGTCTCCCACCAGCAGCATTCAAGCACAAGGATTTCCCTCAGCTAATGTCTAGATTTCATGTGAGGTCCAGTTCCCAAATCATCTGAGGAAATTGAGAGCCTCAAGGCATTGGAACCTTCCCATGCAGATGGCATAAAATTTGTCCTTCTCAGCACTGGCAGATGTCCCTTCTTTAGATGAGGTGAACCACTTTGCACACGCCATCTAAGTGGACCTCCTTCAGGTCTAGAAACAGATAGACCCTGCTTTCACGTGGCACCTACACGTAGGCAACTTAATTAGGTAGGGGGTTGAGAAGACTGCATCAGTGGGTCAAATACAGATGGTTTATTCTGGGATTTCATCTACAGTCATGAGTTCTAGCTGCAGGGTTCAGCTCACTTCCCTACAACTCATTACCTACACCGACTTGAGATTTAGACTACCCTGTCTGGCTGCCAACTGCCACAAGACACTGGTGTGGCACGGGCTCTGCATTTCATCTGTGAGGCCATGGATAGATGAGACAACTCAAACAACATCATGAACCTACACGGGAGACATCAAATTGTGCCTCTGCATACACACTATGGATGGTCCTTCCCTCTGTACTGCTCTGCTACTTGAGCTCAATACGTTTAAACGGGGTGGTTTTTTAACACTGTGTTTGTGTTAGAGAGGTAGGTATCAGAACAACACCCAGCATCCTCATGGGGATGTTCTTTCCCAAAATGTTGAGCTGTTTGTGCAGCTCCCAGGGATGGAAATGTGCCCAAGAGAGAAGCCATGAAATACTCTACATCTACATTCTGTCACGTGGCAGCAGGACATTTGTGGGTATTGCCCTCACAAGAGGTCCATACAGTCTGCTGCATACATCCCACAGCCCTGCTCCACACTGCAGTGGTCACTGGACCACAAGCAGGGGATGAAGTTTCCTAGACATGCGAGAAAGATGAAGGTCTCATGTCTTTCCCACAGATTAGTGTAAGATGTAGACGTGCAGCCAGTATGGGAGTGTTTTCTACAGCAATGTCCACAGTGAAGGAATACTGGTTGGGTCTAATCCTGCAGAACACTTGCCCTGGGGGCACTGAAAGAAACAGCAGAAGAGTCACTAATTGAAGATGTAATTGATCTCTGCGTTATAAATAGTACATAGCACTGGGGAACAAGCCAGTGGAGATGCTGTAGGTGAAAAAAAAATCAGTGCAGAATAATGACAACAGCTCAGCTCAGAAAATGAGAAAAGGAAAGACAGTTCATGTCTTATGCTGGGCTGCTGCTCTAACTTTCCTCCAGCATATGGCAACATCCAAGAAACAGGAGCCACTACTTTTTTTTCAAGCTTGGATTCAGATTCCCATTGAGTTCAAATCCAGTGTTTTGGAGTTTGTTTGTCATAGGCTCTGTGGCAAAGGGCCATCACTCTTTGAAGGGTAAAGGCTGTGTTTGTCTTTTTCCAAAAGCAACACAGCTGGAAGTGGAAGATGCCACCACCAAACGATGCTCATCATGGCTTGTTGGCAAACTGGTGGCACATTGGTTCTGTGTGAGTCAGGAGCTCTCAATTCCCTTTCCAAACCCATCACAAATGAAGAGACTCTTGTCAGGCCAGCCCCTACCCTGCAGCTCCCAGCCCTGTGCCAGCTTTCCAGCTTGCCACAGCTCACTTGTTGTTTTCTTTCAGTAGCTGACACTGCTTTAGATGAGACTAGAAAGATTTTTGGCATCAGGGCAGTGGCTTTAGGATAGGATTAAGGATTGAAAGCATCTCCTAACAACAAATAAGGGTCACGCTAGCTGTGGGACTACCCACTGTGTCTGTGGGCTTGTCCAGATTTTCAGATTCAGAAACTGGGAGACAGAGTTGGAAAAATGAGTCTGTGCTCATACAAGATAAATGCCTTTAAGAAAAAAAAAAAACCAACTGGATCATGCTAAGAAATTAAACCAGTCAACTTTGTTAGCCAGTTTGAATTTTGTTCAATTGTGTCTTGGAGCAAAAGTCCCAAAAATCTGGATGTGACTTTAACTTAACTCCCCTTCTGCCATGCCAGTGAACATGATCAAAAGTCACCACAAAACAGTCACGTCTTGGTGGGATAATGTCAGCTGCAAAAGCAAAACAAAGCCAGGCTTGCTCAGAGCAGTGTAGGAAACCAAACTAAAGCAGAAGGAAAAAAACAACAAACCAACCAATCAAACCCCAAAATGACCAGAACCATTCTGAAGAAGCCACTGCCTTTCCCAGTTTAGCAGATACTTGGCAGAATAGAAGGAGGCGGTTAGCCCTCAGGTCAGACCTTCCCCAGGAGCTGAACAGAGATAAATGATGGTAAAAGCCAGCTGAAAACAGTGGGCACCTTTTCCAGGAATACAAAAATAAACGATGACCAGGAAATACTGGAAATAAAGTTCAGCTCGTTTGTAATGGTGAGACAGAGATACCCTTAATGGAACTGTGGTTTGGAGAACAAGACTACTTCTTTTTTTCCCACTCTTTCTCTAGTCAGCTCAGTTCTATCTCCTTGCCTTTTTAGGAGAAGCTAGGAGCAGGGACATGTAAAACAGTGATCCTTTGCAGTTTCCAGTCAATCATTAGAGAAGGAAGCACTTGGTTTTTTGGAAGTAAAATTCTTTTAGGATATTTTGTGTTGGTGTTCAGATTTACCAGACAATTGTAGAAAGGTCCCTGATTTTCTGCTCTTGCTTGAAAGAATGAAGATAAAGTTTTGCTCATCCTTGTCCCAATTCCTTGTACTGCATGCTGAAAATATTTACTTACACATGCCAAAAATATTCGCTTACACATTCTTCAATCCTATCTCAGATGTCAAAACTAAAGTAGTATGAGATGCTAGGAGGACAAAAGAGACTCACCTGCTCTTCAGTTAGCCATGATGTGTTTCACAAAAGCTGGAAATAAGGAAACAAGAGAAAGAGTCATTTATCAACACCCTTTCACTGAACTCAGTGATGTCCTGGTATCTCAGCCTGGCTGTTATTTAAATCGGGTTGTTGTGTGTCTTCCGATGCAAGGAAGAGCACATCACGTTGTAAAGAACATGCTAGATGCTAAATGTTTCATGCTTTTACACTACCCATCAGTCAACCCGTATCTTGTTTAGTCCCTTACCCAACATTCTTTATGGAATTGACTTTCCAAAGTATACAGCCTTGAGGAATGCTGGGTCCTCATCCTGCACGGCTTTCAGGACTTCAGAACATTTTTACTAAGTCATGGGTTGCTGAAAGTTTCTCTGATGTGAACCTCCAGAACCCACAGGAGTCACCAGGACAAGTGTCCTGACTGTTTTGCAGGTTTACAAAGACAGAAGGTACTTCAAAGTCAAATTAAGTCTGAAAGTTAATTTTTTTTAAATTTAAGTTAATTTCATTTTCAAAATGGTTTTGGTTGATTTTTTATTCACTTGAAAAAATATTCATTATATACAACTTTGGCATTCAAAAGAAAAATACCTTTTGTAGTAAAGAAATATTTTTTCCTTCCCAATAATCCTCCCATGATATGAGTTTCTCTGAATTCAGCATAAATCCTTGAGTTATTTGTGTTGACCCAATGTACAGTCTTCTACCAACAAACTACTGGTGGAAATGTTTCCCCAAGCTCAGATCACTGGTGTTTGTAAATAGGAGACCACTACCCCAGATATTCATAAAAGAGTCAGTGATAAGACAAAGCAGCTAAATCACCAATGGTCAGCCACCAGTCAAGCTTAAGAAGGACTCAGCTGTGGAGGAAAATGAGTGTTTGTGCTCTCTACTAGGGTACTGTGGGTTTATTGAACACTCAGGCTCGCAACATGCAGGACAGAATGATGGTCCATGTACCCATGGCCAAATCCTTCTATTCTGGATTTCTACAGCAGCAATGAAATAAAATGGAAGGTCTTTGGATTCTTGGTTTTCTTCTTTGTCTTAGGGTCTTGCAGCAAGCTTAGGACACCAAAAAGGATGTTTTATTGAGTTTTGTAGAGAAAATGCCATGATTTTCTATAAGAAAGCCTCAAAAAGAGACATTTGCAAGAGGACAAGAAACTGTGGGAGCAGGTAAAAAAATCCTATAAAAAATTTGAAAAGGTAAACAAAATAAGAATATACAACCCAACCTCCTGCAAGAGCCATGGTCATTTGTCTGTGGAAAAAACAAGTAGCTTTCAACAAATAGGGTCTGTCAGATGAATTATGGAAGCTGAATTGGTCTCAAATTGGGAAAAGCAAACATCCTGCAACAGACTTTCCATAGATTTAAACTTTCTCTGGATAATTGCAACAAAGCCTTCAAGCCCATACGCACTGCTCAGACCTGAGTGGACTTTCCTACCTTCGTAGTTGATACAGCCATTGGCATCTTCTTGACCAGCCATTAACTTATCGACTTCCTCTTCAGTCAGCCTCTCACCTGGGTGGAAGTCAAAATGCCTGTTCAGTACCCAGGCCCTTTCTAAAAGAGTTTACAAAGCACAGTTCAAAGAAACAAAGACTACAAAAGAGAATGAGAGTAGAGGGGGAGGTTTTTTTTCCCCTCCTCAGTTCAGTTTGTGGTGCTGACTGCTAGGAAAGCCACCTTTGTACTGGCAAACGGAGAAAATCCGACCTGGAAACCAGAGAGGCAGAACGGATATGGAAACCCACGTGTTGTCCTGTTCACATACTCATTCTTCTAAGACTTCTTCCCCAAAGCACCAATCTTGGCATAACCAAGTCCTGGCTAAGCAAGTAGAGTCACCATCTAGTTTGCCTCTGAGTTTGAGCTTCAGGAATACTCCAACATCAAACAAGATGCCTGAGTTGGATCATTTGAATTAGTTCTCCATTCCATCTAATTTCATTATCTCAGTATTAGGTGACTTCAAGTTGTAGTGTTGGGGGATATTGCTTAGGGGTGAGCTTGTAGAGTAGGGTTGATGATTGGACTCGATGATCCCAAGGGTCTTTTTCAACCTGAATGATTCTATCACTGTGTGACTCTAAGGTTTGTTTTTTGTAAAGAAGAGATCAGCTCAATCCACCCTCTTATTATGATAGTAGGCAAAAATATTAGGATGAGATCAGATGAGACATCTGAGGGTGATTTCAGCTGAAAATAATAAAATAAAAATTAAGAAGCTTAAAAAGAAAAAATTATAACAAATTAAATAAAAATGAAATGAAATGAAATGAAATGAAATGAAATGAAATGAAATGAAATGAAATGAAATGAAATGAAATGAAATGAATAGAATAGAATAGAATAGAATAGAATAGAATAGAGACATAAAATTAAATGCACTGGATCTGCCATGCTACTCATGTTGTCCTGTTTTTCTGTCATTGCATCCTCTTACACAGGTACAAGCCCTCAGCTGATGTGAATCCATGAAAACTCATCTGATTCCTTAAAATCTGAACAGGAAAGTGCATTAATTTACAAAACATTTAGCCGTGGCTGGGATTTGACCAGTACTTAGAGAGGCCACTCTGAAGGGAAATGTTAATTCTTAAATCAAAATACTTCCTGACCCTGGGAGAGTTTTGGTCCTCAAACTGGAGCAGTAGCATCAGTGAGAAAAAAGGAGATAGAATTGCTTTTCTTACTCCCTGTGTCATTCATAGGCAGGGGTTGGTCACTGAGTGAAAACCTCTGGATGTAAAATGATATCTAAAATGATATCACAAGTCAAAATCTGTCACTGGGATCCTTCAGTCTCAACTAAATCTCTTTAGTAAAGACATATTTCTCCTTTTTCTTTTAAGTAGTGGACAAACACTGACAGGAAGGCTGATGTCAAGAAATGTTACTGGACTCAGCTGACGATGTGTCAGTGCCTTCTAATCCAAATTGGAATCCTGTCATCAAGTCACAGCCAGATTTCCTGTCCTGTCATCACTGTGTGAAAAACTGAGCTTCTGAAAGCAAAAATTTTATGAGGAGCAACAAATATTGATCTCTCTTGTAAACACCAGCTTTCCATTTGAGAGACGTTCCTGTTGAACTGGTGACTGATCAAGAAATGCTTCGTCTTGAAAGATTTCTCGTAGATGCAGAAAAATTGACACAAATCTTGAAGGAATGGGGGGTTTTCCAATGTTTGGATAGTTCCATGATGATAGAAATGTAACATTTATTGGAGAAACAAAACACTAGAACAAGGAAGCAGGAAAATCAGATATTTGAGCTGTGGGCCAGTGATTTTTAGCTTCATTATTAAAAGAGGGCAAGGTGATAGTTTAAGACTTGCCCAGTCATTTTCTCCAAGACAGTAGAAGATCTATGGGAAAGGTCTCAGTGATGACACAGTACAAAAAAAGGTTGTCCTTACCCAGTGTAGCCAAAACATGGCGAAGTTCAGCCCCCATCACTGTTCCATTTCCCTCCTTGTCAAACACACGCAGACCCTCCACAAAGTCCTCATAGGTGCCCGTGTCTTTTGTCTTGGCAATGTGCTGGAGCATGGGCAGGAAGGTCTCAAAGTCGATCATCTTGGAGTTCATATCTACAAAAACAAAAATCAAAAGTCAAGTTTTGGTGGATTTGGGGACAGTGAAGGACTAACTCCATGAAGTGGAAGAATTGATAGAGTGGCAGAGAGAAATATGAGTTTTTAATAATTGAATAGATGAGAGACAGAAAGAGAGATAGACAGACAGACACAGAAAGAGATGATAGATATCTCCTAGTATCTACCATACAAAATATCAATGAAAAAAAATTGTTAGACTTCCAAGGCTGTAAATGTTGAGAGAATTTATTACCACACTCATTACAGGCCTTCTCAGACACACTTTTGTAGAACAAGCTGTGTCCTTACAATCAGCCCATCCTTTTGTTTCTTTGGGTGCCTGTACTTTTAGTAAACATAACATGAAGTCCAGTCATCAAAGCAATTTTAAAGGGCAGAAACATGTCATTGTAGAACACATTGATGTGCAGGGCCATTACATGAACCCATTCTCCTAAATTGCTTTTCCTTCCTTGTTTATTTTTAAGCTGACAATTTGCACAGGAACACATCCAGGAGGGTTTTAAATGTCTCCAGAGAAGGAGACTCCACAACCCCCAGGGCTGCCTGTTCCAGTGCTCCGTCACCTTCACTGTGAAGAAGTTCCTTCTCACATTTATGTGGAACCTCCTATAACTCCTGGAGTGATATTTTTCCAAACAAACACAGAGGAAATGGGACCAACCTTCTGGTTTGGGTCTGCCAAGCAGTTTCATGACCTCTGCCTGGGTTGGATTCTGCCCCAAAGCTCTCAAGACATCTCCGCATTGTGCGTATGTGATTTTCATCTCTGACTTAGGAGTCCGATCGAAGAGTGAGAACGCTTCCTTAAATTCTGGAAGACAGGAAAATTGATAGAAATACATGACGTGCTCGCTCAGATAAAATCACAGCAAGCCTAGACCTTCTCCCTAACTAATTCTGTCTGACCTTTCATTTTGCAGTTTGGCAACAAGTTTGATGGGCTGTGTTGTTGCTGTTCCCTGCAACGTTTTTGTTCCTCCTCCCCTGCATTTTCTGGTTCAATCAGGGAGTGGAATCAGGGAGAGCTCAAATGCTCTTCTCGTGGTATTTCCATCTCCAATAACACTGGGAAGTGCAGAAAACCCTATAGAAATGGTTGGCCATGAGAGCTTTCCAGCTTGTCAGGGGCACCCAGAACCATGGAACCACATAGTCATAGAGTGGAAGACATCTACAAGATCATCTAGTCCAATCATCAACCCAATCACACCATGCCCACTGTATCATGTCCACCCAGGGCCACGTCTACCTGTTTTTTGAACACCTCCAGGGATGGCAACTCCACCAGCCTCCTGGACAGCCTGTTCCAATACTTTACCACCCTTTCAGTGGAGAATTTTTTCCTAATATATAATCTAAACCTCCCTGGCACAACCTGAAGATTGTGCAGAACTCATTAGCTATTCTGCTCATGATCTAATTTGTTCTTGTGTTCAGCATGAAACACTCCAAGAGAACTGATGCTGCCCACTGAGAAAAAAGAGCAGTTCCACTAGCAGGGAACAAGATATGCTGTGTTAACCCACTGGAATGGTCACACAACAAACACCCTAGTGGTGGGGGAGGCTGAAGTTGTTTAGAAAACCTTATAACTTATCAACTGTCATATCTACCAGAGCTAAGGAGCAGATCTAAGGAGCAATCCAATAGTATCTGGAAAATATGATGGTGGTGGATCACCAGAACAGCTTGCCTAGAGAGGTGATGAAGGCTCCATTCCTCGAGACGTTGAAGGTCAGGCCCTGGGCACTCTGATCTGTTCCTTGCTCATTGCATGTGGGTTGTACTAGATGACTTTTGGAGGTCCTTTCCAACACCACGATTCTATGACTCTAAGTCAAGTTGTTATGCCATCAGCTACTGATGCTGGCTGGGATGAAAACATGACAGGAGGTTGTTGCAAGGTGGAGGTCTGTCTTTTCTCCCAAGGAACAAGCAACAGGATGAGAGAAAATGGCCTCAAGTTGTGTAAGGGGAAGTTTAGGTTGGCCTTGAGAATAATTTAGTCCTCACAATGGTTATCAAGACCTGCCCAAGGCTGCCCAAGGCTCTGATAGAGTCCCCATCACTGTAGGAATTGAAAAGCCATGGGTATGTGGTGCTGAGGGACATGGCTTAGTGGTGACTTGCAAATGATGGGGAAACTGTTGGACTCAATGATCTTGAAGTTCTTTTCCAGCCAAGCCAAATCTGTGAGTCTGTGGCACAGAATCATTCCCTCCAGAGATTTCACATCTTACTGCTTTCACCTGAGTGCCCATGCAGAGCCCTTCCCCTGCAATAACATCCAACTCCCTTCCACGACATCCTTGTGAACCTCATTTCTTCATAGAATCAAGAAGATCCAAAAAGACCTTCAATATCACCAAGTCCAAGCACTAATCACTAAACTGTCTCCTGAAACACCATGTCTACCCATGAACACCTCCAGGGACAATCTCCACTCCCTCCCTGGGCAGCCTGTTGCAAGGCCTCCCCACGCTTTCTGTGAAGACATTTTTCCTAATGTCTAATGTGAACCTCCCCTGGCACAACCTGACCCCATTTCCTCTTGTCCTATCACTAGTCATTTGGGAGAAGAGGCCAACACCTGCCTCACTACAACCTCCCTTCAGGTAGTTGTAGAGAGCAATGAGGTCTCCCCTTGCCCTCCTCTTCTCCAGAATGAACAGCTCCAGCTCCCTCAGACCTATTCTCCAGATCCCCAGGGAGGAAGAAGGAGCCCTTACCACTGAGACCATCAATACCTTGACAAGACCATTCCCATGAGAGAAGGTCCCTGTTCTACCACTAACTGATGGATTCAGTGCAGAACCCCTGGGGAGGCTTCCCCAGATGCTGTTTGCACAGTTTCTCCTCTCTGTCCTGGATCTGCAGACACAATTGCAGAGGCAGAGGAGCATCTCAGGGCACAGGAAGGCTGACAGGTTGTTATCCTTTACTGCACAGTGCATGGCCAGAAATATTCCTTGGCTCTAAAGATGTGAGTCCCCCAATCTGCCCTCACCCTGGTGTTACTCCTCTGTACAGCTTTCCTTTCCACTCCCCAAACACAACAAGACTATCTCTTCCCTTTTCCCAAAATCCTCATCCAGTCAACCATTCATCATTCTTCATGCCAGATGTTCTTCCATCTTTCCCTTCTCTTCCTCATCTTTGTCCCTCTTCTTTTTTTCTTTCATCTCCTGTACTCATGTCCCCACGTTCTTCCATCTCCCAGTGTTGCTGTGTTTCCCTCTCCTCCTCTCTCCCTCCCTTTTCATGTCTATCACTCTACTCACACTTTCCTCATCCAACATCTTCTAGACAATGATGCATTTTTCTCGTTTTGGACTAATGGTCCTCTTGCTTCCTTCTTTGCCCTCTCTTCCTTCCTCTCCTGAATCTTTGCCTCCCGTGTCACTGGTCGGATCCCAGGTCCCACTGCCAGCTCTGACTCCAGCAGAGGGCAATAGTGGCTTTTCAAGGGCTCCTTCCTGACAAGGGAAGGATGCCAGAGCCCTACTCCAGCTGTTTGGTTCCCTGGGCGGTCTCAGCAGGTGAGGTGGGTGAGGAGTACACTCGTCTCCCTCAGCTACTTGTCCTCCTGCAGATAATCTACTGGCTGAGGCCAACTGCCTGAGGAACCCTCACACCACCTCCTGAAGGCTGACAATTTGTCACTGTTACTGACAGCCCACATTTCCCTTTCTCCTTTTTTTTTGTTTAAATTTAAACACAGATGTAACTGCCTCCCAGTTACACTGCCCTGTGGATCTGGAAACCCTCTTTGTCAGAACACAGGAGCAGCTTATTCTCTTGGATTTATTTGCACTCGCATTTCCATGTTCTGGCTTAATGCAAGTGCCCATCAGAGCGGTGAAACCATCGTGGCTGTGGTGTCCTCTGTCCTCCTGCTAGCCATGAAACCACTGGCAGGAGCAGTGTGTATTTCCATATGCCTAATTGCTACCTATCTTCTCAATTTGAAAGGCTCATGTTCTTCTCTTTTCAGCAATTTAGGGAGCTGAGGAGACCAGAAATGCAGTTTCATAAATACACATTGCCACGACCAATGAATTTCATTCCCAGCTGAGGAGGAGGACATGCAAAGATGGGTGTGTTGCACATGGCTTTACCACAGACCATTCTCCTGAGAGGAGCTTTTTGGGGACTAAAAGACCTTTAAGATCAGCAAGTCCTACCATCCACCCTACAACCCCTACTAGTGATTGGCCACCTTCCTCAGCTGGTAGCACACTCTCAACAAGGCGTTCATAGAATCTCAGAATCACACAATGCTAGGAGTTGGAAGGGACCTCGAAAGATCACCTAGTCTAACCTCCCTGCCAGAGCAAGAACACCTAGAGAAGGTCACACAGGAACATCCAGCTGGGCTGTGAAAGTCTCCAGAGCAGGGGACTCCACAACCTCTCTGGCAGCCTGTGCCAGTGCCCTGTCACTCTCAGCATAAAAAGATTTTCCTTATGTTTACATGAAACTCCCTGTGCTTCACCTTGGAACCACTGCCCCTTGTCCTATCATTGGACACCCCTGAGAAGAGCCTGGCACCATCTTCCTAGCACTCACCCATATTTGCAAACATTAATGACGTTGCCCCTCACTCTACTCTTTCCAAGCTGAAGAGACCCAGCATCAAGGAGAGACGCTCCACTCCATTATCCTTGTGGCTCTGCTCTGGGCTCTTTCAAGCAGTTCCCTGTCTTTCTTGAACTGAGGGCCCAAAACTAGACACAATATTCCAGATGTGGTCTCATCAGGGCAGAATAGAGGAGGAGAAACAATCTTGACCTATTAACCTCCCCCCTGTAATCCACCATGTATTGACATGTACAAACTATTACAGGTCTGGGGCAATCTGTGGGCAACTGTGACCATGCTGTAGATATGGTTGCAGAGCTGAAGCATCTAAGCTCTACCAAAGAGTAATTATCTAACTAGCAGCTATCAGTCTGCCTACCTACTCACATGCAGACCTGAGATGCTCCTACAGAACAGGTGAAAGAGAGAATGAAATAAAAATCCAAAGTCTGAGAGGCCAGAAGGAGAAGAATTGTGGAGCTGAGTGGTGAGCAGACATCAGGCGACATGAATAGATGATTCAACTAGATGATCTTTCAAAGTCCCTTCCAATCCCTAATGATTCTGTGATTCTATGACATTCCACTCTGGTGACACTCCAGGTGACATCCAGACTCTGGCAGCTCATGGCAGAACCTATGAACCAACTGTGGGATTAACCTCTGCGGATTTAGTGTCTTTCCCAGCATAACTCAGTGGTGACTCAGTAAAGGAGCACACAGTGCAACTCTATCATGGTGTTGTGGCAGATTTGAGATCTCATGGCCTTTGTCACACAGAGGATGTTATGTGCCTCCTGCCCCACGGTTCTCCCTTTGATATCTCAAGGACATTCTGTTCACAAGTCCTGGATTCCCAGCTCTGTGCTGCATATGCAGGAGTACACCTAGAGCAGAAGGGAGCAGAAGCTGCTGTAAAAAGATGCTTCTGGAGATGGTCTACACCCGCTTTAGACCTGCTATCCTTTGTGGCAACCCAAGAGTTGCTCCAAATTTACCGTTTCCTAGCCATTCACATGGGCTGATGGCCAAACGAGCATCCCATTTTCTTTCCAAATAGGTCTTTTCCCATTCCCTGGTACAATGCCCAGCACTGGGAGATTTCATGGAGAGAGCAAACAAGTCATGAGAACTAGGTGGGTCCTGTCCAATCCCCAAAACACGAGCTGATGAAAAATCCAGCTGTTGCACGCTGCTGCAATGGTTCAAAGGTTTGTGGCTCAGATTTGTGCCTCGCGTACAGTTCTCCCATGACTTTGGGGTTGTAAAAGGGGCAGGTTCCCAGAAATGAGCAGTTACCTCCAATCCTGTGTTACCTTTGACCCGCTTTTATAAAATAGAAGCTAAAGCTGTCAAGGGTTGGGCTTGGAAATCCCAGTGTAATGTTGGAAGCCTGTGGCAAATCCTCTCTGGCTAAGGCATTACTGCATTTAGTTCCAGTTCAGGAAATCCTTCCCTCTGTACCTCTTCTCTCTGAAGCAGCCTGACTGGATAGTCTGTGATTATTCTTCTTTTATATCAAATTAACCCATTTTCTGATATCATTTTTATAGGCTCTACCAAATTCTGCCCAGTGTTTAAAAACCAAAGGAAAACTCTGCCAGATGTTCAGCTCCATCCAACAATTACCCCTTTAAGCAAAAATCAGGCTGGTAGTTGAGGGACAAGGGGCACAGCTGCAGCAGTGGTGTTCCCAGGACCTCATGCACGAGGTTTCAGTGTCAGTTTCTTGGGCTGGGATCAAGGTTTCAGAAACAAATGCTGGGCTACTGCTTTGAAAAGACAAAATCGCCACCTCTGTCACTATTTTCCAGTGTGTGGGAGCTGTCACAGAGCAGGAACACAGCACATCCTGACCGAATACAGGGAAGAGTCTTCACAAGCACATTCAGGAGACTATCTTGTAAAAGGTGGATGTTTGGTTACTGGGTTTTCTTAAATAAGTGATACACATCACTTACGTACAGGATATGACTGAGGATTTCAAGCTAAAAGAGGGGAGATTTGGATCAGATCTTACAAAGACATTCCTCACTATAGGGGTGCTGAGACATGGAACAGGTTGCCCTGGGAGTTTGTGGCTGCTTCATGCCTTGGATGGGGGTCTGGACAGCCTGGTCTGGTGAGAGGTGTCACTACCCATGACAGAGGATAGAACTAGATGATCTCAGAGGTCTTTTCCAACCCAAACCTTTCTGTGACTCTATGGTTGGGGTACGTGTGGGTTTGTTTTGCATTTAGTGTTATTTTTTTTTTTGCCTTATTGGCAGAGAATTGGGTGTTTAATTAAATAAGCAGGCTAATCTGCACAGGGCACGACTTTCCCTCTTTTCTCTTAATCATCTTGACAGAAGGTCTTGAGTAGGGATGGAGCACAAGTAGAGCACATCCATCACAAAGGACCACCAATGCCACCCCCACGTTCACCTCAGTGCTGGCCATTGCCTCCTAGCAATTGTATTTACTATAGACAGAAGACAAATGCATCTTCCTCACCTTCGATCTGATCAGGAGTGAATTCAACCTGGAAGAGACAAAGAAGAAAATCCAGATAAGGACAGCAAAATGAACCAAATATGAAGACCGTTGGTGTAGCCTCTCTGTTATGATTCATAGACCATGTGAGGGTTAGGGTTAGAGTAAGGGATAGGTTTAGGACCTTGTGAGGTCCATGAAGGATGTTTCCAAGCATCTTCTGGCTTAGGAGATTGAAGAGACAGAACACTCCTGGTGATCTTGGAAAAGCTGGGTTCAACACTACTGCTGCTCTTGTGGAAAGTCAGGCTGCTCTTTTGTCTGCCCTATTTAGTCCTTACCTGAAATAGCTCATGGACAGGATTACCACTTTGTTGGCAGTTCTTGGTCATGATTTATCTTGAATGAAATCCAATTAATAAAATAATTGCCTAAGGGGCAGCCAGGAGGCTCCCTGGAAGGAAGAACTCAAGTAAGGAGCCCCTGAAGAGTAAAAATGCTCTTCCCTTCCCTAACATGTGGAAAGGTCCAAAACCACTTTGTCATGAAGATTATAATCATCACACATATCTTAGCTTAATTAGAAATAAATACCCACTGGGGAGAACATTGTGCATTGTCAGCAGTGGCCTTACTCCCAGTTTGTCTAATTAGATCAAGCTTTGAGAATCTGACTGAAGCTAATTGCGTATTGAGTTTGTTCAGTGATTGATAGCCTGCACGGCTGAAATAAGGTCAGAGCTGCTGGCAGCTCACATACAAATGACGATGAGGGACGGCTCTTGGGGAAGAATTCATCTCAGCTATGGTTGGATGTAGACATCCAGATGTGTCAGCTACTCCGTGTTTGCTTTATACCAACAAAAGGGAACAGGCACTTCTAGAGTGTAATTTGACTCTTTTTTTAGGAGGAGAAGGCTTCTTATGCTCTTCTTCTCACTGAGTGGTTCAATGAGTTCTATGACAGCGAGACCTGGACATCCCGGAGAGCTGGGCAGAGAGAAATGTAATGAAGTATAACAAGGGTTTGCATCTGGGCAAGAACAACCCCAGGTACCAGTATAGGCTGGGGACTGACCTGTTGGAGAGCAGTGTAGCAGAAAGGGACCTGGAGGTCCTGGTGGACAGCAGGATGGCCATGAACCAGCCAAAAGTCCCAACAACATCCTGAAAGGGGGTGGTTAGCAGATCGAGAGACATTCTTCTTCCCCTCTACTCTGCACTAGTGAGACCACATCTGGAGTGTTGTGTCCAGTTGTGGGTCCCTCAGTTGAAGAAGGACACATTGCTGCTGGAGGATGTCCAGCATAGAGCAACGAAGATGGTGAAGGAAATAGAACACCTCCTTTATGAGGAAAGGCCGAGGGACCTGGGTCTCTCTAGCTTGGAGAAGAAGACACTGAGGGGTGATCTCATTAATGTCTATAAATAGGTGAGAAGTGGGTGGCAGGAGGATGGAGCCAGGTTCTTCTCAATGTCATCTGGTGATAGGACAAAAGGCAATGGGTGCAAGCTGGAACATAGGAGGTTCCATATAAATATCAGAAGGACCTTATTCACAGTGAGAGTGACAGAGCACTGGAACAGGCTGCCCAGGGGAGTTGTGGAGTCTCCTTTTCTGAAGAAGTTTAAAACCTGTCTGGATATGTTTCTGTGTGTCTTGGTCTAGGTGATCCTGCTGTGTCAGGGGGATTGGACTAGATGATCTTCTGAGTCCCTTCCGATCCCTAATGATTCTATGGTTCAATGATAATAAGAAGGAGCGTGGATGACTAGTACAAATCATAGAATCAGAATTATCAGTGTTGGAAAAGACCTTCAGACATCAACTCTAGCCATCTGCCCTACAATCTCCAGCCACTAAACCACTAAAGCATCTCCCAAAACACCATAGTTATCCATTTTTTGAACACCTCCAGGGGCAATTGGTTCCCTGCATAGCCTGTTCCAAGGCTTCAATGTTCTCTGTGAAGGAAATTTTCCTAATATCCAATCTGAACCTCCCCTTGTGCAGCTTGACCCCATTTCCTCTTGTCCTATTGCTAGTCACTTGGGAGAAGAGGCCAACACCTGCCTCACTACTACAACCTTTTTTCAGGTAGTTATAGAGAGCAATGAGGTCTTCCCTCAGCCTCCTCTTCTCCAGGCTGAAGATGTCCCAAAATGTAGATGTTCTTGCTTAATCCGGTGTATCCCACCCAGAAAGCATGACTTAGCCCTTTGGTTGACCACAGACCAGGAGGAACTGCACCAGAGCCAAAACAGGATGACAGCAAATTCCCACGGCTGGCTCAAAGGAAGGTTTGAGCTAAAGGGCTGAGCGTGCATCACCTCTAATCATGGCCCCTGTACAAACACTGCCCAGAGCTGGAGGACCGTGTGTGACAGTTGGCAGTGTCAGATGGCTAGACCAGACCTACCACCCAGGCACAGCTTCCTGTTGGGAAAGCTGCAGAGATGTGTGGGTGACAGCTGCTGCTATTTTCTCCTTCTCAGCGTATACCACCATGGAGTGCTAGGGAAAGGAGAGTCATCATTTACCCCACCGCAAGGTATCGTTGAAGATGAATGGAGCAAACCCTGGGTTATGTTTAGACTGAACACTGACAGGATTTTTTTTTCCCTCTCCTGTGCTTGAGAACTGGTCTGGAGTGCACAAAACCAAAACCATGTCCTCAACACAAGAGCAAGAGTGGAGCTGTCCATGAAGACAGCAGAGTTCCTGCCCTAGAGAACCCAGACAGGAGGGATCTGGAGGGCAGGCTGTAAAAATCAGAGCAGGCTAAGGTAAGCAGTGAAGCAAAGGAATCCCCATCCATTTCAGTCACAGACAGTGACTCCAGCTCTGTTTCTGCTGTTCCACAACAGACATCCACGGGAGCATCCAAGACTCTGGTGGTATCTCTGATACTCAGGTCCACTCCTACCCCCAGGCTGCATGCCAGCATCACCCTACACTTCACTGAGCTGGATTTGCAAAACCTACTTATAGGCTCAGTGTGAATTTACTTTCCCAGATACAGCTGCACACTGTTCTGGAAGTAAAATAGGATGAATGTCCTTGGGGTTTTGTTTGTTTGAAATATACTGACCCTTCAGAAGAATTGAGTTTCCCTTCTATTTCTTCTGTTGGAAATGGACATTTTGGAACAAGAGTATTCCTCTGAGGTCCTGGCATCCACAGCACTATTTGGTACAAATTCACAGGAGAGGTGCTGAGGTCTAATCTCTTCCCACTTGCCTCCTGCTCTGATGTGTGGGCTGGGCTGTACATTCTTTGAAGATACCAGATGTCGGAATTAAATCCATTTCCGTAGCAAATGGGAATGTTATGCCAGCTTCCCTGCTGTTTTAGCAATCTTGGCTTCAGGGGGTCATCCCCAGGTCACTGGTGGAATCAGCTGTAGCCCTTAAACTACTCTACTCTTGGCTTAAACAGTGACACTGAGCTGGTTTTGTCCTAGAGACTCCAAGAAGGGATGCCCACACCCCTGGGCATCATCATTCACAGCTTCGTATCTCAGGGAATCATTTTAGAAACCTGTAGTGTCTCAGTCAAGCACATCACGCTGTGCATGGGAGGTCAGACATAACTACCTCTGAAACAAACCCAGGAGAAAACTCTGCTGCTATCAAGCAGTCAAAAGGTTATCTGGAGGGAAGCGTTCAGGCAATGCAAGTAAGGAACTTTGGAAGAGCCTTGGTGATCCAAAAGCAGCCTCAGCTTTGGCTCTGATGTTCTTCATCCTCAGCCTGAGCTAGAGTTTGTGGTGGAGGTCCCCTGATGGGGCTTTGCATCCCATCTCTTCTTGCTTTCCTGTAAATGCATTCTGGGGCCAAAGGAGCAGTGAGCTTCCCAATCACTGTGCTTTTCCAGCTCTAGCTGTAGTCTAAAATCTGATAGCTTCCTTACTTGGATGTGGAACATGTTGCCACAACTTTCCAGAGCACTAAGGGAAATTCCAGAGGCTCGACAGGAGAATGACAGAGCCACTTTGGAGAACTGAGGTGGCTTCTGGCAACGGCCAGCACCAGAAATATAAAACACTTTGTAGACTGACTGTTCTCCCTATAGCAAACACAGCTTTGGATTCTCCCACTATTTATTGACAGCTGGCTTCCTGCCTTCCCTGCAAGTCTCCCCTTCACCAGCTCCACCAGCAGATGTTTTTTCAGATGTTCACAACCATGGAAGACATTATAAAATGTAAAAAATACCCTCTATTAAATCCTGGAGGGAAGCCTGGTGTGTAGGAGAGGTCAGACATTGCTTGTGCTGTCTACTTGAAGTAGACACTAGCTTGTAGGTTGGATCATTGACAGAGAAGGATCCCAAGAACAGAACTTGTGGACCACATTGCAACACTTCTGGGGGCTTGAGGCCTCAGATCTCCTGGTAAGTGGGTGCTGTGAAGGCTAAAGGCCCATGTCTCAACCCACATACCTGTGGAACCAGGTGGACTCCACTATTCCACACATATCTATGGGGCAGCACTGAGCTTGTGCCCCTTGCAACATATCAGTCTTAAGATGAAAAGGCTCAAATAGTAGAGGAAAAAACAGTCATCAAATAGTGTATTGGGTGGCTATGATATGTTGGAAAGTGCCCAGGAAAAGTGAACCATTTCTGTATTTGATTTGGTAAACAACTTAGAGTAAAAAATAAGAAAAGGCATTATTATGATTATGATTACTATTATTATTGTTGTTATTACACTTACTATTTTGGCATAAAAACCTTGTCTTTAATTTCCAAAATTTGTTCTGGCAATTTTTTTTTTTAAAAGCAAATATTTTTCTAATGAAATGGCTTATTTCTTGTAAAATTTTCTTAAAGGACCTCACTCTTGCACATGAGATCACTCCCAACCCTACAAAAACAATTCCCTTTGGGCTGAACAAATCCAGTCTGAGCTGCCAAAACAGAGATTTTGTGGGGTTTTTTCTGTTGCTGAAACCTCCTCTTGCAAATTCAAGCTGGTCTTTTTGTAATATTTTAGTTCCCCTCACCAAGCCTACAAATCAACCCCCCATTGCTGAGCTTCTTTTGCTCTCAGATGCCACAGGTGTGTAACTCCAGGCTGCTGACTGATGTTTCAGTCATGCTAGTGGTCAATGGGACCTCAGAGGCATTAAGGTAGCCCAAGAGAAAGAAGTTGATGGGTCTCAGGCAAGACATAACAGGAAGGCGTTGGTAAAGCAAAAATCTTTGGAAGCCAAGGAGTCTTGTTGGATGTGGAAGCTGAAACTCTTACTTGCACATAGTGAAGTCCCTGAGAACCAAATAGCTTGCCAAACTCCAGGAGCAGCTACCACAATACTCTGTGGTGCTGTTCTCCCTCTGAGGTCTAGTCTGATGGTATTCACAGCCCAGAGGTGCCTGCAACAGAGCTTCAGTGTCATAGAATCAAAGCATGGTTTGGGTTGGAGGGCATCTCAGACATCATCCAGTTCTAACCTCTCAACAGATCAGGTTGCCCAGACCCCCATCCAACCTGGCCTTGAACACAGGCAGGGATGGAGAAGCCACAACTTCCCTGGGCAACCTGTCCCAGTGCCTCACAGAGGGGAATTTCCTCCTAAGATCTAACCTAAGTCTTCTCTCTTCCCTTGAACCCATCCCCCTTGTTCTATCACTAGAGTCCCTCCTAAAAAGTCCCTCTCTGACATCCTGACACAACCCTGCACTGTGGGGGTCACACAGTAACAAAATGCAAACACCAAACTCTCCCAACTCTGTCCCAAAGCTGTTGCTTTTCTCCATCACTGTTTGTTGAAGTCACCAATACCCCAAGCCCTCCAGATATGCAATCGCAGAATCATGGAATCGTAGAATGGTAGGGATTGGTATTGACCCCTGGAGATCATCTAGCCTAACCTCCCTGCCAGAATGAGAAAAATCTAGAGCAGGTCACACAGGAACACCCAGGTGGGTTTAGAATGTCTCCAGGGAAAGAGGTTTCACAAACCTCTCTGGGCAGCTCTGTCACCCTCACTTTAAAGAGGCTTCTCCATATATTGAAACTGAACCGCTTGTGCTCCAGTTTGTGCCCATTGCCCATTGTCCTATTGGTGGTCTCCACCAAGAAGAGCCTGGTCCCATTCTCCTGACACTACTTGCCACCATCCCCATGCACTTGCAGCTCCTACAACATCAAACGACAGCTGGATACCTTTAAAATGACACAGCCCTTGCCCTGTGAGTGTCTTGAAAGAAACCATCAAGAGGATTGGACAGCCAAAAAGTCCCCATGATAACCTCCTGGCAATGGGGACAGCCCTGCTTTTGTTTCGTGAAGCTGGCAGGAGCAGCGCACACATCGCTCCCAAAACAATCCCACTACAACCCAGCCCCGGTTTCCAACGGGGCCAGAACTTCCCCGTAGAAAATCCATGAGCCCAAGTTGTTATCTGCCATGCTTCGTATTCCAGGGCTGAGTTTTGGTTTGTTTTGTTGGGGTTTTTTAATTATTTTCCAAAGTGGGACGTTATTCTTTGTGAGATGGAAAACATCGTTCTCGGATGAAACCACAGCCTGTACGGGCTGTTCCTGCCCGTCCCCAGCACCACCGGGGAGCTCAAGGCTGAAAATCCCAGCCCTGGCTGGGAGGTTTGTCCAGAGGATGGAAATTTTTGGAATCCTTTCCCTTTTTATTGAAACTTCAAATTCCCATGGAAAAAAAAGAAGAAAGAATAAAACCTTTTCCTCTCTCTGCCAGCACCATGAGGTGTTTTCCTTTCAGTTTATCCCACTGGGGTCCTTTCCTTGATTTGGAAGTTTATTTATTTATGTAGAAAGATGCCAAATCTTCTACAACCTGAGCTGGAACTGATGTCTGGCTGGGGTTTTTTCACTCCACTCATGACAAAGTCAGGGTCCAAAACCTGATCTCGTTGACAAGTGCTCTGACCTGTGACGCCTTTCTCCAGGCATTTGTAGTGGGTCGTGCAAGGTGACACTGAAAAACAAGGCTCTCCTGAGAGTACCACAGCCTCAGCCCCTGCGGCGTTTGGTGACAGAGGAGGGTGACGTTTGGGGTGGGGAGAGGGTGTGTTTCTTGCAACCATTAAATCAAAGGGAGAGAAGATTGTGACTCTTACCTACTAGCCATGGCTAACCACAAATGTTGAAAAGTTTGAGCTGTTTTCTTTGCCAACACTGGTTTTTTTTTCTCTTTTCTTTTCTTTTTCTCTTTTTTGGATGCACAAGTTTGCTGAAGCAGAGCAGCTTTTGCAGACTGGAGGGTCAATTGTCTCCACAGAGGTCACAAGCTAAGTTTCCTTCCTGACATGATCCGAACAGGATGAGTTGGGGCATTCAACTCTCCTACACCTGGTCTGATGAGATGTGTCCCTGCATATGGCAGGGAAGTTGGAACTAGATGATCTCAGAAGTCCCTTCCAACCAAAACCATTCTCTGGAGCCATGTGCATGGAGAGGCAGCAGGAGCTCTTCCCACGTTCCTGGTCTTGGTGCAGAGCTAATTGTTTATCCCACTTTTAGCCAGTCCAGAGGAGGCACTCACCACCCACCTCTGTCTGTAAATCAGTGCAGATACACTTTGGTTTTTTCTGCTGCCCAGGGGAACTGCTCCATATCAGCTTTTAGATGTTCATATCAGCCCTACTCTTCTAACACACCAAAGCCATTCATCTCAGAGCTATAATTATCCCTGTCCCCATTTCGCTGCTGGAGCACAGAAGTGTAGAGATAGGTCCGTACCCAAGGTGACTCATCTCAAGGTCATCATAGGAGCTTAAGTACATGAACATATGGAGATACATTCCCATGGGCCAGCTACACAAATACTTGGTCAAGGTTTGGTAACCAGCCTGTCTTTGCAAGGGATGAGGTGCAGGACCAGGGTGAAGCTACCACATCATCACCTAGTCCTGAGTCACATCCACCAAACAAGCTCTGTGGCTCTGCTCCACGCAGGGCACTACACTATAGGGACTGGAAGGAACCAATCACCTAGTCCAACATCCCTGCTAGAGCAAGTTCTTCTAGAGAAGACCACACAGGAACATGTCCAGGTGGGTGGAAAAGTGCACTCAGACTCTCTACTCAAACAATAATGTCTTTGCAAAAGTCAAGGGAAACCCAAAGTTTCTGTTTGTGTTAAGAGCTGCTGTTCCTCTCCACCCTCATCCTTCCTATAACTACTCTAAACTCTTTTTTCCCTTTCTCCAAGTTAAGATTTAACTGGTTTATGAAAGAAATAAATACCCTGCCTCTGCAGCCTGGGTTTCCAGCAACTTGGGAGAAGTTAGCACTTTGGCCAGGGCCTTCTGCATGATCCGAGCTGTGCATTTGATTTAAATTTAATAGTTATTGCACGTTACACAAATGCTGATTAAAACCACATTGATTGAGGTTCAGCAGCTATGTGAGAAATGCAGATCTTGTTACAGAGCTGCTCCATATCCTGAGTGTGCTCTTAATAACTCCCCGCTCATCAAGGGGCAGATTGAGCAGAGGAAAAGGAGAAGGCAAAGCTGGGAGGCACCACTTGCAGCGCCCATGCTGAGGCTGAGGTTCAGGCACCACTCAACCACTTCCAACCTCTCTTACACACAAGTAGCTGGAGATCTCCACACCAATATGCTGAGCACATGCCCACCTATAAATCAAAGAAAACCTACCTACAGACATGCAGATGAGCCCATTGAGGCCACATCCACATCACATGCAGGAGAAGCCAACAAACACCCTGTCTGACGCGTGAGAAGACGCATTTCCATGGCAGGACCAACACCTGTAACGTCTTTCTAGGTCTGGACCTGCTGCAAAGCCACTTGAAAGCCAGCAACTGTCAAAAAAGGGCTTCTTATTCTCTCATCACCCTTCCCACCCTCCGTCCCTTTTTTTTCCCTAAAGTTCATTTGGTGGCAAAGCAGAAATAAACATCCTCTTGTATCCTGGTCTGTCCGAGACAATGACTGAGAAGAGAAAACGAACTGGGAAAATAATGACCACATTGAAGTCACCCTGCTGAGAGCAGCACAAGCCCCTTCGGCCCAACTCTTTGCTTCTGTCCCACTTTGAACAATTCAAATTATTTCTGTGCTGCACAAGGGAGTGAAAAGCAGGTTGAAAAATACTGCAGAGTGATGAGGGATGTGTAAATGTCAGAGGAGAACAGAGGAAGATGTGGAACATGCAGAGGCACAAGGAGAAATACAGAGTGAGGTGAAAGATACAAAAAGAAAAACAATGGTATTTTTCATATATTTATAACAAACAAACAAACAACCTTTTATGTGCAGAAAATTTTGATTTTGATGATTGCAAATGGGCTACCCTTGGGTAGGGTTTTTCCAACGCTGTAGCCTTTTCTTCTGTATAAGGGTTATGAATAAATAAAGTAAATGATGTTTCAAGTCCTCCACAGGAATGGTCTTCCCTTGGGAGACAAAGGAAAGTCAGAAAACCTCACTGCGCCCCCAGCTCTCGGCAACCCAGACTCACAAGACTGTGAGTTGTACAAAGTTGTGCTTTGAATGCTCTGAGGATTCAGTAAAGCTGCAGCTCTGAGTTATTTCAAATAACAGAGAATATATGAAGCCTGACAGGTTTTCATCTCTACCTCCCTCAGACCGAGCTGAGCCATGCAGGTTTAGCTTTGCACGTCCCTGCACCACAGACACCAGACACTGCAGAGACGTTGTTTTTTGGCAGCTGCACAACAAAGACTTGGAAGGGGAAACTGCCCAGAAAAAGACATTTAATTTAAAAAACCCCAAATCATACTACAACCCATTCTAGGGTGCCACTGAGCCATTTCCAAATGTTGAGGGTAAAAGGCGTTTTGATTAAGAATGAAAACAGCTTTGGGTTCTGTGTTCTACTTGATGACAGTTTTAGTTGGAAATGGAGGGGGAAATTACTCCAGATCAGTCAAAATGTTCTCTTTTGCCCAAACTGAAACAATTTCAACCATTAAAAATTTCTGGGTATTTTCTTTTTTTTAATATATAAGAAGGAAAGAGCCCTCCAAAATTAATAGTTGCCTCAGATCAAATAAAACCTTAACGAGGAATTAACTAAAAAAAGCTGGATCGGGTAATTTTCTTTATCCTTCTCAGATATATTTTGGAAAAGGCTCTGCAAAAACTGTGTGTATTTGCAAAACATTCTGGTACCAGCAAACCACTCTTTTCAAGTCTCCCCAAGAAGTATTTTTACGAGAAACATCACCCAGCTCTGTGAACAAGAGAGATATACAAAGATAGCCAGACTTTCACTGGCCCAGAAAATTCTTCTGGAAAGCTCCTTCCACTTCCAGTGCAGCTGGGCTTTGGCCCTAAGAATGAGTGGAGTATATGACAAAGAAACCCTTTTGCTGTGCTTTGAGCTGTGCTTGCTCAACGTCTCACTATTTCTTCGTCGCTCTGCATCTCTTGGGATCATCTCTGTCGGGGTTGCTGCAGCCCCAGGGACTTGAGTCACCCCACATCCCCTCTTCTGATAAAACATTTCACCAGGTCAAGGCTAGAGGTTTTTTCCTAGTGGTAAAACACCACAGAATCACAGGACACCAGGTTGGAAGGGACCTCAAGCATCATCTGGTTCAACCTCTTTTGGCAAATGGCTAGTCTAGACAAGCTGACTCAGGCCCCTGTCCACAGGGGCACATCTTAAATGTGCCCAGTGCTAGAGGCTCCACCATTTCCCTGGGGAGATCATCACAATGGCCAACTGTCCTTGTGCAAAGCTTTTCTCTTGTGTCCAATTAGAATGTCCCCAAGAGCAACTGGTGCCCATTACCCCTGTTTTTTTCCCATGTGACTCCTTGTAAAGTGGGAGTAGTCGCCATCTGCTTCGTAGGTGACAAGGTCTCCCTTCTTTTCTCAAGGCTGAGCAAACCCAGTTCTTTCAGCCTTTCCTCATATGGCAGCTTCCCAGTACTTGGATCGTCTTTGTGGCCCTTCTTTGGACCATCTCCAGCCTGTCCATGTCTTTTATTACCCTTTGCACTTTCAGACACTGATTCATTTCTGTCAAACAAGCTGCCAAATTCCTGTCAGCCCAGGGCCATCTGCTCCAAAGGAATGAGCAGGAGGAAGGTGCTCTCTCCCCTATTAAAAGCTTCCCAGCAATGGCCAGCCTGTCTGGGAATGTGAGACACGAGAACAAGTTGCTCAAAGAAGTTGTGGATGGTCCATGACTGAAAGTGCTCAAGACCAGGTTGGACGGGGCTGGTCTAATGGAAGGTTTCCTTCTCCATAGCAGGTGAGATGGAACTAGATGATCTTGGATGTCTCTTCCAACCTAAACCTTTCTATGATTCTATATCCAGCTGAGATATACATCTTACTGAATCACAGAATCATTAATGCTAGGAAAGACCTCCAAGATCATCCAGTCTGCCCTACAACCCCAACACCATCATGCCCATTAAAACATGTTTTCAAGCACCAGATCTACACATTTTCTCAACACCTCCAGGGACAGCAACTCTACCACCTCCCTAGGCAGCCTGTTCCAATCCCTGGCCACTCTGTCAGGGAAGACATTTTTCTTCATGTCTAATCTAAACCCTCCTGGCACAACTTGAGTCCATTTTCTCCTGTTCTACCTCTAGTGACTCGGGACAACCCCCACTTCTCTACATCTTCCTTTCAGGTGGTTGTGAAAATCAATAAGGTCTTCCCTCAACCTCCTTTTCTCCAGGCTAAACAACTTCCTCTCCTCATAAGACTCTTCAATATCATAGTTGCTCTTCTTTGAACACACTTGTCCACGCTGAATGTCTAGATTCCCTCTCTTGAAGCCAGAGTGGACTTCTTCCACGTTCACTCTTCCCAATCTAAGAAAGACATCTAGTATTTAAAATAGGTGGCACCCAAAATCTTCCTCTGGACTTGCAGGGGTTCCTACTCGTATGGTGAAAAGAGAGTTGTCTCTACATCTGAAGACATTTTGCCAAACCACTGCAGCTGAGTACACACCTGCAAGACATGGCCCGTGGCCGTGCCACCCTGGAAAAAAGTCCAAACTCTTCTCAGAAACTTCAGTGGGGTCAGGCCCAGTTTGTACTTGGATGGGAGACCTCCAGCACTTAGATGGGGTTGGACTTAGATGATCTTTCGAGGTCCCTTCCAACCTGTAACGCTCTGTGATTCTGTGACATTTGTCGCTTGTTAAGTTAAAAATAAATCACAGTAAGCCTGCGAAAGTTCTCACAGGGCTCTTGGCAGAGCATGGCCCATAGCAAGAACGGTGAGTCAGAGACAGATCTCATAAAACGCAAGAGCAAAAAATTCCTGCTGACTTCCCAGGAGCTTGTAATGGGGTGTCTTGTCTTTGCTAAACTGTCAGTTGGTTTTGACTGGGTGTCCTCAAGAGTAGGTGCTCAAATTTCTCTGTGTTTGAAAGGCTCAGGAAGAAACCACTGAGAGAGAAAGAAGTCCACCACAGGCTTGGTTTAGCCTGGTAGGCATCTGCCCACTTCAGAAGCCTTCAAATATGTGAGCACAGGAGGGAAATTGCTCTCTGAAAGTATTCCTGCTGGTGATGGCAATGGGAGTGTGCAGCCCCTGGAAGGAACCAAATCAAGGGAGAGAAACATGAGAGGGTGTTGGAAGGTTGGACACATGTGGTGGCTGCCTTCAGCTGCCTTGATGCTTGTTCTTGATGACATGTAAAGAGGTGTCCCATGTCATTCTCGAGGAAGGCTTCGCCAAACTCTTAATGAGATCCAACACCCTGACAGCTTCAAACTGGGCAAAACCGTGCATCGCCCTCACATCTGAACTAAACAAAAACATCATGGGATTTCCTTTTGCAAGCTGGACACTGTAAGTGTTCAGTGCACAAGGCATCTAGACAGGCTTTCCTCTGAATGAGAGTAGCCCTTAATATGTCCAGGACACCATCTACTCAGAGACTGAAAGAAGTAGTCCCCAGCTGCCCTTTGTAGGTGGCTCAAGGGGAAAAGGTGGCCTCAGAGGGAAATGTCCCTTCAATGTGCTGCTATTCACATCGTGCCCATACTGGGATGTCCCACCCCTGGCCCAGCAAACAACCTTTTACAGCAAGAAAAGCCCCCTTTTATCCGTAAGCAATTCATGGATCATGTTTTCCAAAGGTCTACATTGCAAAGGACCTTACACTCGGGCCACCAGCCAGCTCAGGGTTACCTGATGCTGAACATCCTAAGCCATAGGAATTTTGTACCCATGAGCTCATCCCATTTCCCCCACGCATCCAGATAGAGTACTTCTGCAGGCTCAGAATCTCTCCCCAATGGGCCAGCACCTCAACATTCTTACACACAAAGAAGCCTTTTTGCCTACAAAACCCTTTACTCCTACACGCCTCCTCCCTGTCCTCTTCTTGCACGAGTCGCGGAATGCGGTGAAATTCCTCTCGCTGAATAAAGGCCACATTCAGAACCTCTGTGGCTACTGATTGTACACAGAAACACCTCAGAAACACAACTACAAAACCTCTGTCTCACACAGGTCAACTTTCACACACAAAGGTGTCACGTGCTGCTTCACCCTCTCTTGTAGACCCATTCATTGCCCCCACTAAGTGAATTTCTTTAACGCAGCCACGGGGTTGAGGATTTTCTCTCCACACTAAGGTAACACATTTAGCCAACACACATAATCCTGCTTTTAATTCCTCTGTCCAAGAGGCTCTCACGGTTATGCCCACTATTAACTCATCGTATTTCTCCAACCTCCAAGGTCACCCTGAAATAATAACTTCAGTCCATGCAGTCCAGAACAAATTCTTCAGCAAGGCACCAAAACTCACATCCCATCCATTTATTGTCCAAAGAGGGGTTTTTTCTCCATGAAAATCAATCTGTCTCCTCCAAGAGATGGATTCAAGGGGGACATGGAGCTGCAGGAGGATGTCCAGCGTAGAGCAATGAGGACAATGAAGGAAGTGGAACACCTCTCTTATGGGGAAAGGCTGAGGGAGCTGGGTGTCTTTAGCTTGGAGGAGACTGAGGGGTGACCTCATTAATGTCCATAAATATGTGAGGGGTGGGTGTCAGGAGGATGGAGCCAGGCTCTTCTCAGTGTCATCTGGTGACAGGACAAGGAGCAATGGGTGTGAGCTGGAACAGAGGAGGTTACTTATATAAATATCAGAAGGAACTTCATCCCAGTGAGGGTGACAGAGCATTGGAACAGGCTGCCTAGGAAGATGGTGGAGTTGCTGTCCCTGCAGGTGTTCAAAAACCATGTTGAGGTGTCTCTGAGGTACATGCTTTGGTGGGCAGGGTGTGGTTGGGTTGATTGTCGCGCTGTATGATCTGGTAGGTCTCTTCCTACCCTGATGACTCTATTATTCACTGCTGCACCCCTACACATCAGAATGGCCCTGACCTTGCCACCACACCTTGGCCCACCAGGTCCTCTGGAGCAGAGCAGACAAATCCAGCAGGATCTCACCCTTGCTGGTGGTGTGTGATGCCTGCGTATTTCCCTTGCGGCTGCTCCCATCCTGGGTGCTTACACAAGTCTAAAATTCTGTGATCTTTCCTTGCTGAAAAAGGGGAAGAAGCTTTTCTTCTCTAGCATCCCTGCAGATGTTCAGAAGCCTGCAGGGCATTTCACGGAGAGCAGGTTTCACGCATCTACAAGCTCTCAGCGCTCCACAAAAATAAATGATGACTGTTTTCTCTCCAGGCACCTGTATCAGTGCATGCTGCTACAAGAAGCTTACCAAGTGATGACAAGGGAAAATGTGCCTGTTGGAGATAACTGTATATGGAAGCCTCGTCCTTTCCAGCTCCTCACACACGCCAGCTGTCTGTGCAAGGATTTCTTGTACCAACGACTCGCTGGACTTTGAGTACACATCATCGCAGATAATTTTAGCTGTTGGCACCCAGACACAGAATCACAGAATCACAGAATATCTTTGGTTGGAAGAGACTCTTAAGATCATCAAGGTCAACATTCAACCCAGCACTGCCAGGTTGCCCCTAAGCCCATGTCCCTTGATCTCCCTCTATCAACAGCATCTCCCAAGGGTGATTCAGTCCATCCCAATGTAGTTTGGTAGCACAACTGTGAAAGAAAAAACTCTGGAGAGTTTCTGCTGAATAGAGATCATCTGTTATAAATCAAGTATCTGTTTAAGACTAATGATCAGGTTTTCAATGGTTAAAGCCAGAGCAGCCTGTCCCACCTTTTCTGTTTATAAAATAAAAGGTGAATCTGGTTTTGCACCAGCACTACTATTTTTCAGGAGGGCAGAATGTATTTCTGGCTAAATGTGCCCCCCAGCTAAAAGAAAGTATTTGGGTGGGAATGAATTAGATATATGGAAAATACAATGTTTTTGCTACAAAATCTCTTCAGAAAAGTCCCACCCCCCAATGTAAAGAGGGAAAACTTCTAGGGGAATATTTATTAAGAAAAGACTTTCAGAAAAAAGTCTTACACAAAGATAAAGAATAAAAATCCTCCAAAAACACACTTTTTGTGTGAATTGCAAACTGTATTCAGTGGCACTCAATCTACTTTGAGATTTCCTGAGCACTAGATCAAATCCTAGGGGAACATACATGGGAAATGCCAGAGAGATTGCCAAGCCTCCTTCTCTGAAGACATTGAAAACCCATCTAAATGTGCTTCTGTGTGATCTTTTCTAGCAGGAGGTTGGACCAGATGATCTTCTGAGGTCCCTTCCAGCCCCAGTCTGTGAGTCTGTGGTCCTGTGTGTCTATGAGTGACATTCAAATGTCAGAATAACAGGGGTGGCTGTATCTCACATGTAGGGCATTGGAAGTGACATCCCAATGGAGATACAACACAAAGTAAGACCAGGCAGCAGAAAGAGGATGAGAAAATCTAATGTGATTCTGGAGTTCAAAATAAGAATCCTTGATCATTGGCATAGAACTGTAGAATAGTTTTGTCTGGAAAAGACCTTTAGGACCATGAAGTCCAACCATTAGCATGACAGCAGACTATAACAGTCAAGGAAACTGAAGCAAGGAGCATTTTTCTCTACCACAGGAATATTTTAGGTTTGAGACATCATAATGTCAAAAAAAAAAAGGTTAGAAAATTCCAAATACAAAATTGCACAATAAGGTCTGAGAATATTGATAATTTCAGGCGTTCCCATCAAAAGACTCATTTTTGACAGGAGGTGGTTTTCCTCATCCGTTTTTTTAAGGACAGATTATCTTCTGCATGAAACAAGTACTGGTTTCATTCCGGAATACAGAAATGGGACGTTTGGAGAATTTCAAGAATCATTAATGTGCTTTTTTCAAATGTTGCAGAATGATCTGGGGAGATGATCTGATCTACACCAGATGGCCTGAGCTCCACCAGAGTTCAGTTCATGAAGCAGGACACGGTATATTTGCCAGCCCCTGTGCACAAACATCTTCAATTTTGATAAATGCAATTTTTATGAAAACAGTGTAATTGAAAAATTAACAGGAACACTTCTCTAGAGAATAATATCTCCCCTTGCTATGAGAAAAATATTCAGAAAAATATGAATAACCCAGGCATCTCCCAATGCTTTTCTTTAGTCTAGGTTAGAATATAGTAGATAGTGAAATACTCTCCACAAAGATGAAGGGAAGTTACGGCGGGAAGACTGGATTTGGTTCATTTTTCACAGAATCTGTACCTATGTTTTTAGCACCACATGGAAGTCCACAACTGCACAGCTCACCAGAGGGAAAAATAAGACTTCAGATGAACACTTGCACGGACTGAGTTTTTGGGGAAAAAAAGGTAATCCAGAAATAAATTGGTTTCACATCTTATTCGGCTGAAAAGTTACTTGATGACCCAGAAATTGTGTTGACTGCAGAAATGCATGGCTGTTTTTTAAGTGGTTCTGCTCTGGTTTGGGGGTTTTTCTGTTTTAATTACAACTCATCTCTTTACCGGACTGAGCTGCCCTTCATACCACAATGTCACTGTATCCCAGCTGCATATAACCACAATGTCATGGTATCCGGGCTGAAGCTCTCTGTGCCCTCAAAAAGAAGTTACTGTGATTGTCCCCTCCTCCTTTTACAGCACAGGAATGTTAAGTACAGAGACGTTAACACAGGGCTGAATCCCACCACATGCCACTGGCCCAAGGTCATGGTAGAAGTTCTCAGAGCACAGCAGCAGCTCTGGTGTTAGTGCTTTCAAAACTAGCCCAAACCTCTGACATTATCTCTGACAGTGTGAGCGAAGGGGGACTAGTTGTTTTTAGACCTTTGTTTGCTTATTGCATTTTTTATAAGCTCAGAGGTCACTCTTTGATGGGCCATTTCATGGACGTTGCCATCAGATTATTTATTTCTCCTTGTCATTATTCTGAGAGAAATTGCTTTTGAAATAAAAGAGTCACTCTCAGATACCTGCTGAAGAGTCAATTCCCATGTGAAAAATACAATAATTTGAAAGGAAACAGATCTCCAGCAGCATCACACTGGAATTACTTCACTCAAGGCTTTAAATCGTTGAGTGTTTCCTAAACATCAGTAGTTCTCTGGCTGTGAGGTGCCTCACTGAAAGGACAATGTGATGCCAGTAAGCAGCTCAGGATTAGGGCACTGACCCCAAATTCTCTCAAAACTTATTTCTGAAATGGCTTTGGAAACATAATCTTGTCGTTATGCATTTGATCAAGGCTTCAGCAAACACTGCAGGGCTCAGCAGTGACCCTCTGCAGCAGAAAGTTCTCTAAATGAGGAGGAGGAATCCATGGGGCAGACCCTAAAAGCAGCAGGGCATTCAGGAAATCTGGATTTTGGACCACATTTATTTCTGTCTTCCAAAACATATTCACAAGGACATCACAGGAGGTATCCCTGAGTAACTTTAAGAAAGTTCCAGGATGGTGATGTCTACCAAAATGATGCATCCCAGGCAAAAAGAAATTAATTCAACCCCAAGTGCTCCAAGCCCACTCCAATCTAGCCTTAGTCAGAGGTCAGCCCTGAGGACAGTCAAGTCTTCCTGGCATCTACCTGCAATATTGCCCGCAGAGCTCTGAGCAGTAAGTTTCCCAGTGAGGTCATTGAAGCTTGCACACAAAAACTGGCTATGGGACAAACAGGTTTGAGCATCCTCAGACACAATAAGACTCATCCTTCAGCTTCTCTGTTTAGTAGAGCTCCCCAGTCTGTCCCACTCTTACTTGACCTGTAGGAATCGCCTTTGCTGCTCACTTTCTGCTCAAAACCAAGAGCCACTTTCGGAGGCTGTCACTTTACAGCATCAAATGCGCCACCAGCAGAACCACCTCCAACCCCAACCCCACCATCCTGTCTCCTCCCATGCCAGGATCCTTTGATACGTACTTTGACAGAAGCTGGGTTAAATTCAACTTCTTTTTTGGGTTCAGGTTCTGCTGGTTTAGGCGCTGGTTTGGGTTCTTCCTTCTTGGGTTCAGCTTTCTTAGGTTCGGGCTTCTTTGGAGCCATGTTGGTGTGCAGGTGGGCTGGTTTAGAAAGGGAGAGGGGACAGTCAGGAAAGAGGTAGCTGCTGCAGGGTAAATCGCCAGCACGCACAGGTCTTTATCCCCGTCCACTCTCTTGAAGTGTCAGTCTCAGACCTGTCACATGCCAGAGCTTACAATAGGGCAGCTGCCTATAAAAGGACAAGACATTCACCCGGCTATTTTAGAGCCAGCAGATATGGCATTGTTACGAATTAGCACTTAAATGGAAAGAGGGGTTGGGGGGTTTAGGGCTGAGGCTGGCGCCGGGTCAAGCATTTTTGGCGTACGTGCACAAGGGGGGGATTGGATTACAACCCAGGTCTCATCGGTGGGTTTTCATTCTCCCCAGGGCCACATGGACACCTTCCCAGCTCACTTGTTGCAGAGCATCTCTCTTTCAGGCACCCCTGGCCTTTGTTGCTCTGTGGTTCATCAAAACACAGGCATGGATTTATATTTAGACGTGGGGATGGAGCTACACAGGAGGCTGATGGTCAACATGTCAGCTGGTGCAGGGGAGAATTCACACTTCAGATCACACACTGGTCTTCTCCTGGCCTGATGCAGAGGACCAGAATGCACCGAATGAGCAGGGAAACACGGGTGGCTGGGGACAGCAGTGGGTGTGTGTAAGTGCATCCTCAGGGCTGAGATTTTCCAGACCATTTTAGGGATTTGAATGCCAAATTCCTATCAAAATAGCTAAGATAAGGCAGTATCTGTGTGAAGCTTTTCTAATCCCAGCCTTGCTTTGATTGAAATAACCCTTTGTCAAAGCAAAGCAGAGTTAGCAGTTCTCAGATCTGCATTTACTTGCGTCATTGCTCTACATCAGGAGGTGAATCTCCCACATTGCTTAGACTTCTCTTTTTGAAAAAACCAATAAAATCCCCTCTAACAAGACAACCACCCACCAAATCAAAACCTATTTGAAAAGCAGATCTCTGTTGGCTTTTTAAACCAATATCAGATGAATCGTAAGTCTCTGTTTTGCTTACTATGTCATCCTGATAATCTGCCATTCAAACTGCTCTGAGGTGTGCTTTTCCTGACACCACTGGCAGCCTGACCCTGGAATTGTTTAGGCTGGAAAAGACCTTTAAGACCAATGAGTCCAACCATTAACCTAACTATACCAAGCCCACTGCTAAACCATGTCCCGAAGCTCTTGGTCTCTTCTCACAAGCACAAGTCCAGGGACATGAGGAAATGGCCTCAAGCTGCACCAGAGGAAGTTTAGGTTGGCCATGAGGAAAAACTTCTTCACAGAAAGGGTCATCAGGCCTTGGAACAGGCTGCCCAGGGCACAGATTGAATTGCCATCCTTGGATGTGTTTCAAAGTCGTGGAGATCTGGAGCTTAGGGACGGGATTTAGCAGCGGCCTTGAGACAGTTTAGTTCATGGTTGGACTCAATGACTTTGAAGGTCTTTTCAAACCTAAACAATTCTATGATTCTACAAACCCTGCTGATAAGAATAAGCAATACCTGAACACTTTTGCAAGCTGTAGTTATTTCTATGAGAAAACAACAGAAGTCCTGCACTGTCTTCGTGCCCTATAAAAAGTTTTGCTGCGTTGGTTTCTGCGTTGAAATTTGTCACTGCTACAAAACTAGAAGAGTTTTCTACAGACCCAGGGAAATAGCAGGGAGTCATTTTATTATGTTCCCCTGCTTCAGGCTTCATGACTGGCATCACAGGAGCCGGAGCCAACCCAGGAAATTCTGGATGATGCTAACTCAAAGCAGCAAAACTGCAGCCGTAACCACAAGGATGACATCTGAGTAGGCACCAGCCTAAGCACATAAAGATGTTTCAGACAGCGTTTGAAAAAGCCACCAGGTCTTACTCCTGAACTGAAAACAGCACTGGAAAATATCAGGCAGCTAGGCTGGCAGCAGAATCTCAACAGCAGCTTGATCTCATCACCTCCACCTCTGCAAGATAAGGGAAGACAATAATAACAATGAGTCTCATGGTCCAGTTTCTCCTCTGAATTCCACAAATCAGAAAAATGGCATTGGGATTTGTTAGATCTTTTAAATTTATTTTTCTGTTTCGCAATTCTCTAATTCAAAAAATCTCAGAGAAATAGTAGCTAAGATGATCCAGGAAGGTGACTGATACCTCATCTCAGGCTGATTCTCCACCAACATTCAGCAGTTGCATTGTTATGCGAAGATTATCTTCATATTTGTATATTCTTGAATAAGTGTCTGGAGATGTTCCCAAACCCACCTAGACGTGTTCCTGTAGGATCTGCTCTAGGAGAACCTGCTCTGCATGAGGGTTGGACTAGGAGATCTCTAGAGATCCCTTTCAACCCCCATCACTCTATGATTCTATGATTCTTTGGTATTCGTGATACAGCTGCCTTGACAGGATTTACTGATTCACAACTCACTCTTCCTTGCAATTCAGTCAAAATCAAAGTGCAGATGCACTTTGTAAATTGCCAGCTCCACAAAAATATCCCTGTAAAATGCTTTGTGATTTTATCTTCTTCCTGTTGTAGACCAGAGGCAGAGCTCCTCATGGCTTCTGTTTCACCTGCTGCTGCAGACCTGTCAATGACCAACGCACTCCGACAGGTCATGCCTTTCTCACAGCTCCACTGTTTCATCGTGACGCAGCATAGAAGGCAGGCAGTAGCCCCACTCTGTGTGATCATGAAGTCTAAATATGTTTATCTTTATTTAAATACACAATGTCAAGGCAAAATTGGGATGTATTTTTGGGGCTTTAAGTACCTGCAAGAGCCAGAGGATGTCTTGGATCCATGTCGTGGATTAAAGATATGTAAATCCTTCTGCAAACAGTCAAATCAGTGCCCTAAATCCCCCATTCATCTCTTCCATGAAGATCCCTAGAGCCACAGCAGCTGCAAAATAAAAAACCCTGGCTAAAAATCCCTCTTCCTATTAGTAGATTTTGAAGGGCAAGGGGCAGGGGGAAGGAGTGGTCTTCAGCTTTTCAATCACGCTTTCAGCAGATGTTAGGAGCAGCTAGTCCAGAGTCACCCTGGAGTCCTACATGAGATGCTGGGCTAGCTGTGGATTTCCTAAACATCTCTTGATCATCAGTGTGTGATAATTTCTCCTGAGAGATGGACTGGGATCAAATTCAAAGAGAAAAGACCTCATCAAGACATTTCCCACAGAAAAAAAATATAATGATTTAAGGACCAGAAAAAATAGAATGCAAGTAAAAACAAAATATTCTGGTCCAAATCTGAATCATTTAATTTGGAGATCCTGCCGCTAAGCCTCATGACACAGAGCTCCCTGACAAGCCTGTCTGCCCAGTTTTACTGGAATCATAGGAAAGCTCAGGTTGGAAAGGACTTCAAAAACTCATTTGGTCTGACCTTTCTTATGAAAGGGAGCCTAGATGAGATTATCCAGCAGCCTTGCTCTGCTTACTGCAATTTGCCACGCTCTCCCTCAGATCAAGGAGCGGAGATTGTGCAGAGACTGTGAACCATCTCTTTGTGAGGAAAACCAAGACCTGAAGAAAGTTAGCAGTTATCCCTGACATATCATTGTGGGATATTTGAATGGAATTGAATTATTAGCAGATTTCAGATATTTTATTTCTCAACAGAATAACATCCTCCCCCAAGTAGGTTGTTAATTCTTTTTCTGTTAAAAATAAAAGTGAAAATGATCTTTCAGTTTAAACTTCAATTCTTTCTTCAGAAACAACCATTGATGGAAGCTCTCCAGACATCTTTAAATGAGAGGTTGAGAGCACATCAAAGATGTTCTCTCTCCAACCAAACACCATTGCGCAATGTTTCCCCATAAGGAATATTGTCCTCAGAGTCAGAAGATGGCCACAGCTTCAGTGTCTTCCCCAGAGAAGAGAGAAAAAGTGTTTTGAGTGGTAGAACACAGTTAATTTTTCTGCTTCTTCAGTCCTCAGCACAGCAGACGTCTTGTCAGCTGTTGGATGAAGACAGCGAGATCCAGCCACATCTGCTCAACCTCTGTACTTTAATATAACCAAGCTATAAACAGAAAGCCAGAGATGTTCAGGCAGCAGTGGCATTTAAAAGATATTTAATGGAAAAAAACAGAAGAGAGAAAAAGAAAACCAGACTCCAGGCTGGGAATGTCAAAGAAATACCAACTTCTCTTCTTTTCTTTTGTTAACTGAAGAGCTCATGAGTTTTTTTTTATCTGTATTTTAACACCTGAGTGGTTAAAACAAGACCAGAAGATGCTGGAAGGAAGAAGAGAAGGGTTTGTGTCTTTATGGAGAGAGAAGGGTGTGGTGGACCAACTCAGAGGGTGTTTATCTGATGGGAAGCTGCTGCAAGCTGGAGGAGGAGAGAAATAAAGGTAAAAACGAGTGTTTTCTCCGAGATTACGGTTGCTGCTTCCAATTTCCGCAGGATGAAGTGTCTGATCAATATTGACACTGCTCCCTAGAGGAGTATCAGCCTGAAAGACGAGCAAATGCCTGCCTTTGGATCAGCCATTCAGCTGCTATAAATCAGGGAGTTTCACTAACTTCAAGGGAATTCTGCTGATCTATACCAGCTGTGGATATGGACCAGAATAGGAGATTGTCTGGCAATAACCATCATTTGCTTTCTGACTAGTGGGACCAGGACAACACATGTTTGCTGTTCATCAGGCTGGGCCAGGAGATGGGTAATAAAGTAAAGGGAAAAGACCAAAAAAAGTAGAAACTACATAGAAAATATAACCTTGACAATACCAAGCAACGCTGGTGACACAAACCTGGGTGGAAATTCTCTCTTGCTCTCTGTGGAATCTAGTAGAAAATTAGAATATGATGGATCCTGAGGTTACTTAGGTACCGTGGGATGAGGACCAGAAATTAAATGTTTTGTACAAACGTTTTAATGTCCTGCTGGAAAAATCACAAGGATCCTTCAGCTCGCTGCTGAAAGGAAAAAGTTTAAGATGTCAGTTAAAAGAGCCAGTTAACAGCTATTTTGGAGACTTTGTGATGGCCTACTTCTTTGGAGTTTAGACTTTTATTCTCTTCAGAAAATCATCTAGCTCCTGTTCGAAATGTTAGGGGACAGTGATGTCAGCCAAGCAGCACTGGTGAAATGTCTGGTGTCGGGATGAGCACCCAGCTTTGCCTTTTTCTCAGTGAAGAGACTCTCCCAGGTGGTCATTCTTTCCAAATTCTGGTCTTTCTAACAGTTAGGATAAACATCCCTCCAGACTTTTATTTCACCACATACACTGGCAAAAGAAGTCCCAACTATTCACACTGGAGGGTTAACTTTCAGACGTTTAACATGAGGAAATTCCATGTTTCCATACTTGTACAGCCCGTTTCACTCCCACAAGGTTATTCCATTTTCTAGGAAGGAATAACACGTTCCTTTATTTGCAAAAGCAATATGCCTGTCCCCAGTCTCCACTCATTGCAGGATTTATACCTTGGTCTCTAGATTTCATCAGTCTGAGGACTCTTCTACTTTGAATATGTGTGAGTTACAAGCAAGCCAACTCATGGTCTTCTCAGGGACAAAGTACAACGACCAGTCTGAACTATAGACCAGTCAGCCTCACCTCCATCCCAGAAAGGTGATGGAACAACTTGTCCTTGGCACTGTCTATAGGCACATCAAGGACAAAATAGTCATTAGGGACAGACAGCATGGCTTCACCAAAGGGAAGTCATGCTTGACCAACCTGATAGCCTTTGATGAGGGCATAACCAGGTGGATAGATGATGGCAGAGTGGTGGATGCGGTCTGTCTTGACTTCAGTAAGGCATTTGACACAGGGGTCTTCTGAGTGGCATCCAATGATAGAACAAGGGGCAATCAATGTAAGCTAGAACATAGGAGGTTCTCTGTAAATATAAGAAGGAACTTCTTCACAGTGAGGTTGACGCAGCACTGGAATGGGCTGCCCAGGGGAGTTGTGGAGTCTCCTTCTCTGGAGATGTTTAAAACCCTATTGGACATGTTCCTGTGTGACTTGATCATTGGACTAGATGATCTTTCGGGGTCCCTCCCAATCCCCAACCTTCTGTGAATTAAGAGGTTGACAACAGCTTACTACGCACACTCTGATCAGTTATTACTTATCATGTAAGTAAATGATTTTCAGGGTGATGTTGAAGATCCTAGAGCAGATAATGAAGACAAACTGGTAGAACCAGTTTTATTTATCCAGAAGTTTCCACTACCATCACCACTTCATCATTACCTGAAAGGAGATTGGAGCAAAATGCCAGTCAGTCTTTTCTCCCAAGGATGAGAATAAACAAAACTCAAGTTGTGCCAGGGTAGGTTTAAATTGGCCATGAGGAACAGTTTCCTCCCCAGAAGTGTTGGCCAGGCTTCCCGGGACAGTGATGGAACCTCCTTTCCTGGAGGGATCAGAAGGCCATGGAGAAGTGGTGCTGGGGGACATGGTTCAGCGGTGACCTGGCAGTGCTGGGTGAATGGTCCAGCTTGATGATCTTAAAGTTGTTTTCCTACCAAAAGTATTCTATAATTCTCTGGTTACCTTGTGTTTTCAACTTTATAAAACTGATTATAAGGAAAAATGAGATACATACGGGAGACTTCAGAGGAGCTGTGGCATTTTGCTCTCTTCTTCCTGCTCCTTCTCCCTTTTTTTTGTGGTGCTGTATGAGCTCAGCAGCTCATATGGCACTGCAACTATTTTTACAGCCTTTGACTGTTCCCACTTGTACTGCAATGTGGCTGCAGTAAATTTCAAAGCGAAACACTTCGCGTTGTTACTAAACCACTACCAGAGACAGCTGCAGTGCAAGGGGTTGGCAAAGGTGGATTTCTTCCTCTCTTCCAGGCTCTGTTGTTTTTTAGTGGCATTAACTCAAAATTAATCCCAGGGACTGTAAGTAACAGCTGCCCTCTTCTCACAACCTGAAATGAATTCGTGCAGAATTAGCTCTATACTACTAAAATGATCCAAATGTGGTCAGTGATGGATGCAGGAAAAGATAACAAAACCAAAAAAAAGGGCAATTTGTCTGGATTAACAGCAAAGTCTGACTGGAGGACATCTCAGGAGACTTCTCTGACCCCATGCTGGATGATGATTCATCATAGATCCTTGTAATGAGATCATCTATAACATGTCAAACATCCCACTCCTCTCTGCATGTTCACATGCAAGTGAATCTGTAGGATAATTCTTGCCATTTAGATTAAACCAATGTGCCACACACCGGGGGGGATGTAGTAGGTGTTTGGGGAAGCATCTTCACCAAGAACCAGCAGCAAACACTGATCCCCAAACAGATGTGTGACAGGTCACACTTCCTAAAACAAAGCTTGTTCTGAGTCTTCCAGAAACCCTAGTCAGCTCCCAAGTTTGAGCACTGGCCACCGTGAAGCACCTGGTGTCATTAAGACTCTTGCTTCCAACCTAAAATAAAAAGAATCTCTAGTCAGAGGCTGCATTTGACTCTTTCCATACCTGAAAACATCAAAAAGTGTTTTCTCCTTAATGTGAAGGACAATTTTCAGGTTAATGTGAAGGCCAGATTGCTCCTACACTGAGCCAACAAATCATATCCTTCCCTCTTTCTTCCCTCCCCATGCGTGTTCTTTTAGACTGGTGATCATTGAGGTTCCCTTTCAGGAATTAGTAGGAAAAACTATCTATGGGAAGAGGTCCATTTATCACATCCTACTTGCCTTTCAAAGGCATCTGTATCACCCCATTTACCACAAGTATCCAGGAGGACTAATTAGGATGGTTAATTATATGAAACTCACTCCAAACTATCAAACTTCATTTCAGGCTGTGAAGTTGTGGTTACTGCTGCAGCACTGCAACTTTGGGGTTCACAGGGGTCTCAGACTGAGTCTGAGAGCCACCTTTTTCTGTCTTGATGCTCTTGGAGTGATGCACAAGAGATGCTAATGAATTTTCTAGAGAGTTATCTCTGCTCTGGTTGTTACCACAGCCCAAGCCCAGAGTCCACCAGAGAAGGTTCCCAGGACCTACACAACTGCAGCATAGCTTTGGGAAGTTTATGTTATCTCTTGATGGGATGGGAGATGAGGGAGGAAATCCCACATCACATGAAGCACCTTCCAATAATTAAGGCCTCTTTTGGAGCTTTCTCTTCAACAGCAAAAATGAATGTAGCTGGCTCACCCCATTTCTGCTTCCTATAGACAAAATCCTACTTGAAGATGAGCACTATCAGCTTCAAATCAACCAAAAAGACTCATGATCTGGTCTTCCTACTAATTTCTTTATTCCTTTTATCTTATCAGGGGTGTTTATAATTCCATATTTCAACCATAAAGGCAACATCTGCAGTGATGAGCACCTTGCTGTCATCTATCATTGGAATCAAGATTATCCTCAGGGGCCAGCAGAAACTACAATTCCAGATTGTTTGTTAAAGATAGAGAGGGAAGAATATAATAAAAATAACTTTAAATAGTGTAAATAATAATATAAAAAATATTAAAATGTAGAATATACCTCAAGTAACAGGAGGATAAAAATGGAAATTGAGAACGTTACCCTATACCTGGGGTGGCTTTTTTGTGGTGGGAGGAGAGATGCTTTGATCAAACAGAGAGTCTGTGATAGAAGTGGGAAAGAAATCAGTAAATTTCTTATGATGGTTCCACATTTGGAGATCTGAATACAGATTTCTGCATGGTGTGTGTGATGGGAACACACTCATGAAAACCTACACAGCAGTATTTTAACAGTCACTAATTTTCTTGGTGCTGGTGCTCTTTTTGTGTTGTTTTAATAAGGTGAGAGCATGTAAAAAGGGAATGTGGAGTCTTTTCTTGTGATGTCACAGGTGTAACATTAATGTCACTTCCCAAAATACTCACCTTCCTTTTTCATGCAGAGGAATTTCTGGCCTGGTTGTGAAACTCAAGCCGCCCCGTGAAGGGCTGTAACCCAATCTGAATCAACAGTTTGGGAACAATAGTCACATCTAGTCAGCTGGTAATGGAACTCCGGGAATGTCCTGAGCTGAAAGACTCAAGGGCTAGCTCCTCTCATGTGCTCTTAAAAGCTTGAGAACCCTCCACCAGGCACAACTTGGCTGAAGAAGACATGCAGGTGTGAAAAGAGAGAGGAGCTCCAGCAGCCCAGTTTGTGTTCAAGTATGTGCAAAGCATGTAGAGACCCATATCTGCCCATGCTCAGCTCATGCTATGCAGGCACAATTCAACCTGTGACCAGAAACATGATCCCACGATCCCCAGCATATCCAAGACTTGCCCAGGTGTATTTCTAGCCACAGTTCTTGCTCTACCCTTACGTTATCCTCTTGTTTCTTATGCCTTTGTGGATCAGCTGTCACATTTCTGAAGGAGCAAGCTGAAGATCTCAAGAGACCTTTTTTAAAAGGGTGGCCACTGAACACATGTCTTTGGTCTTGACATCTTGACTGATCTTGACTGAACTCTCATTCTTCTTCAAAAACCATCCTTTTGGTTATACACATCTTTATCTTTCCTCTCTTTATTTCTAGTTGTATCAAAAGATATTTCCCACACAGAGACTCAACGTTTGGACAGGTATTTAATGGCTAAATACTGCATGAGCCCTACGACTGGTCATCTGATCCACTGTTAACCTTCACTGAACCTCACTTGAGATTTGAGAGGCACAGATTCTATAACATATGGAGTGTGTACATAACACTACATAATCTGCAGACCTGAAAAACTGTTTGCACTGAGCCTGCTGAGCCTGCCCACCTGATGATGAGACCACAAAGAGAGGACAAGTCTAAGTGGATCATATGTAGCAATGGTCCCAGGACTGGATTATTAGAAGACCTAATGGTTCAAGACTGGGTTCTTAAATGGGAAAAGGGGTTGGCACTCTGGACTTTGGTTTCTTTACTCCTTCAGCTGTTTAAAGAGATGCCAAGGGTGCTTGGACCTTCTGGGGACCATTAAGAGCTTACACCAAGGAGTGACCTCATTAATGTCTATAAATATTTGAGGGGTGGGTGTCAGGAGGATGGCACTGGGCTGTTCTCGGTGTCATGTAGTGATAGGACAAGGGGCAATGGTTGTAAGCTGGAACATAGGAGGTTCCACATCAACCTGAGAAAGAANTGCAGGCACAATTCAACCTGTGACCAGAAACATGATCCCACGATCCCCAGCATATCCAAGACTTGCCCAGGTGTATTTCTAGCCACAGTTCTTGCTCTACCCTTACGTTATCCTCTTGTTTCTTATGCCTTTGTGGATCAGCTGTCACATTTCTGAAGGAGCAAGCTGAAGATCTCAAGAGACCTTTTTTAAAAGGGTGGCCACTGAACACATGTCTTTGGTCTTGACATCTTGACTGATCTTGACTGAACTCTCATTCTTCTTCAAAAACCATCCTTTTGGTTATACACATCTTTATCTTTCCTCTCTTTATTTCTAGTTGTATCAAAAGATATTTCCCACACAGAGACTCAACGTTTGGACAGGTATTTAATGGCTAAATACTGCATGAGCCCTACGACTGGTCATCTGATCCACTGTTAACCTTCACTGAACCTCACTTGAGATTTGAGAGGCACAGATTCTATAACATATGGAGTGTGTACATAACACTACATAATCTGCAGACCTGAAAAACTGTTTGCACTGAGCCTGCTGAGCCTGCCCACCTGATGATGAGACCACAAAGAGAGGACAAGTCTAAGTGGATCATATGTAGCAATGGTCCCAGGACTGGATTATTAGAAGACCTAATGGTTCAAGACTGGGTTCTTAAATGGGAAAAGGGGTTGGCACTCTGGACTTTGGTTTCTTTACTCCTTCAGCTGTTTAAAGAGATGCCAAGGGTGCTTGGACCATTAAGAGCTTACACCAAGGAGTGACCTCATTAATGTCTATAAATATTTGAGGGGTGGGTGTCAGGAGGATGGCACTGGGCTGTTCTCGGTGTCATGTAGTGATAGGACAAGGGGCAATGGTTGTAAGCTNCTAGTGATAGGATGAGGGGCAATGGTTGTAAGCTGGAACATAGGAGGTTCCACATCAACCTGAGAAAGAACTTCTTCACGGTGAGGGTGACGGAGCACTGGAACAGGCTGCCCAGGGGGGTTGTGGAGTGTCCCTCACTGGAGATATTCAAGACCTGACTGGACGGGTTCCTGTGTGACTTGGTCTAGGTGATCCTGCTGTTGCAGGCGGATTGGACTAGATGAACTTTCGAGGTCCCTTCCAATCCGTAGTGATTCTGTGATTCTATGATTCATTGAACAAATGGCAAAATTAAAACAAACAAGTCCACATACATTGATCAAAATGAAAAAAAAAAGTGCCACTAAACAGGTACTAGCCTGGTCCTGCCCAGTTTCAGTTACAACAGCTTCTCCAAGGGTTATATCATACAGAAGAAAGACAGAAGGTATTTTGGGGTAAGGACACAGGAAACACAACACTGAACCTGCTCTACACCAAGTGTTTTCCATGCTGTGATGTCCAGAGGGAGTTTCAGTCTACTACCAAAGTGACTGAGTCATGTGCTGTGAGTGTTGCCTGCAGGATGGCCTGCAAAGACATACAGGATATAGACAGGTTGTCCTACAAGCCCTTTCTGCCCCTGGAAATAGCTATTTATTACCAGTGGTGATAATACCCTGAGTATCCCTTTCAAGATCCCAAAGGGGTGTCTCACAGCACATCAAAACTTTACATACGCTTGGACTAAGCTCACAAGAGGACCTTGGACTCCAGCTCACGGGATCAAAGACATGTGACCCCTAATAGCCTAGACCAGTCATATCTGGGTTTTAGAGCACGCCACAAGGATGTAACAGAAGAGGAACTTTCCTGGAAAGAATGACTCCAATTCATGCTCCTTGACGTCAACAAACCAGAGATATGCTTGACCATTTTAAAGTATTTCCCCAAACCCAGAAGTGGTTCTTCAAGAATGTTCTGAGGTTCTAATATCAAAGTACATTCACTTCACCATCTGGCTCATTACAGTCTCTTAGCTGGGGCAGAATTATGCAGCTACTTGTGTGCTTGTGTTGCCACACGCACGGACGTGTGTAGGTTACTGTGTGAGTAACAAACATAGAGGAGAACATGAAAAATAGAATTAATTTCCATCAGTAAAGACATTTTGCATTTCTGAAGATACATATGAGTTTGTATAACTCACTTGTATAATCATATAATTTGTATGCTCAATATGAGAGCCTTAATAACATCATAATTTATGAAATAATCCTAAATCATAGAATTATAGAATGGTAGAGGTTGGAAGGGACCTCTAGAGATCACCTGTATCTACCTGTTTATTTTATGCTTTAACAATGAGAAGGTCTTTTGCTCCTTCCATATTTTCCACACTCCTTCCTCAGCTGGTAAAAACATCTGTAGAGAAAGAGAAACACCTACAACTGCATATGGATACGGATTTTGTGAACATCTTTTCAGTCAGTGTCAGCCTGACAGACATCCTTCCCTGTACACAAGCACCCAGCGTAGGAAAACTAGGGAAAAGTCTTTTAAGAAGAATAAACAGGTCGAATAGAGGACCTGCCAGGTGGGTTTTCCAAGCCTTGTCTTGTCGTGTCACGTTGAATAACAGCTGCAGGGAGAGCAGTCATGTTCACAACATCCCTGCACAGAGCCTGAACGAAGCAGCAGCATTTCAACCTCGCTTGCATCTGGCCCTGCCAAGAGGGAAAGATTAAGTGCAATCTGATGACAGCATTGTTCTCCCCATTCTCATAAAACACAGAGTCTACGAGATTTCCCCTTCAGCTGCATCAGCTGTGTCACAAAACATCAGATTCCCAGGCACCACTCACAAGGTGTTAGATGAAGTGATGGCCATTGCTCAGATCCCAGGGTAATAGGAGCCAGATGACCATCTGACTTGCTACAACGCTAGCTCCAAAGTTGATTTAAAAGGAGGGAGCAAGGAAGGGGGCTTCCAGTTGTGTAAATTCTCCTCTGATGAGTCCTTATTGGTAAGGGGTGAGCTCCCAGTCTTGTGAAGTGGGGATTGCAACATGATGTGCAGCCCACCCATCTCACTCAAACGGCAGCCCGTCAAATCCTGCAGACAGATAGAGACACTGAAATGGGTTTGATGTTTCTGTGGAGTGGGGAAGGGAGGACATTTCCCAGATGCTGCCACACAAGGGACACAGATAACATGGACTTAAGAGGATAAACTGAATAAACTGAGGTTGTTTGGGCTAAAGAGGAATGAGAAGGGGGAGAGGGGCAGAGAATGCAAGAACTTGATAAACTTCAAAGACGGGAAAAAATGCCTCAGAGCATAGAAACTGCTCTATTATCAATAACTGTGATAATCAGGAGCTAAAACTGCAGGACAGTTAATCCTCCTGCTGAAATGGTAGGAGAAACTCAGTGTTAGGACGAATACTGTGTGCTGGAACCTGTCTCATGGAAAACCTCTGCCTGCTGGAAATCTTTAAGGTAAGTTTAAATAAACTGCTGTCAGATCCTGTCTTGGGATTGGATGGTCTTTCAGGTCTACCAGGATGTCAGGTTTCCCACCAGGAATCAAAACGAATCCCACCCTCTCAGTCACACAGGCATGACAATTAGCTGCTGGAGTTTCCAGTCACAACCCTACAACAGATAAAGCTCTGTTGACTATGGCCAGTTCACTGCTATATCATGCCGTTCAGCTGGCTTTACCCTCCCCTTTTGTTCATCTTTTGTTCCCATTAGCTGATTGCTGCTTGTTCAGAAATTGTCTACAGCCATATGGATTAAACAGAAGAAGTAAAAAAAACAGGAAAAGAAGCATCAAAACCCAAATAAATACCCCTAAATATAGCTAGGGCCAGCTGGTTTGAGTTAGAATTGTCTCAAGGCAGCCATGCCAAAAGCAATCTGAGCAGAGCTGTATGGCATGATCTGTTGATCTGCCAACATCTTTCAGGGGTTTACTGTATCCCCTGCAGTGAAATCGTGCCCCTGTGTAACACAATGTTGATGCATTCCAGACATATTTTTCTGCTGAGAGACAGTGTTTTGGATGGAGTAGGAGCAATTGCTGTCATCTGATCTTGGAGCTCTGTTCTGCACTGAAGGCATCACAATGAAACCTAGATGGGGTCTGTAACCAAGGTGACCTCATGGGAAAGTGTCACTGCCATGGAAAGTCCCCCAACATGTGGGTGAAGACTGTAAATGTAGGAGTGAGCCAATCTTCAGACAAGTCTTCCAGGCTCTTCCATTTTATGACCACCCCAGTCATCATGTGGACTCTGGGCCCAGTTTATCAGTGAATGATCAGCTAGACTGACAAGTGTCTAGGTTCCCCAGGAAGTTTTCACTCAGATGGGATCCAGCTCTTATAATCATAGGATCATAGACTGGTGGGGGTTGGACGGGATTACAGGAGATCATCCAAGCCCCCTGCTAGAACAGAATCTCTTAGAGCAGATTCCACAGGAACACATCCTCTCTGGACAGCCTAGGACAGCTCTGGCACCTTCCCAGTAAAAAAGGCTTTTCTTGTGTCCAAATTGAACCTTTTAGACATGGAGTCTAGAAAACACATCTGGTTCTTTCTTTGAGAAGAAGCATGAACTAGGCTAGTTATATCTGGAACAAGGACCTAGTGAGATCCATAGCAATTATGTTCAGCTACCTAAACACACGGAGCAGGAATTCACTTCATCTACTACTGTTTGTGTACCCAAGATCTCTGAGAAGGAAATAAGAAGTTTGAGGTCACGATGCACCCGGTCTGTAGAAGGGGCAGATTTCATCTTGAGATGGATTATGCTCAAGAGATTTCTTCTCTATAATGACTGGAGAGGGCTCCAAATGAAGCCCATCTACATTGTATTTGTCTAACACGAGGTCAGAACCCCATCCTTCACGTTCAGTTAACAACCAGACTAGACTCACTCTAGCCAAGAAGACAGATAAGGACCTCCAGAGGGTGATTCATCTCACTTGAAGAAAATAAAACTGTAAGAGGAGCTGCAGGAGGACAGACCCTTGGTCCATCTAGCACAGCCTTTATTGAAGGCTAAATTGCCAACAGCATGTGCCTGAGAAGAGTAAAAGATCAAACGAAATAGACACTCAAAATACATTCCAAGGGTTTGTGCTTTGGGGAATTTCTGCACCAGATCATGTTATCTCTGCACTGTAAACTTCAGATTTTTATCTGTCATTAGCTTGGTCATATTTTGAATCTCTGTAAACATTTAGCATCAGTAAACAAGTGTTGACTCGAGTGTCTACTCTGGGTGATTCGCTTCCTGCCTCTCCAAGCAGCCCAGACAACTCACGTGAGCGAAGTACTTGATCTTCAAGTGAGATGAACGCTAGCCCCAGCAATCAGGAACATCACAGCTCTGTTTTGCAGCTGCCTGCTTTCTCTTACCCACCTCATAGCACAGACCTCAATGCTACACGTGATGCGACAGAGTCCCCCGGGGTGGTAATGCCAAAACATCACATTTGCAGAAAAGAAATCCCAGGTTCTGCACACTGAGAACCTGGTGTGGACGATCTTTCTTAAAGGACTTTTCCAACCCAAGTGCTGATATGATACCATAGCAGTCTATAAAAAGTCTCTACAAAGGAAGACTGTTAGGAGGCACAGTAGCCCGTTGGCACAGAGTCAGTAGAGAGCTGAGGAGAGCTGACTCCTAAGAAACAAGACAGTAAATGTGTGCAGAAAAAATCACCGTGGACACCACTCTGTGGGTCTGGATAAGCAGAGCTCTTAGGGCAGTAATCAATGGATGGGTTTAAAAGCCAAGTAGATTTGAAGCTTAGGTACTTGGTGTCCTGGTAGGCTTGGGACAGTTAGGCTTACAGTTGGACTTGATGATCCTACAGGTCTTTTCCAACTTAAATGATTCTATGACTGCATGATATGCCAGATCAGCTGGGCATCTTGGCTGACTGTTTCTGTCCTTTCAGATTTAAGATGGGGTGAACCACATTTTAGAGAAACCTATTTTTCTTCACGGGAGTTACAAATACTTTCTACACAAGTCCAACTTGCTTTTGCAGACCAGAAAATCTGGAGCTTATTGAAACCCTGATCTCTCCCCTCTGCAAATACTTAGTGTTCAGGGGTATCACATCCATTTGTTCTGCTTTCTGTTGTTAAACAGCTGCATGTGAAATGTCCCCAGGTCATTATTTCACAGTATGTTTTGCTTAAAGAAAGTCATCCTTTCAGCTTGCGCTCGCCCTCTCAAATAGACCAAAGTGTCCAAAACACATCTGAACGTAAAAGAATTTCAGATGTGCTGGGCATGTTGTGCATCCCACAGAAAATCATCAGCCTCACTTGCCCACTCTAACCTTCTTCCGATAGCTAAAACATGCCACCACCAGGACCCCTCCTTTCCACCCCACGAAAGCACTTAGCGTAGCATAAATTCCCCAGAATCCAAAGGAAGGAAATCCTAGACAGCGGAACGCGGGGAGGTAAGATGCAAACGCAGCTAGCCAGTGCCATTTCATCTGTGTGACATCCCAGGCTATTACCTCATTAAAATGGAATAGAAAAATAAACTCTAGCAGTTATTCATCTCAAGGTAATTTTCCCAGCCTGTTTCCTGCTCTCTTGCTCTTCATTGCTTTTGTTAGCAGTTTTTGGAAACGAGCCTCTGATGGGAGCTACTGTAATCCAGTGAGTGTTTGTTTTAAAAGCAGTTCGTTTTTCTAAGGCGTGTGATTTCTGCTGCAGGAGCCACCACTTGTGCTTGGAGAAGCTCAGAAGGCCATATCAACAGAACAGGGATGTTCTGCACCATAGAAGCACACACTGGAAAACCCCAGGCAGCTCTAGCAGGACTGACAGCACAAACCTCACAGGCTTGGTGTAAAAGCAGACAGATCTAGCAGTGACCAAAACACCCTTTCCACTAGATTCTCCATCTCCTAGAGGAGAACAGCAACTGATGTTGGTTCAGACACACACAAAGTTGTCAAATAACACCAATATTTCTGCTTGTGGTTGTCATATTTTATCATGCAAGTCTTTGGACAATATATAATTTTATTGTGATTAAGATCATAGAATCACATAATTATCGAATGTTCTAGGCTGGAAGGGACCTCTAGACCTCATCTAATCCAGCCTCCCTGCACAGGGATGACTCTACCTAGATCAGGCTGCTCAGATCCTCATCAAGTCTGTTTTCTCATAAGTAGTCCCAGGCTGAACCTTACAGCTCCAAAGTTTTTAATACCTTCACTTCCATTGCCACTTGACCCATCCCGTGTCTCCCACTGATCTGGACTCATCTTTGTTGGGCTACTTTATCCCTTCTTGCTCTTATTCCTGCCTTCCAGTCACAGGTTACACAAAGTTATGAAGGCCAAGGATAAGGCAGGCTGAATCTTTAAAAGGCATGTCAGCTGCAAAGGCATAAAAATACCCCGCTGGTGGCAACTGGAAGCTCTTCACTGCATACTTAGCCCGTGATAAAAGCAATTAGCTGGTCTGGGAGTGTAGGAGGGTGAAGCCAGAGATGTAAAGAACATAATGATCTGTTTACAAGGGGATGCTGACTTCATGGCCTTTGTCTGAATAGCCAACACCACCGCATGGACCGTGTGGTGGTGCTGAGCTCATGTCACTATTCACAAAGCTGGTTGACCCTTGGAGATTAACCCCTCCTTAATCCAGCAGGAGGTTTTAAGAAATAAAATGTAGTGAAATCTCAGGCTGAGAAGTACATGGCTTTTCACTAAGAAGGGCTTTTGATAAACTTTGGGTAAAGCCCTTGGGCATGGGAAACACAACTGCAAAGAAGAGCGAAGCAACCTGTGCTTTCACTTTGAACCCATCTGTCTTCTCTTCCTTCGGTCGCTCAGTCACCTACCTGCTCTCATAATTGCATCTTGGGGTAGTGGGGCTGAGATCCCACCTTGTTCAGTCCTGTGTGACTTGGTCTAGGTGATCCTGCTGTGGCAGGGGGATTGGACTAGATGATCTTTCGAGGTCCCTTCCAATCCCTAATGATTCTATGATTCTATGTTATTTACACAGTTAAAGGAAACCTTCAAGGAATAGATGGGATGGAGGGGAAGGGTTAGGGTTAGGGAAACAGCTCAGAAGATGTGGAAATTGTGATAAAAAGTGTTACCTCAGCTCTGAGAACTCTTGTTAATTTGCAAGTTGGCTGAACTGTTCATCAGGGGGTGGGGAGAGAAGGGAAAATTATAAATTTCATTATTTCTACCCAGAATTCAATATGAGTGGGTAAATAACTTCCTCTATCTGCATTACCTCTCAACACAATGAACTAATGGGTAAGGGACTTCATTTTCTTGTTTGTGAAGAAGAAGAAACAGGTCTTTGAATTAAAAGCTGGAGGGCTGTTTTAAACATGATCTCAATGAAAGAATATTGTTAATATTGCAGTAAGAATAAAGTTTCCATAAGAACAGGGGGAAAAAGTTGGTAAGTTTTGTTTATTGGTCATTCTTTCATGTGATGATGCGAAGTTCTCAGAACTGGGGCTTTCCTAGAAGTAAAACTATAGAAGAACTTTATGACCCACACTCTTAAACATACTCAAGTGTTTAATTTGCAGTGATATAAGTGGGAGCCACAGGGTAAAATGCTGACATTTGAGGTGCCATGTGGTAAGGCAGTATTTCTGGTGATATCTCTGTGCCTCTCCTACTGCCATTTTAGGGGTGCTGAAGTCCTGAGCTCACGACAGAGAGGTTCCAGCTCTGACACAGTTTCTGGACCTCCTCTGGTCCAGAATCAACAGGCCTATGTGTCTCCTGTGGTGAGGAGCTCAGAGCTGCACTCACAAAGGTAGGGGGTGTCTCACCAGAGCGGAGCAGAGGAGCGCAGTCCCCTCCCTTCACCTGTCACCCACACTGCTGGACACATTTCCCAGGACACCAGGGGCTTCTGGGCTCCTCATCAGCACAGGGCTGCTCTCCCATCGCCCACCCTGCAGGCTGTGTTTGTGCTGGGGATTGCCCCAGCCCCGGTGCAGGACCTTGGGAAAGAAAAGAGATCCTCGCTAAGTCGCTGTCATTAACAACGTACACATCGCAGCCTAATTAGATACCAGAGGCATTCCCAGCCAAAGCTGCTATTTTCAGACCTCATCCAACAGATGTCAACCAAGTGTTTTCGCATAACTTCAATTCCTCAGCTCCTCTGGGTCTTGATCAATTGATTTATTTTCAGCTGAGGGCTGACTTTTTTCTGGCAGATATTGTGTGTAAATTAGAGCATTTTTTGGTCGCCTGGTTGGGGCTGAGGCTGGGAAATGAGATCAGCCTCATCATCCTCAGCCTTTGATGTGATGAAACAAACTCCTCTTCTAGGTCATTACAAAATATGAAACCAAGTGCTCAGAAACGTTCTGCCATGCTGAGTTAACTCCTTTCTTTCTCCCTAAATAAAAGTCTGAACCATCCGATCCCCCATCATGATTAGGAGTCACATAAGGGAAATTTTCCTTATCTAAAGCATTTATCAGACAAAATTTGTTTAGGCTAATCCCTCAAATAGCTGAAATTCCAGCTGTCTAACATCTTTGCAGCTAAATTTAGATAAGATAAATACTGTCTTATGTGTCTCAGCAGCTGTAAAGCAATAAATATAGCAGGGGACATACTTTCTAGTGACAGATAGAAAACCTATGCAGCTAGTTTAATATATGAAACTAATTTCTTCTGCTACATTTCACTGACTTTTTAAATAAGATTAGTCTGAGTGCACACATCTACATGACACAAATTTTTCAGATGTCAAAAGATTATTACTTAGTGTTTGTACAAGCAGTTCATGGGTATCTTCTTAATAGAAGTTTTATACATATATATAAAATATATCATAGAATCACAGAATCATTAGGGATTGGAAGGGACCTCGAAAGATCATCTAGTCCAATCCCCTTGACACAGCAGGATCACCTAGAACAAGTCACACAGGAACACATCCAGGAGGGTCTTGAACATCTCCAGTGATAGAGACTCCACAACCCCCCTGGGCAGCCTGTTCCAGTGCTCCATTGATAATATTTGGTTTTATATATGCTAATGTTTGTAGATATAATAGTATAAACAATATAAATATATTTGCCCCTTAAACTGTAGAGATCTGCCAAACTACTGAACCTGCTTCCCAGAGCATGATGAATCAGACATTGTGACGGAACGGATCCTGACCTTTTGGAATTGTTTTATCATTCCTTAGTTTACTCCTTTCTGTAATGCAAGTGTTGAGATTAAGATGGGAGACTGTTTGTGCAATGACAGAATCAAATCAGGGTGCAATGGATCCACGGGAGGTCAAATTAAAGTACTGACAGAGTATGTTACAGTCACGTTGCTGGAAAAGCCAGTAGGTCACTTAATGTGTGCAGCTCACCAAAGAGAGCAAAGTGTTTGTTGTTTCAAGCCCAGCTGGTCACAACACAGCATTTTCATTTGATGGGAATGAACATAAACAAATATGCTCTTTGTTCCAAGGAAAACGAGTTTTTCAAATCTCCCACAAACAGGAAAGTGTCATTTTAACAGCGACCAAAGACACTGTGATCCAGTAAAGATAAGAATTTCCAGTGTGTACTGAGAAGCAGCTTTCCTTGATCTTGTTGAGCAACAAACACTGCACTTCAGCCATCAACAGTGAGATGTTAGCGAGTGATGTTTATGACATCTAATTAAATATTTGAAAATTGAAATGGAAGTGTTCTAGCAAAAGTTTTCAAAACTCAGTTTTCCCCTGCTGTAACAGTTTAACAAAAGAGATGTTTCTGCAGATTATTTCATCTTAATAAAAACTGGCATTTCTTTGCAGCAACATGTGCTTCCAAGGCCATCTTTGATAAGAGGAGTCAGTCGTGAGAACTAGCAAAGCATCTCCTGAAAAAGATTCCAGAGAGTATGAGCTGAGCATTTTCTTCAATATGGGGGTGGTAAAACACAGGAACTGGTTGCCCACAGTAATTGTGGATGCCCCGCTCCTGGAAGACTTCAAGGCCAGGTTGGACAGGGTTTTGAGCAGCCTGGTCTAGTGGAAGATGTCCCTGTCCATAGTAGGGGGGTTGGAACTAGGTGAACTTAAAAATCCCTCCATCCTAAAGCATTCAGTGATCACATGATACTATAAATATTTTCTGCATTCTGGCTAGACTTGAAAACAGATGTTAGCACTTGAATTAAAAAAGTCTACCACAAAAAACCCCTCATCAGATCTTTCTGTTGAAGATAAGGACCTCACCATGACTAATGCACTCAGATGTCCTGCCACTCTCCAGCACAGAAAGCCCTTCATGTCTTTTGAGGAACTGACACTTAGGTTTTAATGTTTCTCCATCATCCTTTCTTTTTCCCCCTTTGCTTTGATCATCTTCCCACCCCATCAAAAGCTTCTAAACCCCTGACTTCTAGAGGTTCAGCTAAACATCACCATTTAATGAAAAAATTATGGGGAAGGAGAGCTATTATCCTCCTGTGGTCACGAGAATAATTAATTAAGGTCTTCAGCTCTGTGCTTTGCACTGCTTTATGTCAGTGAACAAAGTGCAAGGCTTCTGCTGAGTCTGGGCTCAAAGTACCTAAAATACAGAACTAGAAAATCAGCTGAGGTGAATCCCTCCCCAAAAACAATCCATCAGCTGTGGCTGAATGTAAGTTGGCAGCAGCTCTGGCAATATTTCTTCTACATTAGCTGCTAATATCAACATTAGCTCAGTGTTCAATCACAGGACATCAAACAAATCTCAGAGCCTGATAGAGAAACACATGCAGACGGCACAAAGATAGACTCGGGTTTGACTTCCATGTAAATCCGCTTCCTTTCTTCAAGCTGTTTCTGATTTACCATGAGGTATGTGTGTGCAGGATGCAACCCAAGGAACACATCTGTATGGTGATAATTTTCATACCAAAGATATGTTTGGTGCATTACAAATAGAGCAGCAATCCCCTCAATGATCTAGTTCAGACAAGAGCCAAACAGATCAGACGTTAAGTATAAATAGCAAACCACAGGCTTGCTCTTCCAGAACTGCCAATTTACTATTGCAAGCCTCTTCTCCTTTTTTTCTCCAATAGTTCCAGCTTCTGGATTCCTGTGACTATTTAAAAATATTTAGTTTAAATAGGGGGAAATATAATTAGCTACTTCTTATTCCATGGTTTGAGTAAAGCCCTGAAAATGTGGTCATTTAGTTGACTTCATCAGCAGAAGGTGAATGTAGGCAAATCCACTCAGGGATGTGAACTGGGGGTATCTGAAGATGAGCGGCCCTCGGCTACCACAGGAGTGCAAGGTTTGTGGGTTTAGTGCAATAATGTCTGAGCCAATAAGCATAAATAACATACACATGTACAAAAATTGAAAATAAAATAAAAAGGCAAAAAGAATCATCAAGTCTTTAACACAAATTGTTGTGTAATGAGCCAGGGATGTGAGCTGCTAAAGATCTCAGGATAAAACCCAGACCATTTCCCATGGCTCCACATTATAACCTCCATATTTCATGGCTGCCTGGACTGAGGTTTGAATTTGTTTCCATCTTTAAAATACTGGATCTGGTTATTCTCCTGTCTAACCCCTTCTATATGTGTATTGACATTCATATCTCACGCTGCTCTCAGTGAAATTTCTCTGGTCCGGGCAGGAACGAGTTATCTTCCAACACAAAGAACATCTTCCTCGAAATAATCTGGTGTAAAACATCTCAAATCACCAGTATTTTGGCAGATGACTTTGTAGGCTTCTCTGTAGGCTTGTGATCAGGGATGGGGAAGATGATGCCAAGGGTTGTGAGACACTGGCCCACGTTGCCCAGAGAAGTGATAGATGCTCCATCCCTGAAAATGTCCTAGATCATGTTGCATGAGCAACCTGCTCTTGTTGAAGATGCCACTGTTTGTTGAAGGTGGGTTGGACTAGATGAGCTTGGAAGTTGCTTTCCAATCTAAAAAAATCTTCGATTCTCTGATTTTATGCTATCACTGGGAGATGGTGTCTACAGGTACCTCTTCTTTAGCTCATTTTTCCAAGGGTGACTCACATAAGTTTCACAAAATATTCTGTCCCTTTATGGCTTTTGCACCTTAGCTCATCACTTGCACCTATGCAGAGATGTGGTTTGGAGACAGGCTCTGCTCCTGGGTGCTTGATGTAGATAAACAGCACCAGATGGAGTCAGACTAAAAGCAGAGCCAAAGGCCAAGAGGGAGCAGGGCTGAGGGGAAAAACCCAAGTGCTTCTGAAAAGTCTCAAGCTCCTGCGTAGCACTACCCAGGAGTTAGCCAGATCTGCTTGGCCAGGATCTCTCCACCCACCCACTCTGGGCTCCTTTCCCAACCTGTCATGATGACTCTAACAAGAGCCAGTTATGAAAGCACAGACCTGGAACCAGTTCTCTCATTTCTCTAAAGCACCAGTAAGAATGATACCAGGGTTTTCTTAATGAACAATAGCAGGAGGTAGACATGGGTAGGAGAAATTATGAGGCTGTTTGCGGTTTGTTGTGTAAAAAGGCTTATTTTCTCTTTGAAAGTCCCAAGCTGCTGCTTCCTTTTAAGAAATTTCCAGTAGCCCAGCTGGTCTGATGCCCACTCTGCAAGGTTAGCAGAAATATGGCATGAATGACCTTCCATAAACATTCTACAGCCTGACCATGAAACCACCCTTGCCATTGAGAACTTTCATGCTAATAACAATAAACTTTGGAGCAAACTCATAAAATAAGTAGGTCATAGGATCATAGAATCATAGAACCATCAAGGTTGGAAAAGAACTTCAGATGACCTTTTACTGGTGTGAAAAATATACGGTAAAAGAAGACTGAAGACAGATCACAGAATCACACAGAACATTAGGGATTGGAAGGGACCTCAAAAGATCATCCAGTCCAATCCCCCTGACACAGCAGAATCACCTATAACAAGTCACACAGGAACACATCCAGGTGGGATTTACATGTCTCCAGAGAAGGAGGGTCCACAACCTCCCTGGACAGCCCGTTCTAGTGCTCTGTCACCCTCACTGGGAAGAAGTTCCTTCTCATGTTTATGTGGAACTTCCTATGTTCCACCTTATGCCCTTTGTCTCTTGTCCTACAAATAAATGACATTGAGAAGAGCCTGGCTCCATCCTCCTGACACCCATCCTTCACATATTCACAGACATTAATGAGGTCACCCCTCAGTTTCCTCTTCTCCAAGCTAAAGAGGCCCAACTTCCTAAGCCTTTCCTCATAAGAGAGGTGCTCCCTTCATCATCCTCGTCGCTTCATGCTGGACTCCCTCCAGCAGCTCCACATCCCTCTTGAACTGAGGGACCTAGAACTGGACACCGTATTCCAGATGTGATCTCACCAGGGCAGAGTAGAGAGGAAGGAGAACCTCTCTCGATCTGCTGAGCACTCCCTTTCTGATCGACCTCAGAATGCCATTGGCCTTCTTGGCCACATGGGCCCATTGCTGACTCATGGTCATCCTGCTGTCCACCAGGACCCCCAGGTCCCTTTCTCCTACACTGCTCTCCAACAGGTTAGTCCCTAACTTATACTAGTACCTGGGATTTGTCTTACATAGATGCAAAGCTCTATAATGCCCTTGTTATAGTTCATTCAATGTTTCCCCTCCCAGCTCTCCAGCCTATCCAGGTCCCACTGAATGGCAGCACAGCCTGCTGAGGTATTGGCCAATCCTCTCAGCTTTGCATCATCAGCAAACCTGCTGACAGTTCACTCTAATCCTTCATCCAAGTCATTGAGTAGATTGAATAGGACTGGTCCCAGCACTGACTCTTGAGGGACTCCACTAGATACAGGCCTCCAACTAGACTCTGTCCTGTTGACCATCACTCTCTGGCTTCTATCCTGCAGCCAGTTCACAATCCACCTCACTACAATATCATCCAAGCTTGAGTGACTTCTATCCTGCACATGGGCAGATGAACTTTGCAATGCTCATGAGGTCACTAGTGTTCACATCAACGCGACGTAAGTAGAAGGTAGTCTAGGTTGATATGGATTCTTTCACATGATAATCAGATCTTTGCTCTTCATCCAATCAGGTGAAGAGGAAACTGCTCTTCTGGTGCTGGCACAGTTTTGGTTCCATGGAGATGGGTATTTATAGGGATTTCATCTCTCTAAATTCCCTGGTCAACTAATAAAATTAGAAAGGAACCTTATCATATATTTACAAAAGAGTGATTTTTTTTTCCTATTGTATTTTCTTTTCTTTTTCTCGAATGTTACTTCAAAAAACAACCAAAACCTCCAGACTTTGTTTTTCACTGTAAATCATCAAGCAGCCCTCTTGTAATAATGTTCTTCACACCATCAGAAGATGGAGACAGGGAATCCAAACACAGTCACAGATGGCTTTGGGAAGGAAGGGTGGTCTTTCCCTCAAGCTGTTTTCTGCTTGCTTTCAACCATGTCCTAGGCAACAGGGGCTTCTATAATAAATATTCATTCCATTTACACTGTTATAAATCTAAACAATGAATAATAAATACTCAGCATGGCTCCGGCAGCTAATGGAGCTCCATATATCAATGGGAGTTCACAGGCCCTTCACAAAGCCTGTTCTGCTAACAGATGGGCAAATGAAAACATTTTAATGTGCCTACAGTTTTCAGGCAGGGAAAAACAATGCCCGTGTACTAGGAGACAAGAGGTTTAGTGCATCTCGAATGACTATGCAGCATCCTCCTTCTTCAGCGACAGCCAGCTGTTCTGCTAACAAGTAGCTTCAAGCTGTGTTGGGATGTAAGGAAGTCATCTGCCTGTGAAGGAAGTCTTCATTTCAACCAAAATCTGATCAGTTTTGTGAGAACAGTGTCTTGACCAAGGCACTTGTAGAAGAACAGGACTAATTTAAGTGCTTGTGTCAAACGCAGATGATCATTTAGGCTGGGGAGAAAAATGATAAAAGTGCTTTATGAGGAATCAAATGTAGTAAAGTATCAGGGGGAGGAAACCCAAAGCGTTTGTCTTGTCAAATATTAAGTTTGGTTTGGTGTTTAATTGTAATGCACCTTTTTTTCTTCTTCAAATGTGAAGATGAAGAGAAATATTAACTATCTTGAGTGTTTAATGTTTCCCTTTTACCTCATCTTTTTCCAGGTTTGGGTTTGGGGTTTTTTTTTTGAAAGATGTCTTTGCCAGAAAAACCCTAAACTCAAATTTTCATTTCAGGTGAAGCCAAAATTAATCCCTTTTTCCCACCCTCCCTGCTTTTCTACTCCATCCATCAATATAAAGAAAACTTATTCCTCCTGCTTTCCTCTTGACCACATCCATTATGGTTGGCACGTATCCTGGAGTGTGAGGGTTTCCACCCCATCCCAAAGTTTTAAGGTTTCAGTATTTGCTGCTACAAATTGGGAATCTTCTTGCCATCTGTATAAATTTGCTGATTTTTTTTAGCTATAACTTATCAAGGTGGGCTTGCTGCCAGGTGAGTAATACAAATGGAGAGGGGCAATCCTTGTGCAGTGTTTCGTTATGTCAGTTAATGAGTGGAGTCTGTTAGCACTGCAGGAACTGACTGAACAATGGCAGGGAACTCTGCAGGTCCAGCTGTTCACACGTGCGTGCAGTGCTCACCAAGACAGTGGTGGATGGGTGGATAATTACATCTGCAGAGAGGTTTGTTTCATGGGAACAAGTGGGATACTGCAGAAATAGGTGCCCATCCTGGTGCTTCAAAGACATGTCCAGCTGCATAATTAAGAGTAAATTAAAGGATTTGAAATGGAGAAAAATAGCTCTCGTTTCCTCCCAGGCACCTCTGGGATCTGGTCTACTTTTTTAGGAGATACTCATGTAGTAGGGTAATGTGTAATGTCTTGGAAATTGGTTTCTTTCTTTCCTAGACCAAAATTGGATTCCCTTGCTCAGAAATCCATCCAGGGTTTCCAATTGTGAACCCTTCCTCAGAAGACTGAAGCAGAAGTGAATGTCAGACTTTCCTGTTGGAGAGCTAGGTCCTCACTATTAACAGTGATGGGTGTTAAGATGGATCTGATGAGAGAGTAAAGAGCCTTCCCCACAACTTTATGCAGAGAGACCCAAGTTCTGAAGTCCTGCCCAGCTCGACTGAGCAAGAAAATAGGTAGCAAGCCTTAGAGGAGCTGTGGGTTGATTATGTCTGCAGGTCAGCATAATATAACTCAGCCACAATGCTGAGCTCCTGCCCATCCTTAGATCACTGCAACAGCCTAAGAAGTCTCTGAAACCTGATGGTCAGTATGTAGATAGCTAGAGCACTAAGGAGAACCTACATGAAGAACCTCACACACGGAAAGGCACTTCAGTGTCAAATGAGTGCCAAGGATGCCAAGATGCCTGTGGCCACACAAGCAGCTCTGGCTGTCATCTCTTCATCTAGCATGATGTTCCTGGTGATTGAAGCTGGTACAAAGAACAGCTCCTTAGTTCCTTCCATGAATCCATGTCTGGTCGCAACATGTTACTTCTAGGAACCAAAGTCTTCTGTTGTGGTTCTGGTTTGTGGAATGGTAGCACGACTGCAGACTGGATATATAACATCTGCTGGTGAGTTCTGGTCACTACTAGTTAATTCCAAACACTGTTAATTTCTGGCAAAGCACAGTCTGTTCTTTCAAAGAAGATCTTCTCGGTGCTCAGGACAGGACGTTAGGATGTCAGTTTTGTTTTTAGGTGCTTCTGGCTTTGGGTGGGTCCAGGTGTCCAGAAAGCATGGCTCAAGCTGTTTGCAGCAAGTCTGTGTCCTTTCTGCTCCTACAACACAGTCAAAAAGGCAGGTAGACCAATTTCAACCATCTGAAAAGTCCCCCCGTTCTGACTGTGCTCTGCTCTCAGCAAGGATGTGGAGATCTGGGTCTGGGAGATCTAATGGCTCAGGAATTCAAGTGGATCTCAGCAGATCTGGATTCAGTCCTTGCCTGTGCAGCTAACTTTGGACAAGTAATTAGCACTGGAATGAGTCATGATGTTTTTGAGGGCAGAAGCAGAGTAAGACAGGGGTATCTTGGATGCATTAAAGTGTCTGTTGCCACATGTGAAGACCTCACCCTGACAACATAAACCTGCCTAACCCAGTGTGTCCAAATGCTCTGGGTTTGTATAAGCAATGCAATTAGCTGGCTTCCCCCATCAAGGCAACTACAGCAGAACCAGCTAGAAAAAGCTAATATGTGGTTCTGTCAGCAGGTTTTATGTGGAGCAAGATTTTTAAATGGGGAAGAAACCAGTATATCCATGTCTACTCACTGAGGATCTGTAGAGGGTAGTGGTTAATGAATCAAGAGGTTGCCTGTTAAACCAACAAACAATTAAACAAGCAAGCAAACAAACTAACAAATAGATAGAAAAATAAATAGATAACTATTGCAGGTAAGTACACATGGATAATAATAATCATTTATTTACGCGTCAGGTTGGACAAGGTCCAGCATTCACATCCTAAAGGTGTCCTTGCTCGCTGTAGTGGGGGTTGGACTAGATGACCTTTAAAGGTCCATTCCAACCCAAAGCACTCTATGATCCTATGCTATACACAGGGGGTTTATGTATAATATAGATCTGCTTCTTTATTCACAGCTGTTAGAGGGCAATGTCGTGATATCAGACATCAGACAAAGATTTTTAATCTGGGGATAGCAGCAGTGAGCTGACAGGTGGAGGAACTGATCATGTTTCCAGAAGGACTGGTGATTCACAGGCCCTATTTGATTCCAGCACATTGATTGTAAAGAGCTTGAGGAGCTACTGCCAAGGTACAAGGGGGAAGCTCCCAGGATGCAGTAGAAGAGTGGCTTTAGATGTGTTACTGCAGACCATTCTCCAAAACAGTGATGGCAAACCACCACACCAGCACTGATGGATGTTGAAGTCATAGAATCATTGAATTATAGAATTGTTTTGGTTGGAAAAGGCTTTTAAGATGATTAAGTCCCATCATTAACTCAACTGTCCCAACCCACCACTAACCCCTGTCCCTAAGCTTCAGATCTCCACGACTTTGAAATATATCCAGTGATAAAAATTCAACCCCCTCCCTGGGCAGCCTGTTCCAAGGCCTGGTGGCCAGTTACAGGGAGAAGTTTTTCCTAATGTCCAAGCTAAACTTCCCCTGGTGCAACTTGAGACCATTTCTTCTTGTCCTATCACTTGTCACTACCAACGGCAATGAGCAGAGGTGCTTTCAGGAGCATTTTTGGCACCATAACAACAGCCCACAGCTGGTATTTGTTGAAAAGGCAAATCAGCCTGACCATGTGCAAGGGTGAAGGTCTCTACATGCTGAAGCACATGACAAAGCAGATATAGGCAGCAGCTGAAAACCTTGCTCTCCTGTAAGGCTTCTTGGACTACTGAGGAGAGCACATGTGGTGGCATGGCCTGTCTCTCTCTCTCCAGATCCTCCAACAGCAGGCAGACAGATGGCAAATAAGGCAGGTGCCCTTTGGGTCCCAAGGAAGGAGCAAGTCTACAAACTCAGAGCTGAGACGGGAATCAAATGAGTGTGAAAGAGCTGGAAACTTTCAGACCTGACATTTTGCAGGGTATGGTTTTGTAGGGTGAAATGCCTGACAGACTGGCCCTGGGATTAGACTCTCTGCTCCACCAAATGCAGCCAGGAAAGGAGAAAGAGAAAATATTGACATTCTCAGTGGTGCCAAGAAATGGACTAAGCTCCATCTTTTAATGGAGAAATCAGGTCTGAGCCTCCTGGTCCGTTCATGTCCTTGCAGAGCACCCTCAGGCAAAGCAGTTGTATGCAAAGTAACTCTGGCTGCAAATTTTCAAGCCATATTAGAGAAAATTTCTGCCTTCACTCTCTGTCTTTCTCTTTTAACCATGCAATAATGAAAAGATTTATCCCAACTTAAATTACTGGTTTTGGGAGATCAAGTTGCAGGACTAGAATCCATAACTCTGAGGGATTTACAGCCCCTTTTTGTGGTGATAAAGGCAAGATTGTTCACAGACTTTCCTTTAACATAAAAAGCCTGTCTTCTGCTCCTTGGCCAAGTCTTTTACCACCAAGATTCTGTGCTTTTGTTGGAAGGGCTGGAACACAAATGATGGCAAAGAGCCTGCAGGACAGGACTTCAAAGTGATCTGTGGCTTCCCCAATCATGGCAGTGGTGGGAGGAGGAGGAGGAAAGTCTCTTCCATGTGTAACAAGAGTTTCTCCCTTTCTCTCATTAGGAACCACAGTACCTTCCCTGAATTACCTCCCTCTGGGGTTGCACAGAACCTAGATTTGCCTCTACCATGGTCCTGAAGACAAAATGGCTTGTTACCAGGCAGCTAGACCCAGGTTTGCACCTGGCCCAGGTGCTGAGGCCATGAGGTGAGAAGCTGAGCCCTTTCATACATGTGTTGAGCGTGAGAATCATGATCTGCAACCACCTCCCACGCAGTCAGGACAGCATCTTCCACATCTGGAGAACATCGACACAGACGTGTTCTCATTCTGTGAATTAACACACTTGGTCTGCAGCTCTTTTAATCTTCCCATCATCTTGCCTGACTGTGCTCCGTGAAGACGTGAAAGGATCAGAAAGCTCAGACCAGATTTCTCCATCTTCTCCGCTCTGTTTAGACACAACCTGCAGCTCTAAATCTGTTGGAGTGGGGCCAGAGGAGGCCACAGAGAAGATGTTCTAAGGGCTGGAACCCCTCTGCTGTGAGGTCAGGTTGAGAAAAGGGGTGTTCAGCCTGCAGAAGAGAAAGCTCCAGAGAGACCTTAGTGATCTTTCAGTGATTAAAGTGGTCAATAAAAAAAGATGGGGAGGTAATTTTTGGCAGGGGCTGCTGTGACAGGACTAGGGGTGGTGGTTTAGAGATGACAAAGGGAGATTCAGACTAGGTAGAAAGAAGAAAGTGTTTACAATGACTATGGTGAGACCCTGGCCCAGGGTGCCCAGAGAGTGGGAGAAACACATCAGGTGAGGCTGGACCTTGGGGCTCTGAGCAACCTGCTCTGGATGAAGATGTCCCTGCCCACTGCAGAGGGGTTGGACTCGATGAGCTTTGAAGCTGCCTTCCAGCTCAAAGCATTCAGTGATTTAACTGTTCTGTGATTTTGTGATTGTGTAATTCTGTGATTCTGTGGTTCTGCAAATGTTAAGGCTCAAGATCTTGGAAATGTCTTCTCTAATTCAATCCTTCCTACTACAAAACCTTTTTCTTGGCTGGGTGAGCCTTGCCCCTCTGAATCCTTCCCAGTTAATTTCCCTCTCTTTTCTGGTTCTGAAGTAGCAGATATGTTCAGGATTCTGCCAGGACCATATTTCTTCAGTGTGGTCTGACCACAGCATCTCAACGTGCATCTCTCACCAGCTTGCAAGACAGCTTGAGTGATGAAGATGGAGGAGTTAGCAGATCATAACACACTAAATGAAGCTGAAGTGGTTCAGTCTGGACCCTTCAGATCCACGCTGAGCAGCTAGGATTGGTAGATGTGCTCATCCCTGGTTGCAGACTGGTGGGAGTGCAAGCAACAGCAGGGATTAATTGTGCCCATTCCCTCTGACCAGCCATTTGTTTTCCAAGTTTTCAAAGTACAAGGAAAAAATTCACAAATGGTAAGAAATTACCTTCTGATCCCTTTCTCTGGAACTTGTGGTGACTCCAAGAGCCACAAATGACCATGTTTCACACAGACTGATGAGCAGACCTACCTCTGGCTACGAGGAATAGATAAGGTCATTGTCTACAACCTCTTACCACCTCTACAAGATGGTCTAGGTCCAACTGGCAGGGTGACTTGGGCATTGGTGCCTTTGTGTAAAGGAAGGTCTACCTGCTTCCCCGTCACAAATTCAAACAGGTCCATCAAATTCTTTCCTCAAGCCTCAGTCTTTGCAGCTTCTGGAAAATTACATACTACAGGGAAACCAGAACATTCAGTCCAAACTTGTCAAGTGTAAGATATGGTTTGGAAGTTCCTGTGTAACAACAGGAGGATTCCTAGAACTCCAAAACGTTTGGACATGGATGGGGCATTTTTCTTGGCATACCGAGAAATCCCTGGAAAACAAATAATTATTGTTTTCCTTTCACCCCAGACTGTTCTCTAATGTATTTATTGTTCATCCAGTGAACAGAAACTGTTGAGTGTTCTACTAATGATCTACTAGTTGGGTTTTTTTAATGTAGGGTAAAAAATATATAACATTCACTCATTATTACTTAGCAGTAGAATTTTCTTCCCCTGTGCCCACAAATTAACTCATCCAGAAAGGCAGGAACTTCTGATGAGACAGCTCCTATCTTTTGAAGTTGTAATATACACAAACTGAAAAATTAGTTCACATAACCACCTCTCAAATCAGCTTTTTGAAGGTGTTCGCAATGGTGCTGCTGGACCAAACACAGGCTGTAGGATTGCTACCGCTGCTATGGTGGCTTCTCTTGTGTCCCTACTCTTGTGTCTTTGGTTCCTACTCACAGCCAACGTTAAGGCATGTCATCAAGGAAGGTGAAGCTTAGCACACAAAGTTCATGTGAAGTTGGGAATTCTCCCCTCCTTTCACAAATCACAGGAAATCTCATGGGATCTAATAATAAATGTAAGAATCACTCTGGTTGGAAAAGACCTTTAAGATCACGAAGTCCAAGAATTGCCCCAGCACTGCCAGGTCACCACTGAAGCCTGTCTGTTAGCATCACATCTCCACGGCTTTTCAGTCTCTCCAGGTGCAGAGTTCCTTGGGCAGCATGGACCTTGACAACTCTTTTGAGTATTGTTCCTCATGTCCATCCTAAACGTCCCCTGGTATAAACAGAGGTTGTTTCCTCTTGTCCTTCTTGTTTGTTTCTTGGCAGAAGCAACCAACCCTGACCTTGCTTCAGTCTCCTGAATTTCAGGAAGCCGTCAAGAGCAAGAAGGTCTCCTCTGAGTGTCTTTTCTTTCAAGCTAAACACCCCCAGGTGACAGAAGAGATGCCTTTCACCCTTCCCAACTGAATGAGTCCATGCATTTCTGATAGTAGAGCATGAAACGAGGTAACTGCTGTCAGACGAAAAACAACATCCTTGAAATGATTTCACCAGGACTGACGGATGCTCTGTGAAACTTCTAGTGGACATCACATGTTGGTAGGTTGCTTGGTAGGTAGACAGTTGGTTCAGCCTGCTGCAGAGTGAACATAGCAAAGGGAAGCAATTGGAAATGACCCCATTTCCAATTTGGACTTGAGGCTCAGTTTAACGAGGCAGTTGGACTAACTGCTCCACCTAAAAACTCACTTTAGGCAGGACTCCTGGTACCTTGATTCACTTAATTGATGTAAGAGGAGACACCCCAAAATAACAATGTTTGAGTATAGTGCTTGAAAATCACCCATGAAAGTCTGTCAACAGCACAAGGAAAAGAAGAACTGTAACGAAAGAGACTCCAGGCTTGCAGTTCAGTATTTCTGCAGCTCCTCAGACAAAGCAAAAGCCTCTTTGAAGTGGTATTTTCTTCATTCATTCCCTGTCAGACATAGCAACCATATTTATGGTCCGATCAAGATCAGACCCTCACTCCCAGTCATGGCTTGTGGATCTGCCTCTCTGTTCAAACATCCTGGAATGGCTTGGAAAGATTAGATATGTTCTGAGGCATGGGAAAAGGATGGCTTCCCATTTAATATCAAGGCATCTTTCAGCTAGCAGGGAAAATTAATGTCACATTAAGAGTGAAACTATGTGTTTTGTGCTGATTTAATCTAACCTCAGGAGGCTCCAAAATAAACTCAGATCTTCTAGAGCTTCCGATACCTCACCCCACGCCAGACATTTCCCCCTTTCACAAACACATTTATTTACAAAGGAGACCTTTTCATTGGAGCTCTCTTTTTCTCTTCCCCCCTCTCATATACATTAACAAGGCGTGGATTGTGTTGCATGCTGCAGAGAACAGACCCCCTTCACCCGGGCAGAGCAACCCAGCGGCTTCTCAGGGCGCTATATATAGCAGGCGACTCTTTTCCACAGGCGGCTCTGAGGATTAAGCTCTCAATGCACTTTGGGTCAAGATACTCATGTTTGCAACGACAAGGATGCTTGAAAGGTCAGAGAGAGCAAACAAAGAAGCTGTTAGCTGCTCTGAAAGATGCAATGCACCCCAAAGGTTAGGTCAGGCCTCAAGCTAGTTCTGCACAGAAAACACTTCTCACCTCCCAGCCCTGGAGACCTTACCTAGGTCTTCGGACCATGATGTAGTGATGAGCAGGCAATGCCGGATCAATGGTTGGACTTGATGATCTTAAAGGTCTCTTCCAAGCAAAGAGATTTTCTGATTCTGTGTCAGATCTGGTGGTGGAAGGATTCCTCAGTGCCACCAGCATCATGCACAGGTATGAGGAAACTCCTGAGAAAGGTGCCATCAAGATTTGAATGATTTTCTAATTAAACTATTTCCTATTTGTCAATAATTCTTAGTATTTTTTAATTTCTCTTTCCTTGCTGAATCATTTAATTTCCAGTGACCATCTTAACTTCTAATAATTTGCATTTTAATTAATTCCCTCTTACCTATTGAGACTGCAGGGTTCTCATGGTATTGATGGCACGTGAGATGCTTGAAAAACATGAGCTGTCTCTACCATGAGAAAACTGCAGAGCATTACCCAAATGTGCCTTAGTTCTTCCTGACATATAGTCATGGGGAGAATACACCCCATGATGCTGATCAGAGTCACTTCTGTCCTTCAGAAAACAGACCTGTCTCTTGAGCTCCAAGCAAGAACAAGCTTCTACATATTTCCCCTGCAGAGTCTGGAGGAAGGAGATTGAAATTCACGACTAAACAGTCTGGAAACCCGACCTCTTTTAAGGGGGCAAATAGACCTTTTTTTCCCAGCCCATGAAATGTGTCTTTTTTAATTTCTTGTAATTTAATTAAGAGAGGAATTCACATTTGTTAAGAGTCTATCTGCTCAGTAGCTCTTTATGCGATCCGGTCAAGGGGAGTGAATGAAGGTTCTGTAAGGCTCTCGGTCAGTCCAAACCACCCTTTATTTCAGCCCCATGGCCACATATTCCTAAGCCAACAGCTGAAGCTGCATCTTTCAGGTTTTTTAAACCAGGCATCCCCACACCACAAGCAGATAAAGTTCTCTTCTGCTTGTGAGCAAGGGAGAGCAGGTTGAAAGGCTTGTCTGGAGGGCTGATCCATGGGACAGTAGTGTGGACAATAGGGGCCATGTCCTGGGGTAATGCCTGATTAACTGATTGATACCAAACACAAACCAGAGAGCTGCAGGAACACTGAACACCTCTGTTTATGATGCAAAATAAGTTTCTCACCAAGACCTCACCCTACTTTTCTGACTTATTGTTTTTAAATGGCCCACAAATCAGTGGAGAAAAAAGTTCTGAGATGGATTTTATCCCTGGAGGAGCAGCTGTAACCTTCTCTCAGTTCACCCATGAGACACTCCATGTGCGTCCGACAGGACCACCTGACATGAACAAGGGCAGGTGTACAGGTGACATTGTCTGCATCTGGTGAATGGAACGGGGGATGATGCACTAGCAGCTTCCCAGATAGTTCCTGGACAACGTGTGTGGTTTAGCACAGCCAGGAGCCATTCCCCACAGGCATTTGGGATGTGGCCATCCTCTTGTACAGGAATCCAATGGCATATACATGTTGCTCTGTGCCCACTGGCCTCTGGGCTGGACAACAGTTCCAAGACCATTTTATTCACCATTAACAGTGTATTCTCTGCAGCTTGAGAAGCAGGAAGGTCAGAGAAGGACCAGGTTTCACAGCTCCATGGTCCTGGTGAACGTATCAGGTGCTGAAAAACCTGCCACTTTAATTAATATGGTTGCTCATCCTGAAATCATCCACAGCACGTGGATGCAAGTTCATGTCTAGGATCTTTTGGCATGAACAACAGCATTCCCTTTCAGAGAAAGTTCCCTTTCAGAGAAGACCTGATCACTGTTCTTTACTTTCAAACATGTCCACACATTTTCCATCCTTAGCACATGGCTAAGTGCTGTGGAGTTTGTCAACACTCACCAGCTACAGCCAGTGCTGAGCTTGAACTGGGATTGGAGAGATTCCATGTTCCTTAGCTCGTACCTGATGCCTTCTGCAATGCAGATATAACTTGACGATCTTTACCAGGGACTGTCATGATAGGACAAGGGGGACAGGCTCAAACTAAAAGAGGGGAGATTTAGATGAGGTCTAAGGCAGGAATTCCTCACTATGAGGGTGTTGAGTCACTGGAACAAGTTGCCAACCACGACTGATTTTGTGCATCACTTCTTGCCCTACCTCCTCTACATCCTGCAGGGGTTTTTTTGGCCACTCCATGCCAGGCAGCAGTGATGGTCCTTCAGCAACACCTTGGCACCACTTGACCTCTCGCCCAGGTGACCTCCCCACTGAAGCAGAGGCACCAATTCACACATACTTTTCCACCTCCAGCCTTGTGGATCTTTGGCCCTTATTTAATTTTGCAGGGAATCAAAAAGCTCTGTGTGTGCCTCCTGCCCTAGCACAGCCCTGCCTGCCTTTCTGCAGGATCTCCTTAAACCTCTTCTCACAACATGAGGGAAGTCGAGGCCCACGTGCTATTTTAGCAGAAGCTGGGGTGCTTCCAAGGCACCTCAGAAATAGCACCGAGGAGCAACAATGCCTCCTCTTCAGAGCCAGCAAAGGGCCTTCCCTCCCCCTTCCAGGCTGGGCAAACTTCTCCTTAACTCTGTGGTTACACACAGCGGAGAGACTCTCTTAAACACAGCATCACATAAAGGTGAATTCAGAGGTTTGTTACCTGGCCTGAGCTCCAAGTGGACATGTCCTCAGCCAATGCCCCAGTGCTTCAGGTGGACTGAAGGTGCTCGATGGGAACAGGCTGCCCAGGGAAGTGATGAAGTCGCCACCCCTGGAGATGTTCAGAAAGTAAATGAGGAATTTTAGGGGCATGGTCTAGTGGTCATGGATGTGTTGGACTGAGGGTTGGACTAGATGATTTTAGAGTCAATTCCAACCTCAATGATACTCTGATTCCGTGATTCTGTGACTGGGGAGGGCATTGCATGAGCCTCTCCTTGCATTTCACATGGTTGCACCCACCCAAGGCTGTGCAAGGACACGCACACCATGTGCACACATCATGCTTATCTCCAACGTCTTAACATATCTACTTATATCCCCCAGATTTTAGTCAGTCTAGGTTTTCAGTTGCCCCTGGGTTCTATGCAAGTACTAGCCCATGGCTAGTTGTCCTCTGGTCCCAGATGTTTATAAGATTTATTGTTTCACTGGAAATTTGTGACAGGACCAGATGGAGACCCAAATAGGTTCTGTCCACTGTTATTTAGAAATGCCTGGGATTTTTATGTGTTATCTTGAAGAGATTTTAAGTAGCTGAGGGAACCAAGGAGCAGTTGGGCACACTGGTAGTGTCACCAGGAAAGCACAAAGGAAAGGTTTTTTATGAGTTTGCCTCTAACTCCAGCATACAGAGGAAATGCCATGAGAAACACCTGTTCCCTGTGACTCTGCTGGCCTCCCACTACCCTTTCCTTCATATATTGCCTGAGTTTATAGGATTGAAGCTCTCCCCAGCTGGAAAAACATCCAGCCCAAACCCAAACCCCAATTCCCAAACCACCAACCCTCAAAAACCCCACTAACTCGCTCCCCAAAACCCAACTAAACTCAGCAAGTGAGCACACTATTGACAGGGAGTCATGCTTGTCCCTGAATAAGAGGAGGAAGGCTGGAGACCAGGTTCTAAGTGGGGCTCATCAAGAAGGGAACATGGAACCTTTGAGCTAATTGTGTCCTTGTAGACGTCTTCCTTGTGTATCTGTACCAATGGGGACTTCCAGGCCTGTGGTCTTGCAGTAAATGATGTTCAGGAATAAAAGTGGATTGTAGGCTGCTGGATTTGGCAGCCTGATTTGGAAATCAGCTAAAACTTTGGAGGGGAAAACAGTGCAGGGAGTGCCAGGGGAACTTGCTTGAGGTCCTAGAGGTGGGGACATGTACGTTATGATTGTACAGCAATCAATTGACCCAGGGGTGCCATCTCTCCAGTATTTAGGGGTGAAGGAGAAAACCTGTAACAGAGGTATATTCTGCTTTACCTCCTCACATCCTCCTTCCATTTTTCAGGTAACTGCTGGAGCAGAGCTTGTGCAGCTTCAGAGGAATGAGAAGTTTTAGTGGAACGAGGAAGAAAAGGGATGGATGTTTCCAGTGCCATCTTGCACTGAACATCACATCAAACCTTGAAGACCTTCCCATCCCTTGCGGAGATCCCACTAACCTGGAGTAAGATCAGAACAGGTCACCCCCATCACCAGTTCCCCTTAGGATCCGCTGGGATTAACAATACCCCAAGGTTTTTCCTTCTAGAAACAGAAATGAGAAATATGCAGAGCATCTCACATCATTCACAGACCCTACTGACGCTTTTCTCTGTGGTCAGAGGGTGGGGTAGCAGCAGTTAGTCCTTCTGCAGCTCACCAAAGGCTCAGTGTTCCACCTGTGCAAATAACCCCCGCACACCATCCCCCTGGGACCAAGAGGACAAGTTAAATATGGAACACGCAATTTAGCCTCTGCCCATCTGTATTCCAGGCAGCGGTGAGAGACAGAATGGTGGATCTCCAAAATAGCCTCTGCTTGGCTAAACAAGCCTCTCTGGCAACTGACGGCTGTTTGTCTGGTTTCATTTGCACAGCCCTCAAACCTAATAAACACCTCAGACATGAAAAGAAAACACAAGGAACAACGGGGGTAAGAAAACCCAGGCCGTTGACTGCCTTTTTAAATAGATGGGCGCGGAGTGGAGCGTCCAGACCTCTTTCCAAGTACATTCCTGCGCCAACATGAATTCACAGACTGCTCCTGTGTGATCATCTGGCAGGGACGTGGTGCTGTCACTCTGCATCCATCTCCTTGCAGGGTCAGTCCTGTCTGTGGTCAGTCCGGGAGCGGACAGCACCCGTGGAGTAACATCACATTTACATTTTTCCAGACAACATTTATTTACTTTTGTTATATGACTGGTTCCTTTATTGATGGTTTTTACTGAAGCCAGACCATCACCATTGTGTCTTCAAAGCACTCACTCAATGAAAAATGTCATGCCTGGGCTAGGAATAAGGTTTTCCTTGCCTTTCCCCCTTTCTCCTTTCTCTACAGCCTTTTCCACATATCCTTGCATCTTGCTAAGGTGCCCTCTCCTCCACAATCTCTGCTTTTGTTAAGTAAGTTCTTCTCTCTGGGACTTTGGTTTGGATGTGACACTCCTTCCGCCCACAAGTTGTGAGACAAATTCCACAGATGAATTTGCACAAGCATCAACATGGAATTGCAGATGGGAACAAAAAATATTTAAGGAAAAAAAGAAGTACAAAAATGTCTTGTTTGAGGGCATATGTTGCCCAATGCTGTTGAGAAGAACACATGATGGTCTTGCTCCCAAACCTGTCACTGTGGTCTTTCATTCCATCCTCTTGACATACACACAGTGCACAAGCAGACAAGAAACTATCCAAGGCAATAAGGCTGGTGAAGGATCTGGAGAACAACATTTACGAGGAGCCGCTGAGGGAGCTGGGGCTGGTTAGTCTGCAGCAAAGGAAGGTGAGGGGAGACCTTCTTGCTGTCTACAACTACCTGAAAGGAGGTTATAGAGAGATAGGGGTTAGTCTGTTCTCACAAGGAACGGTACTAGAACAAGAAGAAATGACCTCAAGTTGTACCAGAGGATCTTAGGTTGACTGTGAGGAAAAATATCTCCATGGAAAGGGTCATCAGGCCTTGAAACAGGCTGCCCAGGGAAGAGGTTGAATTACCATTTCTGGATGTGTTTAAACCTTGTGTAGATCTGGAGCTTAGGGTCAGGGTTTAGTGATGGCCTTGGGACAGTTGGGTTCATGGTTGAACTTGATGATGTTGAACTTCTTTTCCAACCTGCATGATTCTGTGATTCTATGAAATTCCAGTAAAGAGCCAAATGTCAGTGAAAATTGGACTGACAAGCAATCAACAGCATGCACAGGGTCTGGGTCTAGGACAATACCTTTCTCTGCGGCTTCACAGTGTCTAGCATAGGTGGCTGCTGTCTCTTTTCTTGACTATTGAAGCGCTGAAACCCTGTAGGCCACCTCTTCCTTTTTAGCAGTCCTTCCAAACTCATTCTCAGGCTTCAAAGAGGCTGGATTTCCTACGTTGTTCAGGGAGGACCAGAGTGGGAGGATCAGGGACTGACTGGCTTCATCTTACTGTGGCTTCTGGCAAAGAAAACACGATCTGTGACTTGAAAGTCCCAGGACCCTGCCTTGGTTTTGGAAGTGCAGCCACCAGAAAAAGAAATATGAGGAAATGCTCCAGCAGCCCCTTTTAAAGAAGATATGAAAATCTTGATAAGCCAGAGATTAGTGGTGGAGCCCTAGGTCTTGGCAGAAGGTGGCCATAACAGCATGATCACCATCAAGGAGCAGGATCAAAGTTCCCTTTAGTTCATTGTTTTCCCTTCAGCAGGGCCTTCACAACCTTCAGCACTAGGGAGTGGGAAGCAGAACAGAAGAAAAAAGGCAAAAGAAGGGAAAACATGTTCAAAACTGAACCATCACATTTCCTAGACTGACCTTTCCATTTTGCAGCAGAACATGTTTGAAGTCGTTTACGGCTCCTCCCTGGACCTTTGTCTGCTTGAAAACTGCAAATGTGTGTGAAGTCATAAGGATTTCAGAACACACTTGAGATGTCTTCATGGTTTCACTGAGGATTACAAACAGACTGTTCAGAATCGGGTGGAAAAAACTAGCATTTCATTTCAGGGCAGAAAAAAACCCTGAAGTCTGAGTGCTTTTCCCTAGAGAACTGGAAACTACAAGTCTCTCCATGGGTGTGTGACTATTTTTGCATGTCCTCAAGTATTTGAGCTGTTAAGGAGTCGAAGAACAACCTAATTTTCCCCCAGTGCCACATGTGGGCAGAGCAAAGACACTCTTTAACCAGTTTCAGGTAACTGAGTGATTGGATCCTGTGTCCTTTGACCTTATCAGCGTCTGCACTAACTAGCTCCAGTTAATATGGTTTTTCCATTTTCTTCTTTTGTCAGAGACAGGTAATGGATATGACCCAGAGGGATCATTTCAAGTAATTATTAAGCCTCCACTTTCTATAAATAACTTGGAGGACAGCGGTCTAAAATTCGCTTGCCGGCAGAGCTCAGGAGTGAGGCAATTTCATGGGTCAGGGGCTGGAGCCCAGAGAGCCAAAGGTGAAAGAGCAGGGGTGAGCTCAGTATCTGCTCTGACTCCAGCACCGTGCTGCATAAATGATATAGGAAAGTCTCCCAGCTCCAAACTGGGAACTGGGGGGTTGAACTGGACACAAGGAGGTTCATGGGAGACTTCACCCTCTACAACTCCCTGAACTTCAGGGGGTTGGACACAGCGGGGGGTCGGTCTTTTCTCCCCAAGAGAGGACAAGAGGATATGACCTCATCTTGTCCCAGAGGAGGTTGGCCATGAGGACCAATTTCTGCCCCACAAGGATTCTCCAGGCCTGGCCCAGGCTGCCCAGAGCACTGGAGGAGCTCCCATCCTTGGAGCGTTTGCAAAGCCGAGGGGATGTGGAGTGAGAGACGGGCATTAGTGGAGACTTGGCAGTGCTGGGTGAATGGTTGGACTTTATGACTTCTTCCAGCCAAAACAATGATACATGATTTTATGATTTGTTGATTAGAGCTGTCTAGGTTGCTTGGACAGTCGGGGATGAGAGATGAGCTCCATGCTGATGTAGGTAGAGGCTGTAAAGATTTTACAGTTACCCCGGCCAGAATGCTTATGATGCGCAGGGTCATGGTACACCCCTGCCCCACGTACTGGGAGGTGCCTGAGGACAGAAGACCTCATCAAGAAATATGCTAGAAATCAAAGAGAAAGCATGTACCAGTGAACATCTACTGGGGCAACAATAAAAATGACCAGATCAAGATGCTGTGGCTTCTCAGGACTTCTTTCCTACCTTACTTGTGGTGGCTCATGTCCCCACAGTAATTGTATCTGTGCCTCTGTGTGTGATGCAAGTGTCTCCTCGTGCGAGCCTATCTGAATTCACACTGAAGAAGATGGGGCAGTTCACAGGATTCTTTTCAAAGTGGTGGGACAGATCCTCTCCAGCAGTGAGAGCAACAGGAAAAACCAGGAATACCAAAACATTCGGAGGCTACCGCTCAAGGAAATTCATCTTGCTGTGTGTGTTTTGACTTGGGATTGTCCTTACCATAAAAAACCTCCCCATCCCAGAAAACAGATAAAGCTACATCTGGCAGGGGCTCACAGGCTGGGCAGCAAAAACAACAAAAGAGAAAAAATAAAGAAAAAAGAATATAAAAGACTGTAAGGACTATCCAGGAATTAAGAAAACTAAGAGAAGATGGATACTGCCATCAACAGACAAGTCAACATCTGGAAAAACACTCTAACTGAGCAGGTGTGTGTGCGGTGCCTGGGCTCTTAGTGTGGTTTCTCCTAGTGAGAAACCACTTGAAAGTAGGAAAAACAGAGGCATCTCCTCTTTCCATCAATATTAATGGCCCAGACATTACCCAATTTGAAGCGGAAGCCTGGGCAGATTAAGGAGGGCCTGATCACCAGAGGACTAATGGGAAAAGATTAGAGTACAACCTCTTGGTGATCTGGGACTAGGAGACGTCCAACCAGCCCAGGGCAGCAGTGGGTTTTTGCACTGGAAAGTTTCTTCTTGGAAGCTCTTTGTCCAAATATTTTGCTACCAAATCATAACTCAGCTGCTTGCTGCCAGAATCATGTACAGCTGATGCAAGCTGTTCACCAATGACTAAACCAGGGAAAAAGAGACAAGTACACTGGGTGGGGGACTTGGGAGCCTCAGGGGCTGGTACCCGGCTCTGAAACAGCTTTTCTGGGTGGCCCTGGAAATGCGTCGCCTCTGAAGTGATGCAGCAGGAAAAATGCTCCTCCCTGTTTTTTTCTTTTCAGTGCTGCAGATCATCTCCTCTTCCATGTCTACACTCATACTGAGTCCAGGACCAAGGGGCACCGGGGGGTTGCTATTATTACACAGCTAGTGACACCCATTGTCTTCCAGATATGAGTCAAACGAAGCAGTAAAGTCCTGGTTTGGAAATTTCTCTAAAGTAAGAACCCAACAGTTTCACCTGATCTTATCTGGACTCCCTGGAGACAACTCGATTAGCAATTAAACACGCAGATGGAAAATAAGCTTGGAGCCAACAGAAGGAAATGTCCTTCCTGGTTGGAGAGAACTGAACAATACCAGTAGAAGTCCCAGAACAGCCTTTGTGGTGTTTGTCTGGTCTTTTGTCAAGTAAGAAAAATGAACAAGTGCACTCAGATACTTAGGCAGTATTCAAGTCAAATTCACTTTTGGGGCTCTCCAGTACGAAGACGGGGTTAAGTGTTGGCTGCCCATAGGATCTAAAAAAGCAACACAGGAGAAACAAGATAAAAAACCACAACATATCAAATAAAAAACCTAACCAAAGGCTTTTCACAGGGAAGCTTTGCACTCTCTCTTCTCATGCCCTTTATGTTCAGCATCCTGATACTCCTTCCCCAGCTCTGCTTCCCAACACTGTCTGCAGCCCCATCCATCATTTGCTTTGCCCTCAGTAAGCAAAGTCAACTTGTGAGCTCTGGACAATGGAAGCTTTTCAGACCTTGAAGACTTTGATTACCTGACATATTTTAAATTTAAATATGGGACTCTGATAACAGGGAGAACGTCAAGACAGCTCTAGTCTTACAATGTGAGCCGGAAACGCTAAGAGAGAATATTTTCTGATAGGAAAATTGCCATTTCTGCCACTAACAACAGCATCAACATTTCATGTCTCGTCTGAGTCATCGTGCCACAGATGTCATTTGTTTTAGCTCATATATGTTTTTCTTTTTCTTCACAGGATTGTTTTTAATCATATTCTCCCTAAACATTTTTTCAGTAAGCTTACTCTGTTCTTTCTTCCAGAATGGTACAAAACGAAGCAGAAGAACTGGAAGAGAAGAAAAGCTTTGGAAGCGTGACCCTCCAAAGGAATCAAAACAAGGCTGTTTGGTATGTGACTACAGGAACTTCAAGCCTTTCTGTTTTCTTTTCCTTCATTATTTGCTCATTCTGTCTGATTCACACAGTAGGAAGCTTCACGTCCAAAGGCCAAGGACAGGCTTGTTTGCATCTACACTGGAAAAAGGAAGTCCCCTTGGTCTGCAGAGAGGAGACCCTGGAGCAAAGTGAGTGCAATGTGAGTGCTCCTAGGGGAAACTTGAGAGGAAAGACAGGTCAAGGCACTGTGGCAATAAGCAAGTATCAACATCAGTAGGTTAATCAGGGTCTAAGGGTGGTTCCAGAAGCTAGAATGTCATCATTTATACAGTCAAATTTTATAAGGTATCCCTGACATGAACCTGATGTGATCAACCCCACCAACATGCTCCTGAGGAGTGTTTGGGAGTTAGCGTGGTCCAGGGACCAATTCCAATAAGTCATTTGGGTGTGATGATCCCCACTGTGTGGACAACATTAGCCTGAAGGCTAAGGGGGGCTAATGGTACAGTCATGGACAGGTCCTGCCAGTTGATCTCAGTACTGGAGCATCAGCTCATGGCATGTAAGATCTGAATAACCCTGGGAAAATACTGAAAGCAATACAAATGCTTGTTTAGCCCCATGGGAAGACACCTCAAATTTGTGGTAATGTAAAAGAAGAACATAGAGTCCTGTGAGCTTTGCCCAGGCCATCATGTGCTAAACAGACAGGAAGCAGCAGTTGTTGAGCACTTAAGCAAGCCTGAATACGTCCTACCAGACCATTCTTCCTCCATGGGCTCCTGATGTCCTGAAGTATAGTAAGCAGAAGAGATGTTTCATCCATAAAGTGCCCTGCATCCATCACAGCAAAGCCCCTGGCCTCAGATGCACCATGTCAGGGTTTTTCAGCACAACTAGCAACAGGAACTGTTGACACTTCAGTGTTTGAAGGAAACATCTCTTGCTTCATCCATCTGTGTCTGCACTCTGCTGGAAGGAGTAAGTGCCTCCAGAAACGCTGTTGTTATTATTATGGCACTTGAACCCGATTCCTTCATAGGAGTCTGTTAATTTTCCTGTTGTTTTAACCAATTTCATTTTATCCTATTCTAGTTTATTATCAGATGGAAAAGAGCACAGAAGCCTCCTAGGTCAGAGCTGCTCCTTCTGCTGTTAAGCTCTCCTCTTGCTGGCACAGCAGCAGAGTTCACTGAAATGCTATTTTCCTCCTTTGCAGCAGCCTGAACTCCTAATAAATTCAGCTCTCCGTTGTGTGCTGTGGTTGTCTCCACCTTGGCCGTTTAGGGGACACTTCTGGAGAAGCACTCCCATCTCTCAGCTCCCTCTCCGCGCACGAAGCGTGGCCCCGAACCAAAGAACAAAAGAGGTTTGCGCAAATCAGACCAGCCGCCAGAAAGCAATCTGAGGAGAAGTTGTTTTGCCTCCGCGTTATTATTGTTATTGTGGGATTTTGGCAGCAAAATCCAGACCAAGCAACCAAAAGTTAACTTACACTTCGAGAAGCTGAGGATAAACGTTTTAATCTCTCGGGGCTGCTGGAGGTTTCACAACCTCCTCAGCAAACCCTAGACTTGTGCTGCCCATCCAATTTGTCTATCTACCTTTCAACAAATTAGGGATTTCTCCTGAGAGCCCAGGAATGAGAATCTGAGCAAAACAGCCTTGAAGAAATGCTGGGGATTTTATTTCAGAATCTGGGACAAATCTGAGAAGAAATGATGGTGGTTCCCTTCCCCCAGATTTTCTTTCCAGATTTTTATTCTCTTTAATGTTTTGCCTGACTTTAAGAGCCATGTGTGAAATGATGAAGATTCCGCTATTGCCTCCACAAGGAGAAACTTTTATTCGCTCTTCTGTGTCCCATTCACGTGGTGTGATCATGGCATCAGTGAAAGAGGTCACTCCCTTTGCTTTGTCGTTGCCCTACACCTCCTTCACCACCTGGCTTGTGGTGTAAAAACATACTGTGGGGCACTCTGGAAAATCCCACACAGCACATGGATCAATGATGGTGGTAAAATGATGACAACTGTCATCATCTTAAAGCTCAGCTCCCAAGTGATGGGAACCCACTAAATGAAGGGTTTCAACGAAAGAAGACACTTCCAACCATGACCTCCTAAATATTGAAAGGGTGAAGGAGGTTTTGGGTAACGACAAAGCAAAGAGAGTGACCTCTTTCACTGATGCCTTGATCACACCATGTGAACAGGACACGAGTGAATAACAGTTTCTCCTTGTGGAGGCAATAGCAGAATCTTCATCATTTCACACATGGCTCTTGAAAAGGCAAAACATCAAAGATAACCTAAGTTGTGGTGATGTTAGGTCACAGGTAGGACTTGATGATCTTAGAAGTCTTTTCCAGCATCAGTAATTGTGTGATTCTGTGATCTGCTGCTTAGGTTGGCCTCATCTATTCTACAAGTTTATTGTCACCAGTCCTTGCTGTGCTGCCCACAACTCCTTCCTCATTCCCCTCACCAGAAGTTACTACATCCTCAGATGTGCTGGCACAACTTGTGAGCTAATTGCTTCCAAACACAGTCCTGACAAAATTGTCTGGGCTTAAACCACAGCAAAAATAGCAGATTTCTCTTCTAAAGTTTCTGAGTTAACCTAGATAATTTTGGCTTGACTGCGTGAGGGTCTGACCACATCTGCTGTTGTGCTGGAATATGTGAAGGAGTAACGGCTGGGAGATGGGAAAAGTGACTGTTGCACCCATCTAAGTTGCAACCTCAACGTAACTCAATTCTGCTGAATGTCTTCCAGGGGTGTCTAAGGTCTAAACACATGCAGCTCAACTGCAGCAGCTGCTACTCTCCAGTCCCAATGGAGTTCAGTTTACCTGGTCTTCATCTTTAAACTGTATCCAGACTTAGTAGCAATTGACCTGCTGACCTGAGGGCTAAGGAGCACACTGCACGTGCTCTTGATTATCAAACCAAAGCAGTAAATTCAGACAATATTCATTTTGAAGACTGACACCCGAGGTGTTGTCACAGAGATATTAGAAGTCACCTCTTGTCAATTGCCCACAGTCTGGTCCAAATGATCACACTCAAAGTACAATAAGAGAAAAGTCAGATAATTCAGCATAGAAACCAATTATAATCAATAAACTATGCTTGTTAATCACAAGAATAATAAATAATTAACTAATTATCCTATGTGTTACCCTATGGACTCTGAGTCACACAAGCAAAACTCCAGTGCAGTCAATGGAGCTACCCCATGGGTGTGTGTTAACTTCTCCTGTTGTAGCTGATCCAACAGGACTATTTTTAGCCTTTTGCTCGTGCCCAGAACCCCCTGCTGACAATCTGCACTGCCACCTTGTGTGATTCTGACTTTTACTCAAACTTCCTTTGAAATCTTCCCTCTCCCTTTCTGCTGGATATCCATCCCTTCCAATCACAGACTGCTCCACTGGTAATGAAATTATTCAGTTATGACAGAAAACCTTCACGCTGTTCACATGTGTGTCAGTATCCTAGATGGACAGCCCTACACAGTCAGGCTTTAATCTCTTCCCCTGGTAGAACATCCCACCTCAAAGCATGGAAATTTCAGGATCCCCGCTGTGGTTTCTGCAAGAATTGCCATCCCATCTACTTGTCCTCTCTACATCCCCTGGTCTGCAGACTCTGACTTGTTCAGGAGCCTGTGACTGATCAGATCTGGCATGACAAAGATTTCAAGTGCAGGAATCACCACCCCTTGCACCTTGAGCTCTCATCCCTCAATTTCCTGCTGCTATGCCTGTTCGCTTCCATCCTCAATGACAAGTCAAGGAGCTTGTCCATAGACAATGCTTAAGTGAGGGGTTGTGCCCACACACAGATTCTGGTACGCAGAATCCAGGGGTGGGTGAGCACTGAGACCAAATTAATCATGTGGTTTGTTTTCCCTTCTGGAGCAATGAATGTCATGGAGATGTAAAAGGATAAACACTCTTACATGTGCACAAGGATTAGCAATCTTTTGAGCAATCTAGCAGCATTTTCCCTTCTCTGGCTTCCAAGCCTCTCTAACATCTCATTGTTGAGATGAATCTGGGACTCCAGGCACTCAGTGGGTTCTGTTCACTTCTCACTCCCAGGCTCTGCAACTTCTATGTCTCCTTCCTCACCAGTCACTGTTCTATTTCCCGGCGTTCCCTCATTTGATGAGCCACTCTTGGTCCCCAAGTTCTTTGCTGACGTGGCCTGGGTGGTACTCAAGGAAGGCAGTGGAGGCTTCAGCTTCTTTAATTAGTTTTTGCATTAAATGCGTCCTTAGACACATAAGCATGCCACTCTGTGTCCAAGGTAGTCTCTGTCGGTGAAGACTGTGGCATTAGCATTACAGTGGCTCCTCTGAATCTAAATAATCTAGGGAGGTTTAGACCAGATCAGTTGACAGCATCTTAAAAGTGCTTTTCACAGGGTTTTTTTGCCTACAAAGAAAGTGCTAAAACAAACATCTGAGACATTACTGGTTATTGAAGGGGACTAAAGGGTATCTCACTCTGAGCCAGCCTAACACCTTGACTTTTGATTTCTGCTTGACAACCCATTTTCTTCAGTGACTACCTGCTTCATCCATGCTAAACCAGGTTCTAAATACCACGTGGCAGCATCAAACCTGAATTTGATCCGGAAGGTTGTCTCAGCATCTCAGAAGTCTCCACACTTCGCGCTTGTGGCACACGGAAAGCTTTGCCCATACTCATAAGCTTGATTGTAAATTCATACGTCCTGATTCCAAGCTACGGAGCTGAGATCAGATTTTAATTCTGATGTGTTTATAGAACCTAGCGTGGAACAGAATGCAATTGTCCTCGACCTAACTGAAACCTGGCTGGCAGCGATTTCGTTTAATGTAATAAGGTCTCAGCTACAGGAACAGAAGCCTAATAAGAATCTAATTAAGGTGATCCTCACAGTGATTTCAAATGTGATTATAGGCAGAGCCGTGCTTTTTTGGATCTACCAAGAGCTACAGTACCACTCCCAGCTGTTCCCTTATTCTTCCCTCCACTGGGAAGAACTGCCAAGCAGCTGTCTTACATTAAAGGATCCTACTCCTCTGCCTAAAGCACACACCCAGTCCAGCTTACTGGGAAGCTGAATGTGGGACTTGATGGAGTTTGCCCTGACATGGCTCAGAGGAGTTCCATGCACCTGGTTTAGCTGCTCAAGCTGAAAAAGTACCTAATAACTGAGATGGGTAAAGTCATTTTAAAAGCGACCAAGTGTGGGATTCCCTGAGATATCTCCACTTTAGTTAGTTACCCCAAGCCTCCCCATTAATCCGTGAGGGTCTTCTGAGAATTGTGCCAGGAAAAGGCACAATTCCTCTCGTCAAGCAAGCGCCTGGCACGTATTTCTCCTTGAAAGTGTAATTCTCCACTGGCTTCATAAACAGCAGGAAAAAGGGGGGTTTTGCATCATAGTTGGTCTGACCTTTTGTAAACATCCAGCTTAAGGGCAAGAGAAAGGGAGAGCAAGACTCAAGAGAAATGGAGATCAAGGTTCAAGGGACTGTGATGGGAACCTGGTATGACTAAATCAGATACAAACCTCTGCATGGTAAGATGATGTTCCCCTGATAGAGGGAACTTTTTCTACCAGATTCACGGGAGGCACATAAAGACTGACAAAGATTTGGGTGACCAAACTCAGTCCTGCTCCGAAAGCTATCTGAAGTGAAGTGCCTGCAAAAACAAGCTACTACACGGTGATATCATAGATGTGTTTCCTCATCTTTATACCCTTCTTCATAACTGAAATGTCCTTCGTAGGACATTTATCCTCAGATAATCACTCAGAATGCTCAGAATCATGGGGAGTCACCATGTCTTCTGTTTAAATAGGCAGCAAAAAGCAGCCACTGGTCATTGAAATGAACAGAAGGCACTAGAGAAGAGCTGACTTTTGCCCATGACTCGATTGTAAGAATCTGAACGTAGTAACTGATACTCAATTCTAACAAAAACAAAAAGGAGAAGAGTGGAGATGGAAGAATGAGTGAAAGAAGTTAAGAGCCTGGATAAGGGGGGAAGCACACAGAATAACCAATGTCTGGTGCATCAGTGAAATGAAATCCGTGTGTGTGTGTGTGTGCAAACAAATCCTGCAGCTTTGCAGAACTCTGGCACAAAAGGAACCCAAACCATGGACAAACTAAAACTCCTTTTCTGGAGGAGGGTGGGGTCCATGCTTAGGGTGCTGTGTTGTGCTCATAGCATAGGGTTCTGTCATGGCTTATCTCCAGACAATAACTAAGCCTCTTGCAGCCAGTCAACTATTCCTCTCCCCACTCATGTGGGATAGGTAGGGGAAACAGAAAAAAGTCAAACCCATGGGTTGAGATAAAAGCAGTGTAATAATTGGCAAAACATATAATAACAAGTAATAATACTAATAATTGTAATGAGAAGGAAGATAACAAAGATTTTTAAAAAGCGAAGAAATGTGATGAGCAGAGCTATTGCTCATCACTAGTTGGCCCATACCCAACCAACCCTTGACTGCAATCAGCCCCTCTTGACCAGCTCCCCCAGTTTATACAGCAGACATGACTTCCTAGGGTATGGGATATCTCTTTGGGTTAGTTTGGGTTAGTTTTCCTGGATATGCTTTGTCCCACATTCTTATGCACATCCTTGGTGTCAGAGCATGGGAATCTCAAAAGTCCTTGACATGTGATAAGCACTACTTAGCAACAACTTAAACATCAATGTGTTATCAACATTATTCTCATACTTAATCCAAAACACAGCACTGAAGCAGCTACTAGGAAGAAAATTAACTCTACCTCAGCCAAAACTATGTCAAGTACACAACACTATCACTGGAGAACCCATCTTGAGTCTGCCCTGTCTTTCATAAGGCAACTAACCAAAGGCACTAACACAAACCAGAAAAGAAAATCCACCAGATATCAAAGACTCTTTCTTACCTTTATGGATCTTCCAGAAGAGACAGGAAGGATGTTCATTGCTTTCCCATGGATTCCTGCAATCTGACAGGATTTTGGACATAATGAACAACTCACTGCACCACTCAAGAGTTTATAACCAAAGTATTAGTCAGGCTCTCTATCATCAGTATGAAATAATCCCTTTTACCTCATCTATCATAGAAGTAGAGAAGGTGTTGGAGATGGTAGGAATTGGTGCCTTTGAACTGGGGTGATGAAATAGACATCTGCTTCTATCATGCAGAGAAACACTAAAGACGATGGAAAGCCTCAGCAGCTGAAAAGTGAATTGTTCCAATTCACCATAGTCATGATTTGGTTCCTGTTGAACAGATGATGTAAAGTCCTTAAGCTCTGGTGGTTGGTCAGTGAAAGATCTCAGACCTACACCTGTGGGAGGTGTAGAGTATATTTTGTAGAATATATTTTTCCCCTTTGTTCCTTATGTGAACAGAATTCCCATCTCAACAGCCTATTTGTGGTATTATGGGTGGGAATCACAACTGAACAAGCTGGACAAGAGTGACAGATGACATTTCAGTGCAACCATCAGCAACAGCTTCCGTGGTGCGCTGTAGCTATTATTATTTCACCCGTAAAACTGTCCAGGACCGGGTAAAGGTTTAAACTCTGGTTACTGGGTTTGGTTACTGGAAGAAGTACCTTGATTTTACTGAGCTGGTTCTTGCTCCTGGCCTCCAGATTGGCTGAAAAGTTTATGTCAGCATCAGGTCAGTGCAGAACCATGCAGCAATTACCACCCAGAAACAGACAGATTTTTGCATCAGCAGTCAAATGTCAGAATTAGTCAAGTGCCCCATTTGCTTATAATTTCTGTTACCACTGTTTACAACCAGACCTGCCTCAAGTCTGGTTTTCCCTGTCTGTTCTCTTCTTTTCTGCCCAGCTGTGCTGTTCAAATGGAATTTGGAGATATTTTCTCAGAAAGCTCATATCTGTCCTATATAAATCCATTTTACAGCATTTGTAAATGTGGAATGTTCAGCTTACGGCTTTCTGAATGGCTGTGGTGTAGTGAAGCAGAATATTACTAACCCTGAAGGTTCCAGTAACTTGAGCAGCACCTACTAGTAAAGTGGAAAACTCATTCCAGGCACTGACCTAATTAAGCTGCACAAGAAATCTCTGGCACAGAAGAGTAAAGTTGATTGTTTTCCATGATCAGCCACAAAATGCGAGCTCCGAAGGTACCATAGAATTTTGAACAACACTAGCAGTGGAATAATCTATTAAAAACTGAGTGTAGGCTTTATCTTCTGCTGCACAGCAATAGGCTGCATCAATCAAAAGGATTTCCCTTGGCTGAGACCTGAGGTAATCAAAGATTCCAGATCAATGATTTTTTCTTGCCAAAGGAAATACAAGCTAGTGAATAAGAGTTATGTCTGTGTTTACACTAGGTGCCAGTTGTAGGATCAAGATGTGAGCCTATCAATATTTTTCTTAGATGTGTTATTATTTGTAGTGTAGAATAATCAATGTGTACTATGTGCAAGGATTATCACAGAATCATAGAATGTTAGGGGCTGGAAGGGACCTCAAAAGATCTAGTCCAACCTCCCTGCCTCAGCAGGATTGCCTACAGCAGGTCACACAGGAATAAAACCAGGTGGGTTTTGAATGTCTCCAGAGGAGACTCCACAACCTCTCTGGGCAGCTCTGGTTCCAGTGCTCTGCCACCCTCACTGTGAAAAAGATTTTCTCTATGTTCAGATGGAACATCCTGTGCTCCAGCTGGTACCCATTGCCGCTTGTCCTATCACTGGATGACACGAAGAAGAGCCTGGCTCCATCCTCATGATGCTCAGCCTCCACATAGTTATAATCATTAATGAAGTCACCCCTCAGTCTCTTCTCCAGCCTAAATGATCTCCTCTTTTCCTGCATCAATATTTGCCTGTGTTTTATTCTGACCTGAGCACAATGTGATTGTTATCAGGTAGCCCAGACTGGAGACCAAACCACAATCTCAGCCTTGCTGTGTCCCTACCATTGGAAGGCAATGTTTCCTGACTTACCCATTAATACTGGGTCCCTGGTGCTCAATTACATATTACAGCTTCAAGCAGAGCAAGTGCAGAACAAAGTGATTGCTTGAGACATGGAATAGTCTGGGCTGGAAGGGACCTCAGAGATCATCTAGTTCCAACCTCTCTGCCACAGGCAAGGACACCTGTCACTGGAACAGATTCCTCAAAGTCCTATCCAACTTGGTCTTGAGCATATCCACTGATGGAGCATCCACTGTCTCTCTGAGCAACCTGTCTCTCTGTTCCAGTGTTTCATCACCCTCACAATGCATAGTTTTTCCTTAATACCTAATGTAAACCATCAAAATGGTCAAAGAAGGCAAAGGAAAGCCCCCTTCATTTTTTGAGGAGTGAATTTCATCTTCATTCTAGCTTTCTGCACATTTTGAGGTAGGATCCTCTAGAATAGTGGACATCTGACTTCTCTGAATGCTAAAGCTGAGGGTCAGGGTTACAGGTTCACTGATACAGTTCATTGGCATCTTTGGGGACCACTTCCCTTTCCTTAATGAGTCCCAGATGAAGTATCACAGACAGGAAAAGACTTGCCATAATAAATCTTCTGGTCTGGGTGGTTCCCAAGCTGCCCTAGCAGATCAGACTGGGAGAAAATGCTTGTGTTTTGTTCTCCTTTGGCCATTCAGTTCAGGGCCCTTAAAGGCTCCTTTTAACCACAGATTATCTGCTCTAACCAAAACGTGCTCAAAAGAAGATCACGGCACAGTCCTTATCTTGATGAGAACATGGTTGACATCTAAAATGAGACACAAAAAGAAGGAGATAACACTGCTCAGCACATCAACAGCTGTTGATGCTCCAGTGACCAAACAGCCAGACCCCTTCCTTCCTTGTTCTGCTCCATTCTTCCTAGACTTTGGACAAGAAGGATCATGGTGATTTCTCAATCATTAATGAGGTTGAGGATAAAGTCTAAGAAAACTGTTTATTCTACCCAATCATCCAATTTGACACCTACTAAGGGCTTTTGATGACTGTTGTCTGGAATCAAAGTCATGTATAAGAGGTAATGAGGCTGAAGGTAAAGTTCAAAGTGTTTTCAACACAGAAACAGGCATTTCAGAGAAGACATCCCTCCTGTAACCCTTCACTAAATATTCATTGATGACTTGGATGAGGCATTAGGCTGCACTGTCAGCAAGTTTGCTGATGACACTAAACTTGGTGGTGTCACCAACACCCCTGCAGACTGTGCTGCTGTTCAGCAAAACCTGGCCAGGCTGGAGAGCTGGGCAGACAGAAAAGTAAAGAAGTATAACAAGGGTAAGTGTAGAGTTGAGGATGATGAATGAAGTGGAGCACCTCCCTTATGGGGAAAGGCTGAGGGAGCCGGGTCTCTTTAGCTTGGAGAAGAGGAGACTGAGGGGTGACCTCATTAATGTCTGTAAATATGTGGAGGGTGGATGTCAGGAGGATGGAGCCAGGCATAACAGTGTTATGTGGTGGTCACCAACCTAGCAGAGAGCCACACAGTGCAGTCTGGGACCATGGAAGCTAGAAAGCCTCAGTCTGAAAGCCCAGGGACCACACTCATGCCATGCAGTGATAATTGGTTATACCATTCCTGGAGCGATGCAGCGGACTGCAGAATCAGCACGGGCATCTCTGGATCAGTTCCAGGGCTCAGTCACTTACAGATGGTTCATTTAATTATACGTTAATGGTGCAGACATGACCTGAGTTCAAACATGCTCTAGGAATGATGAGATGCAAGAATCCCGTGCAAGAATTTCAGTCATCTAAGCTCTCTTTTGTGTTCAAGTAGTGGGATGCTCCTGAACTAAAATGCAAAAGACAGGTATAAGGAGGAAAAATATACTTTAAAAAAAATCATCAAGGAATAACGTCAAGCTCACCTAATGCCGAGGACATTGAGGTGAGTACTCGTATGATTCCCTCCACAGAAACCAGAATCTATGTCTGTAAGTACACTCCATGCTAAGTCTGCATCCCTGAGTGCTCACTGAAGACAAATCCATAAGCTCATACAACAAGGAAAATGGGAATAATTCTTCATGGTTTATTTAACAACCGCAGCGACAGCAGGAGTCAAATTCAATAGACTGCAAAGGCTTTGCAGAGTAAACTTAGTGCAACAAATGGGTTGTCAGAGGAACCACAACCAGCTGACTGATAGCAGAGCAAGACAGACTGGGGACAGATATTCCAAAGCAATTACTTAGTCATTTTTGATGTTCAGACTGGCAACACTTGAAAGGCTTTTAATTTTCTAACGATGGGTTTTCAGAACCTTCTTAACTAATCGAGCCTTATTAAACACCTTTAAATGATGATTTAGACACGAGGTTTAGGGGTTTATTACTTCAGGCTGAGAAGGAAAACACTCAGTCTGGTTTAACCATGCTGTAGTCCCAGCTGATCCAAGATGATGTTAACACCACTTAACACCGCCACACCAATTAGCGCCGGCTGCTCAGCAATGCGCCGGTCACATTACTTGCCCAGCACCAGGGCTTACGGCTTAACAGAACAAGTTTGTTGGAGTGGATTCTGTAGCTCTCTCTGTCAGCCACAATTAGCAGCCCAGAGCCTGACCTTCTTGATCCAGAGAGTTTTGTGTTTTCAGCCATTGCCTGCACCGCACAGATAAGCTCTCCGTGCCGTTATTTATTTGCGACAGAAAACAAGGCTTGGGAGAATGTGCCAGCGAGAATGCCGCGTTCCCACAGCCTTCTTGCGTAAACACTTCTCTTTTGTCAGCAGTTAAGGGTCTGGGATGCTGATGCAGAAGATAAGGGTGTAGCTGTGCCAGCTCTGCAGAGTCGAAGCAGATGGACCGTGCGTGCATGCTCAGCTCCACTAAAGGAGAAGGAGAGAGATGGGAAGGAAGAGGCTCCTACAAGTGCACATTGTAATTTGGAGCAGTGGTTATCTACCATTGGCTTTCAACACGAAGCCTGACCTCTCTTGCACTTCCAAGACCCAGTAAGTAGAGTCATGTCCTTTTCTTAAAAGGACTGACCTGATTCATCTGAACCCTTAAATGCTTTTCTTAGTCCCAGAATCATATAGAATCATAGAATTGGTTGAGGTGGAAAAGACCTTTAAGTTCATCAAGTTCAACCATCAATGCAACCGTCCCAAGTCCATCTCTAAACCATGTCCTTAAGCTCCATGAATTTGAAACACATGCAGGGGTGACAATTCAAACCTCTTCCTGGGCAGCCTGCTCCAAGGCATAATAACCCTTTCAATGAATACGTTTTCTTCTAATGTCCAAGCTAATCTTCTCCTGGTGCAACCTGAGGCCATTTCCTCTTGTCCTATCACTTGCAGCTTATTAGAAGACACTATATTATGATTTGCCATTGTTTAAGATAACAGAAAATGGATCCCCGTCCATAAGATGCTGGTGAAGGTAGAGGGCAGAAAGCCTCTCCAGTGCCTCATTTTGGCATCATTATCAAGCCTGGAAGATCTCTAATTCAGTGCTCAGACTATCTCATACAACTTGTTGTAGAGCTTCTTCTAGCTGCACTTGAACTGTGAGACATTGACGTATATGAGAGCCTGGAATGGGTATTAGGTCCAGTCTTTCAGGTCCACAAAAACATGTAGATAAACAGGACTCTGTCAATATATTCAGTTCTCTCTGAAAGTTACTGCAGAAGTAATTACATTCAAGTAATAAAAGTACCCTGGTACTTATCACAGTATCACAGAACATTAGGGATTGGAAGGGACCTGAAAATGTCATCTAGTCCAATCCCCCTGCCACAGCAGGATCTCCTAGACCAAGTCACACAGGAACATGCCCAGGTGGGTTTTAAACTTCTCCAGAAAAGGAGAATCCACAACTCCCCTGGAGCCAGTGCTCTGTCACCCTCACTGAGAAGAAGTTCCTTCTCACATTCATATGGAACCTCCTCTGTTCCAGCTTACACCTACTGCCCCTTGTCCTATCACTAGGTGACATTGAGAAGAGCCTGGCTCCATCCTCCTGACACCCACGCTTCATATATTTATAGACATTAATGAGGTCACCCCTCTGTGTCATTTTTTCCTAAGCTAAAGAGACCCAGCTCCCTCAGCCTTTCCTCATAAGGGAGGTGTTCTACTCCCTTCATCATCTTCTTGGCTCTGTGCTGAACTCTCTCCAGCAGTTCTGCATCCTGCAGGCGGATTGGACTAGATATCTTTCGAGGTCCCTTCCAATCCATAATGGTTCTATGATTCTATGACACAACACTCCAGATGTGGTCTCACCAGGGCAGAGTTAGAGTTGCCTAATCTTATGATATATGTTTTATGTCGCTTCTTATTAGGATGGGAACGTATCTGGAGCTCACTGAGCTGGTACCATGGAGATAAAGACAAAGTCAACTTTTAAAAGTTGGATTAGCATAACACAACTGAAATTGTTAACGGCAAAAATGTGCTTTTAGTAGACCTTTTGTATAAGGATATTTGCAACCTTCGCTCAGTTACAGAGTTGTCCTTTTTTGTTGATATTTCTGATCCTTGCCCAAAGTTGACAATGAAAACAGCTCTCACTTCTAGTCGATTCTACCTTATATCTCTCATGCTCTGAGTGGATTTTAAAGGACATTTCAGCTTCCAGGATCACAAGGGACATAAGCTGCTGCAAAATGAATTTGCTGCTTCCACTATTTTTAAAGAAAAAATAAAGAGAGAGAAAAGAACATTAGGTTTTTTTATCTGTCTGGCACATACTGGATTTACTATTGGATTTACTCTGTTTGGATTTGTAACATTCAGTTGTGCCAAAGCCAAATGTTTTGCCGATAGGACTTCATTACCTATTGATTGGAGAAAGGTCATTTTTCATAAATGTTACGGCTCTATTATTCTAATAACAACTTTTAAGTTACTAAAGGGGTAGTGCTACATTTATTTTTTCCTGGGTCCAATTTTCATGTCTTGATGTCCTCTGACAGGCATTGGGTTCAGGAGAAACAGACTTGTTTTGATGCGTTGACACAGCTGTTGAAGAAAAACCAGTTTTTAAACTAAAATGTAGCTCAGAGGAGCAATTTACTGAGTCTTTGAAGCTGGATTCTTATCTTGCTGATGTCTACATAAATCCAGAATGCTCCTTTAGAGATGCACCAGCTCAAGAGGAAAATCCTTGGGACCTTTCCTCTCTGCTGGTATCTTTGAGGATGACTCAAGTGGTCCTCAGACGTTTCCACTTTTTATGAAAATCTCTTTGCCAATACTCTTTCCAGATCATCTTCCTGCTTTTAGCACAAAGTAGACATTTTTGTCTCCCCAGTCATCCCACTTATGAAAAGCGTAGTATTCAAGCCAAACATAAACTTCTGTGATTCTGTGATCTCTTCATGAAGAAAGGCTGAACAATCATGTTTGGCAACAGCAAATGGCTTTAGTTTCCTCAGTGGATGAGACTCAAAGCTAAACTTTATTTCCCTGGGTTCTGCTGTCTTCATTTATATGTTTAGCTCTAGTGAATTATGGGAAATGAAATATTGTCTATCCCATATTATGAAATACTGTCTATCCCATAGGTTGTATCCATGGAGGAGAGAGGGAAGATCTAAGCATTTGTGTCCCTCAGGCTCTACAGCCACATTTGATTCTGGGTTAGAGTATTTCAGTGTTTGAGTTTTTAACAAACAAAATAACAAGTCATTCCCCTCCCATTTTCCTGAGGAAAAGTTGATTTGTTTTTGTTCTTCATGATTCTATACAGAAATGTCTTTCTTTGCTATTATTTTTTCTTTCTTCCTTACAGTTATCCAACTGAATAAGAAAATTCCTCTATACAGTCAGTGCCTCAAGTCCCTCTAGAGCCCTTGAAATGATCAAAGGACAACCCTTTCCTGCTCACCACTAAAATGTGATGGGTTTCTCATGCAGCACACCCAGACCCTTTTCTCCAGATCAGCTAAAGCTGAAACATCTCTTTTGTTTGCCACAAGGAGTTTCTGGTCTTCCAAGAAACCCTGCAACTCCGTGACCATGATTCTATGACAGAGGGAAAAAACCAACAGACGGAAAAAACCAACAGAGGGAAAGCATCCCCCAGTTCTAGTTGGGCTGGGAGACTAAATCTGCTGAAATTCTGCTGTTTGCTCAGAAAAGGAACATAAGGCTCTTTTTCTCCCCTTTTTATTATTTTCCCTGAGGAAACCAGAGAACAGTTTTCAAAACACCAAACCTTTAACATTTTCACTTAATTACAGAGTAAGGGGTTGGTGAGGGCACAGCATGGCTCTTTTTTTGTGCTGCTGGCTGCATTTTTGGTGGCTGTTGTTTCATGTTAATGGTTTAGGCTCAGACTTTGTTTTCTTTTTTCTGGTTTGCCTTCTATTTTGGACACGTTCTGCAGCAACTCTATCCTTCACTTTGGGGAACCGTTGGGGCTTTCGCTCAAGTCTTGTGGAGGCTTTGTTGTCTGAGTGCTGCAACGACTCAGCGCAGCCTAGACGGTGGCTGGAGCGCACAGAGGTACCCAGAAAAGAAGTTAATAGAATAGGAAGTAGGGTCAGTGAAAACACTTAATGTAGGTGTTTGGCAGTCTCAGGAGGTGCTGCAATCCTTAACCTAATTCTCTTTTTGTATACATGCAACTCAGATAAATCCTTGTGCCTGTAAGATTGCCTTGATGTCTTGTCTGCAAGATATGGCTGTAATTCATTGACCTTCATTGTGCAAAGCTGGTACCTGACTTGGCCTGATACCAGGGAAACAAGTACCAGAAGGAAAACTGAAACATCTGTTCACCATGGGTGCAGAATGGCTGACTGTGGACTGATAACGTGAAGATCACTGATGATGGCGTAGCCATACACATCATTCTCAACTGTGTAGGACCAGCAGAACTCATCACTGATCCGTAGTGGAGAGTAAACTGCATTCAACACCCATTTTTCTCCTCTTGCTTTACTTTCCCCACCTGTTCAACTCCAAAACAACAAAAACCATGGAGGGGTCAACCCAAACTACCTATAAAATCCACCCTAGATCCCTTCTCTTTGTCTCATTGTCCTTCTCTTTCACCAAGTGTCATAGTTTTGGTTTCTCTCAAGAGGATGACGCTTGAAATTCAAAACTTAAAATACTTTTTTAATAAAACAACAAAAATATATTTGCACAGCCTGCTTACATGCCCCTTGGAAGAAAATCCCTTCTTAGAGCCTTTACAGTTGTCCAAGAGCTTTGGACTTCTATTTGTTTTTGCTCTTCAACAAAAAAAAAGAGAGGAATAAGAAAAAATAATAACTCTGAAGGCTTTCAATCCCATCAGACATTTTCATTAAATACAGGGATGTTTAAATGTCTTAATAACAGGTCTGCATCTTCAATCCTTGGAGTCTTGAGGAAACTACCTAGTTAAGTGGAAACGTAAATAAAGGCCATCTGCAGCTAGCAAGATGAACAATAGCATCTTGTACTACCCAGCAAGCCCAGATTGCTAGACTTGGCTACTACCACCCTCTCTGATTGCTCGGCCAGACCACAGAGCCCCTGTGAGCCAAGAGTCATCTCCTTCATTATAGTTGCCACAACCTCACAAGGATGGTCATAGCTGCAGTTTATGTCACGCAGCCATTGAGTGCTGCTTAGATCCTTAGACTTTAGGAAGAAACTCCTCTCTGTGAGGATGCTGAGGCTCTGGAACAGGTTGCTTCCACCAGCTCCCTCAGTGTCTTTGGGTGAATCCCATCCAACTCCATAGAGTTCATATCTAAATGGCACAGTGATCGCTGACTCGAGGTCGTTTCCTCTTGCCTGATGGGGCTACATTCTGTTCCACACCCATTCCAGTTCAGGGATTGTCTAGTATCAGCCTGATTCACCACAAGAGAGGCAAGTCCTCCTTTTGATTTTCATGGACAATGATGACATTGTGCTAGAAGGGATATATTGCCTTGGGATGTATCCACTTGAAGACTCAACACACCACCTCGCAGACTGCCTGGCACATGAGACTAGACACCCAGTGGAGGTACAGCCTTCTCTGTAGACGTGACTGAGGTTTACCCAGCACAGCAGAGAAGATGATGAGGTAAAGAGGAGTTGAATGTCACACTTCCAGCCTCCTAAATGCCACTTTAGAGAACCCAAGCCTCTAGTGACATGACACAGACACAAGACTTGAATTTCCTAGCACACACACATGCACATAAACCCACACTCTCCAAAGAGTCTGGGGTTGTACCTATGACATCACAGCCATTGCAGGGTCTTAAAGTATAGCTGGCTTTTTTTTGCAGCGTGGCAGACTGCTGTCCCTTCTGTTTTGAGGTAATAAAAGCAGTCGTTTATGGGAGAAGGTTGTTCAAAATTTAAGTCCTCGATTTCTCGGTATCATAATGCCCTGCATGTAATCCCCAGTTCTTACGATTACCAAAATTATGGTCAACTTTGGACTGCACAAATACAGAGTATGGGGAACATTATATGAGAGCTCTTCAGCAAAGAGCATTTCGATCCCAGGACACTTCTAAATCATAGAATCATAGAATCATTAGGGATTGGAAGGGACCTCGAAAGATCAGCTAGTCCAATCCCTCTGACACAGCAGGATCACCTAAACCAAGTCACACAGGAACACATCCAGGAGGGTCTTAAACGTCTCCAGAGAAGGAGACTCCACAACCTCCCTGGGCAGCCTGTTCCAGTGCTCCATCACCCTCACTGGGAAGAAGTTCCTTCTCAGGTTGATGTGGAACCTCCTATGTTCCAGCTCACAACCATTGCCCCTTGGCCTATCACTAGACGACACTGAGAATAGCCCAGCTCCATCCTCCTGACACCCACCCCTCAAATACTTGTAGACATTAATGAGGTCACCCCTCAGTCTCCTCTTCTCCAAGCTAAAGAGACCCAACTCCGTCCCCTATGACACAACCTCACGTGGTTAACATGATGCCAACTCCACAGACCTCTTCCTACTATGGGAACAGAACATGTCATAAAAACATCAGTGTTGGAAAAGACCTTCAAGATCATCAAGTTCAATCATCTCTTCTACAACCTCTAACCACAGATCTCATTACACACCAGTAGGAAGTGATTACACCTTGGCTCCCATATTGAGACACCTACTTTGGCCAAGATTTGAAGAAAGGATAATTGAAACCAACGTTTGGCACAAAGAACAGCCTTGCAAAGATTAAAGCCAGTTGCCCTCAGCTGTGGAGGGAACCAAGATGTGTCCACAGTCTTGAGAGGCTTGATTTCATGTGATGTGAACTCTGAGACCTGCGGAGCTTGTTTCCTGCCTGGTCTTTACTAATGACTGCTGAGATCACATGGAGGAAGATTTATGGAGGCTCTACGTAAGATAAATGGGTCTTCTTGACTGAGAAAGCAGTGACACATTTTCAAGCCTTTGTCATTGAACCCTTGAACGTTCAAAGGTCTTTACAGCTCAAAGACATTTTACTGTTAATAAAAGCAAAGAGAAGGCAGGGGAGAGTGATGAAGTGTCTATGTATTCACCTGACACCAGGGTCCAGGATTTGAAGAAATCTGGGATTAACCAATTGGGTCTCCGTGAATTTCCACCATTCGCAGCCAATTCCTTCTTGAGTTAAAGATCACTACAAGCAGGACCCTCTTCTCCCCAAAACACAACTTCTGTGGGGTATGCTTGGCACTGTGAGAAGATCAGTTTCTGCAGAAAACATTAAAGAACCACTGAGGAGCAAGAGATTCCTGTAAACATTTCCACAAAAGGTATTTCTCAGGGTATGAGCCAGCTGAAGAACTGAGTGCTGAAGAAAGAACCTTCTGGAGATGTCAGATGTGTTGCTCCCAGAAAGGAGATTTCATGTTTCTGACAATGACAACCGTTTGCTGGCAGATGACTCCTCAATGCTAGGTTGTAGAACTTGTAAAGAAGGCTTGACAAGATCTCGCTCATCATTAAAGGGGAAGAGGTGCTTGGGTGGGATGGGCATTTTCAAGCTGAGATAAAAACTGGGTTATGGGCTGCATGAGCAGCACTGAGATATCCACGAGGACACAGACCATTGAGTGGATCGTGTGTGCTGCTGTGTAATTTACTGCCATCTCACTGCTGTGGTCAGACTTGAGGATTATTTGTAGACATGTTACAAATCTTAGCTGGCTTTAAGGAAAAGAAACATTTACATTGGCCAGACATTTGGCTAATAAATCAAAAACTCAGCAATCCATTAAACCAACGTCGATAGGAACCTGAAAGCAGATTTCTGGACAGGTTAGAGAGCCCATGTTGGAGAGAAGTTAAGAAACAGAAGGGCAGGGATACAGATACACATCAGGTACAGAAGTAGTTATTCCAAAGCCTTCTTTGAATGGATTAAAATGGATCTTCTCTTACTGTGGGTGGGTGTGGTACTGTCCTGTAACCTGCTGAGCTCCTGTCCCACAAAACAACAGGAATGGGACCTCTCAAATGGCTGAGACCCTCTTTCATCCTCTTCCATGCTCTGCCCATTGAAGTGGGATCAAGGAGAAGTCAGGTGAACAGGGATTTCAGATCATGTAGGATAGCCTTGTCATGAGAGGGGGTGTCCACTTGGCCAGAATGATCCCAGGAACAGATGAGGGAGTGTTTTACCATCATCTGCATGGTCCACAGCATGCACCAGGTGTGCTAGCAGAGAGATCTGTCCAAAAGTCTAGAGTATGATGGCCTAGAGATTAGAGAAAGGGAAACCCAGACTCCCACCAAATGACTCGATAAAATCTAGCACATGACAAAATGTACAAGTAGGACAGTCAGCATGGGACGTCTTCACTGCAGCTGTGGTGGAACAAGAGTATGGACCAGTAGTTCTCTGTGGCCATTCTTGATCCAAAAACCCAACACAGCCCATGTCTGTGTAATCAGAAACCATTCTGAGAGGGGACAGCAGTACGAGAGAGCTTGTCCATTTGAAGTCTGACCTTATAAATTATTTGCAATGAGCTTGGACCATTTTTACACCCTCCAGGCCAACATTTTGAGGCCCCAAGGACCTGACAGTGGAAATTGCATGACTGATTCATTGGAGATTCTCATGGTCATTATTTTTAGATCATCTGTGTGTGGTGCAGCCTTTACCTCGCTTTCATATGAGTCAGTTGGAATCAGCTGCTCTGTTATGTTATACAGAGGTTCTTACTTTTTCTCAAAAGCTCTGGCAGTGATCTTACCAGAGCACTGTCAGCCTCCTTGGCTTCAATGATGACTGAAGTCCATAGTGCCAGAAGTAAAATGCATTACGAAAGTGTGCTCAGGGGAAGAACGGAGCTATAAATGTTTTGTAGGTAGTACACATGGAACTGCATCAGACTGGAAGGAAATGGGGCTTTGAAGCTGAACAGCCTGACAGGAGCTACGGAGGTGCCAGGAACGGTGATGCTGCTGTTAAAGGAAACTAAAGGCCACGTGGAGCCGAAGTTTAATGGGTAAAATTCAGTGTTTCTGAAGGGAAGGGAAGGGAAGGGAAGGGAAGGGAAGGGAAGGGAAGGGAAGGGAAGGGAAGAAACTTGTGCTATTGAGTAAGTCTAAAACCAACTAAATATTAATAAATGTGAACAGATCTATTATTTAGAGGAAAAGATAGGAAATTCTGGGAGAAAAAGCTTTTCTTTTTTAATATTTGATGCAAGCAAAAGTCTGATCTACATTTACCACTGTTAAATTATGGAATGCTTCTACTGAACATGATACCTCTTGACGTTTGCTCAACAGAAAATGAGAGAAGAAAAATGCTCTTAGAAAGACGTGGCAGACTCGCAGGGGACGTGCAGACGTACAGAGCAGCACCTCCACTAACAGTATTTGAAGTCCTCAGATCTACCACCCTTGTGCAGAGGTGAAACAGCGTATCCCATCAGGCAACCTTCCTGAAGATTTTGCCATGGTGAAAGTGGGAAACATTGGGGTCCTCAGTGGACAATTTGGACAGAAACTCTTAGATGATGAAATGAAATGAAATAGGAGTCCTTTGGTTTTGACATGGCTACAACGTTAGAGCCTTTTGCTGCAGTATTCTTGTTAGATGGGAGCAGGTTTAGGGCAGTTCTGGATGATCTGGTGTTTGATGGTGTTAATTTGTGGTGAGATGGACTTCAAGGAAATATCATATAAGGCACTGCAATCCCCCAGAAATTCCCTATTTAGATGACTATGAGGAGTAGCACCAGTGTCAATAAATTCATTTTTACTCTGTGCCAGGAGTTGTACTAAAAAGTGATTAAATGCACACGAAGGAATACGGAAATGCTTTGTAGGATTAAAAAAAGTTGTAAGAGCTGTGCTTTGTCGTTCTCCTGGAAACAAACCGTAGAATCATAGAATCNGCCCTATGCTGGACTCCCTCCAGCAGCTTCACATCCTTTCAGACTTACGATTGCTTCAGTTGGGAAAATGAGACTGGGTTATAAGAGGGAAAACAAGAAAAAAAAAATAAAAGAGTTTCCCGTAAGCGTTTTCCCCTTCATGACTATTTCTTTGCTTTCATTCATAATGAATATTAATTCCTGCACTTTGTTTTTTCTTAACTAAGTCCAGATCTATAATGCTTTTTCAATCCAAAGTCAAATCTGAAAAGGAAACCTCTCCCATTTTCCTGTAGACATAGATTTGCTTCTTTTCCCAGATAAAACGCATTCAGAAAAATCAAGTTCTGATTCCAGCAAATGCTCACCATCACTGAGAGCAGAGTGTCCATGGTGCCACCACGGTGCTGCAAGAGGACACACGGGTTTGCATGGCAGCCCATCACACCTCAGCAATTAGTTGAACCCTGCACATTGCTGGTTGGTTTAGTGAATCCTATTCCATAAGGAGCTGCAATTCTACGTGATGCTAATTTGAATTGTCAGTTATTGTTTTGTCAGGATGAAAAAAGCAGATTCTGGGAATTGTTCCTTTAACTGACTCTGGCATAATCCAGATGGAGAGGCCAGTTCCATTAGGCACAGCTCATGCTGTGCAATGTGGAAGTGATAAAACAGATCAGTTAAGGCTGACGTGTGCCAGACATTTTAGCTTTGTTTATGGAATAGCTCAGATAAACACCTGTCTGAGGACAAGAGTTCTACCTGCAAAAGCAGCACAAAATAAAAGATTAGAGGTAATACATAAAATTGCACCTAATTTTTAAAAAGCAAATAAAAAAATAAATAAAAGAATAATAAATGAATAAACTCTCCACCTTAGCGCTGAACTCAATTAACTCTTGCAAGACCACATGGAAAATGGATAATTATCTGTGTGCAAATAACGATGCTTCAACAGCTGAAGCCTCAGCTCTGCAAATATCTCTGTCAAGTGATGGGACTTTTTCCTTGGTTGGAAGGGAGCTTCACTTAGTCTAAGCACTTATTTAGAATCTACCACATGGATCTTGATGGTTTCTCAGGCACTTAAAGATTCAGAAATTTCTCAGCAGAGGAAGACAGTTGGAACTGTTTCATGGGGACCTATCTTACAGGAGGGGTCTTACACAACTTCTAAGAACCCAAAAAAGAGAGAACTTTTGAAACTCCACTAATACTTTCAACTCTGAGCCAAAATCGTAGGTTCTTCCAGCTGTTGCATGCTCTTGCCACACCCTGAAAAAGGAGCCTGTAGAAAATTAGCCACCAGCCTTTAGTGACACTGAGAGGGGCACATTCACTCAAAAAAACCCCTATTGAGCTCAGCACTGGGACCTGGCAGCTCTGGAGCCAAATGTATTGCAGAGCAGAGTGTTTGCAGTATGTCCAAGCTCCATAAACTGGCTCCTCCGTTTGCCAAAAACCAAGGATTGATTTAGTCTCAAACCGTTCGCGCAGCTCTTTATCACTCCTCTGCTCCGTTAAAAGAGAGGTGGTCCATGTTTTTGTCCCAGAAAAACGGCCAAAAACATGAGCTGTTCACTTCTAAGAAGGATAAACCCTCCCTGGACAGCTGTTAACAACCTCCTTTGTGAATGCTCGATGCCTGTTTTCTCCTTTCTCTTTAAGCCCTTGGGTTTGATCAACACTGCAACCCAGTTTGGAAGTTATTTCTGTTTCACATAACTGTAAAACAGTTTCTTAGACGGACTCTCCACTGAAATAAATCAGTTTACCTCCCCCGACCTCTAAAGGATTAAAGTGATAGACACCAGCTGAACAACTCTTTCTCATCCAAAACGCTCAGCTGATTTACACCCACAAAGTTTGGAATCAATATCTCTCAAATCCCTGCATTGTATTTGTGATGGATCTCTGGCTGCCTTTAAAGTTCACCATCCTCTAAAAGCATCTAGCAAACCTGGCCAGCTGCACTGGGTCAGACAGAAAATCAAGGCTAATCTTGATTAAAAAAGCAAGTGCCTTTAACGGAATCAGCTGGGGAGTATTTTCTGCGGAGGAGGCCAAAATTCCTCATCTTTCTCAAAAATGTTTCTCAGGTCATTATTTTTTCCCTGCAGATGTTCCCAGGTATCTACAGGCAACACTCTTGAAAAAAAGCACTGGATATACAAGTGACTAACTCAGATACACCTTTGTAGTCCCCTTCTTACGTGTGGCACAGGTGAAAACTCCACTGGGTTTAGCAAGATCCTGTCTTGAAACTCTTGAATTCATAGAATTCATAGAATGGGTAAGGTCAGAAGGGACCTCAGAGATCATCCAGTTCCATGGGTAGGGACACCTCTCATCAGACCAGGTTGCCCAGAGCCCCATCCAATCTGGCCTTGAACACTTCCAGGGATGGAGCAGCTACAGCCTCTCTGGGTAACTTCTTCCAGTGTCTCAGCACCCTCACCACTTCTTTCTTTAGAAGAAATACCCAGCTTGTCCAGACATCCCAAATGTCTATCAGAAAAAAAGGACAATGAAGGTCCATTTTGTTTTACCCAGAAGAGCCATGAATGTCACACAAAGAAAAATTTTAAAATCCATCTTGATTTAAGCTGCAGTTGATAAGTTCCTGAGGAAGTTTAAATTACACACTGAGCTATAATCTCTGAACTCAGTGAGCCAGGAGAATCCTTCTAATCATGAGTCTGAAGCGGACAGATATCTCCACAGATCTTGGTGGCAGTCAGTTTTAGTTCACAGCACGAAGAATGACTTCTGGCCTTACACCAGCTGAGATCTGCAGCAGTGCTTCGACTTGTGAGGATTAAAATGTTCCTTTGTTTGTGTCCAAAAATCCTCTTAGAGAAGCAGAATGGAAAAGTAAAAGCATCCACAGCCACCTATTGTCCTATCCTGGGCTTGAGACAGACTCAGGAGAGCAAGCTTTAAGGCTTGGGTCTTCCAAAGGCATGACCTAGGTCATCATCAGACATGGCCAGTTACTCATCCTGGCTTTTTGACCACATCTCTGTAGCAGGAAGACGTATTTTGGTTGGGGGGAGCATTTCCAAGGCATAAACAGGCAGAGGAAGGAAAAGGGGGAGGAAGCTATGAGAAGGATAGTTTGAAGAGCCAAGAAAATGTCATATGAATACACTCCCCACAGAGACCTTCTCAAGCACACCTCCAAGACTAGCACTCTGTGTTGTGGGGCCAGGGGCATCTCCCAAGCAGAACAACATCAAATCATAGAGTGACGGAGGTTGGAAGGGACCTCTGAAGAACATCCAGTCCAACTCATCTGCCAGAGCAGGATCCTCTAGAGTAGATCCCACAGGAACATATCCAGGAGGGTTTGGAATATATTCAGAGCAGAAGACCCTACCACCTCTTTGAGCAGCTTGTGCCAGGGTTCTGCTACCCTCACCCTGAAAATTATTTTAATTATGTTTAGGTGGAAACTCCTGTGCTCCAGCATGTGCCCAGTGCCCCTGGTCCTGTCACTGGGCACCACTGAGAAGAGCCTGGACCCATCCTCCTGACACTCACCTTTCAGATATTGATCAGCATTGATCAGATCCAACCTCAACCTCTTCCTCCCAAGGCTGAACAGCCCCAGCTGTCAGCCTCTCCCCACCATAGTCACCTTCCTCATGCCATTCAGGTTATCATTAACCTGCTAGTGCAGGTTCAAGCACAGTGCATTCCACACCTGACCTAAAGTTCAATCACCCAGATGGCTCTATTTCTTGGTATCTTCCAAACTCATCCTAATCAGGTGAACCTCTCTAGATGGGACCCAAAATTGTGTTTGCACAAATCCAACATGGAGAGTTGGGAGAGCAGGACTTGAGAACAGTTGTGGATCTTGACCGTGAGAATAGAACTAGTCGTGACAGGAAAAGCAAGACAACTCATTTATGGCTGGATCTTCATCTCTGTGAGTTCCTCATAAAACTCCCACTGACCTGAATGCTGAACAAAAGTAGTTTGAAGTTCCAAAAGGTTCATGGATTTGATTTAGAGCAGGAATCTGCTCTGATAAAAAAATCTTGTGGCAATATCTCAAGCTCTTGCCTCCCTTTTCCCTGTTACCCCACCACATTAACAGCTGTACTACAGGGTCCACTCCAGGGCGTGGAGGGGGTTTTTTCAGATGTAAGATACGTGAAACCTTCTCATCCTGCACTATGAAACCAACGATGCGATAAATTAATTTAGACTTTCTGGGGCTGGAAAGGACTGGATAAAAGAACAAAAAATGGAACTCCATGTTGTTGTTTTGTTTTGTGGTTGTTGAGGTTTTTGTGCTTGTTTAATGCTACCCTCCAAGATCTTGATGAAGAAGGTTGAAATGTGTAGATGGTTCATAAAAAGCACATGTTTAGACAAAAGAACATGCTTATTTTTATTTTCCCTATCCTTTGCCTCTCTTCCCTCTGTGGAAACAGATGGTAAAAGCCTAAGGATATCAGTTAGGAGAACACCAACACACACACAAAGAGGAGTTAGGAGAACCAACAACCCTTTCAGTGCTTGAAGGCCAAGTCCTACATTTCCTTCACTGGAGAGGTTTAAGACCTGTCTGGATGTGTTCCTGTGTGACTTGGTCTAGGTGATCCTGCTGTGGCAGGGGGATTGGACTGGATGATCTTTTGAGGTGCTTTCCAATCGCTGGTGTTCTGTGATTCTGTGATATCAGGGACATTTTGTCATGCTGAGACTTAAGGGAGTTCTCAGACCTGTTTCTTAAATAGATTGTACAGCAATCAATTTCAAGAAATAGCTTTTACATTAATTTCACTCAGGGATTAAGGTTAGGGTGCAAGTGGGCAATTCTTAGCACCAGCTCAAAGTGCAGATGAGCCTTTTGGAATCGCTACCACCTTCTCACCTTTGCAGAGGGTTTCTCTTCTGAAAGCCACAACAGCCAAGATTAGAAATGAACAGAAATACTCAGGCACCCAACTTTCCCTTAAAATAAATAGAAACACAGACTCCCTACAGAAGTGTCCTTGGGAATCCAGCCTGGATCCACTTCAGCACCTGGTCTGTCTTATTTCAGCCTAGACCGGACTCCATAGACCTTTCTGCTGGTCCAAGCTGGAATGGGATCTTGAGGTGGAAGATGAAGCAAGGGCCATGCTTTAGACACCAAACCTGGGGGACAACAAACGTGAAGAATATCAGCGAACTCTGCTTGCAAACTCACCACTAACATGCTGCTGTGACACCCTTAATTAAAGTCTCAGAGAGCAAAAAGCCAGGAAACCAGCAGATGTGGCACTTCTATGTCATCAACAGGATGTCTACCCACATTTGAACGCTTGACCCCATGCTATTTCCATGTCCTAGTAGGGGCCAGGAAATATTATTCAACAAGCCCACAGCTTTTCTGTGTCCAAAAGTGTCCAGAAAGGTCCAGCTTGCCCTCAGTTGAGTCACCAACCTCCCAGAAACTCTGTTCTGGAGAAAGAGAAACCCAGATCCTTCCATAGATTTTAGCGATTATTTGTTTTCCATTGAATCTTGTTTCAATTACTTAATTCAGCATCTGCTTAAGAATAGTGACTTAATCCCTCTGTGTTTCTAGTGCCCAGCCAGGGCCTGAGGGGGATCTGCATCCTCTGTTCAGGAGTTCACCAGAGATTGTGTTTCTGAGCCCATGCTTCTGCAGCACCTGACTCAGCAGAGCCAACAGGTGTCAATGTGATGCAGACAGCTCCTTGCAATAAAGAATGGCAAAGAGTTTGTTGTCTCTCTTTCTCTTCCAAGGGCTGTTTATTCAGTTGTGAAGTGCTAAGTAGGAATACTTGTAAGAAACAACAGACATACATTAGGATGGGAGTCAGCCAGCCGCTTCAACCCAAAGGAATAATGCCAAAGCTCTATCCGCTGGTCTGTCATAATGTCTCACTTGATTAATCCAAAACCCCATCAAAGTCTGTTCAAAGCCTCCCACTAACTTTCATGGGATTTGGATCAGCTGTTTGGTGATTTGTCCCAAAGCAAAAGAAATCAGCAGTGATGAAAGAAACGCGAAGAGACTGGAGAAACGCAAAGACAAAACTGGGCTTTGAGCATCCAGAGGCAACTTTATCCCGTGGGACCACTGGAAAAAACCATGTTGGAAGATATGAACAAACTCTGAGAGACACAAAAAGCCTGCAGCCTGCCGACTCAGAAGTGGGGAGGGCTCTGTGCAGTTCTTCCCCCGCAGCAAGCAAAGGGCTGATTTCCCTGAAATGAAAGTGATTATGGGCAACTACCAGGATCAACCAACGAGCTCTTCTCTCTTAACTTCACTTGCTTTCTGGTGGATTTGGTACAGCTTTACTGCAGGACCCTGCGAACCTTCTCCAGGCTTCTCAGATAACTTTGGGTCTAGGGATATACCTTATGGAAGTACAAAATCACAGGCTGGTTTAGGTTGGAAGGGACCTCAGACATCATTCAGTCTCAACTCCCTTCCATGGGCAAGGACATCTCTCATCAAACCAGGTTGCGCAGAGCCCCATTCAACCTAGCCTTGAACACTTCCAGGGATGGACCTGCCACAGCCTTCCTGGGCAACCTGTGTCCAGCGCCTCAGCACCCTCACAATAAAGAACTTTTTTCTAACACCCAAAGTAAATTTAAAATCCTTACCCTTCAGCCTGTTGCCTTAGATGCAGAGACGTTTGATGCTCATTTGTGGGTATCCAAATCCCTTTTACATCAATGAGACCCATGGTAACTTCTCCATGTGCTTAAGAAAACTTATTTGGGCTGTGTTCCTGTGGTTCAGGAACCACATCCAAACACGTACCCAAGGAATCCATCATGTTTCTTCATCAGAGAAAAACACCTGAAGGGAGTAAATATAACAGCTGCTCTACATAGTCCTTAATGAAAGAGGGAAACCCAGATGAAGCATCATTAAAGTTCCTTCTGGTCACTTTGCAGCACTGGAAGGTCACACATGTTGGTTGTTTTACAACTGTAATAAAGATGAATTGCTCATGGAGCAGGAATCTACTTGTTTCTGAGAGATCATGATCACAGCCTGATAAAACACTCCTGACATGAAAATGGATGTATCTCAACCCATCATTTATGTCCTCGGTACTTCTGAAAGGCCTCTTGTCCCTGGCCTGGAAAGATTAATAAGTAGAATTGATTTAGTGGAGGGAAAGCAAATGAAAAATGGACACGAACTCTGGGAGGCTGTTATTAGATACCTGAAGAGGTGTGATTTCACAAGGACAGATGGCAAAGTAAAAACAGGAAGACTCAGAAAATCAATATAAACTAAATTTTAAAAAGAAAAACAAAGAGGAGAAGTGGGAGACTTTGAGGAGCACAGAGGTAAGTAGTGTTGAAAAGCCTAGTGGATGCCTGTGTGAGAGGACCTGTTTGAGCTTTTAAAGTGCATCCAAAGCAAAAAAGTGTGTGCGTGGAAGAAGTGATAATGCAGAAAACATGAAGCTGTAAAAAGGAAGGGAAAAAGTTTTGCAGTTCAAGAGGGTGAAAAATATTAACCACTGCCTTTTATTGAACAGATTTGGTTTGTTGATCTTTCAGCTCAAAATGAGATGTTGTTCTGGTTGTTGCTGGACTCTGTGCAGGACTCAGCAAGAGAAACAATTCCCTGTGTTGAAGCAGGATGAGGACTGATGGAGTAGTTCAGGCAATTTTAAACTTCAGCCCACAGTGACCAGAACTGCTTTATAAACTGAGAACGGGGAGATCTTCATATCTTGAGGATAGATATAGGGTCTGTAGAGGGTGCCTGAAGGATGTTGGACGAGCACTTGGAGCAGAAGACCATAATACAAGAGGGATTTAAAGCAACTGCTCGCACTTCCAGTGACCAGACACAGGGTGTACCTGCAATGAGTTGTGTTGGCCCAGAGCAGCAGAGACAATACCTTGCCACACATTAATACCTTCATTTGCAGGAAACTCTCACTCACAGAATCAGGCACAGAACTAGTGAGGCTGGAAAAAGACCTCTGAGATCATAAAGTCCAGCCTGTTTCCAGAGTCCCAGAGTAGCACCTCACCCATTGCACCATCCTTCCTCTCTTCATCGCTTCGCATCAACCCGTCTTCCTTTCTCTTCCTCCAGACTCAGCACTTACACTTCCATCACAAATGTTCTTTTTTTACAAAAAGAACCTGGCTTTTGTACCAAATATTCCCTTTTCCTTCTGCACAACAAAGAGCAGGAAGAGGGCACAAATTGCATTTCATTCATGGTGATGTGCTGTCTGAAGATGAAAGCCACCACACAAATATTGGGGCTTTTCAAATCACAGAGCATTTGTACATCAGATGGGCAACAAGTGAGTGTAGAAATAAGCACAGAGGTTGTTTTCTGAGACCCAAACACTGCAAAGTGCTCTTAAAGGAGAATCTAGCCAGAGCAGTGCTGCAGTAATCAAAAAGCAGAATGTGTTTCTGAGAAGGGCAAAGCTGAACAGAAAAAGAGCACTTGGAGCTAATGTGATAGAATCTACCTGACCCTGATGTTAGCTGGTGCAGATAGACCAGCGTCAATGGGGCCACCTGGGTGTGATTATGGATTGACACACTCTGGTTTTGCACACCAAACATGCAAAAGTCCTGTGGGAGGCTGGTATTCCAGCTGGGAGTCAAGGCACCACTTAAACTATTACCGAAAATTTCATGGATCAAAATGAGCTGCACTGCTGCAATACACAGACTGAGTGAAGCCATCTCCTTCCTTGGTCAGCTCTTCATATAGAGCCTGGTAAGCCTGGGAAGATGCAGAGAAGGTGTCACTAAAGACATGCTGTTGTTGAAGAATGATTCCTTAGGAGGTAATTTTACCATGCACTGGGAAAAGTGGCTGAAATCATGCCAGTGTGGAACATTCAGAGAACAACCCCTACCTGTCTTCATCCTTTGGGATAACACACCCTAAGAACAGATTCGACAAACAGATTCACGCAGAGCTCTCCAACAGATGTCGGTGATGTTTAAGCATAGATGTCCTATCCAGCAAACCCTTTGCTGGAGTTTTGTTAATTAAAAAGATGGACATATAAGTCTTAAAGAAGTTAAGCAAGGTCTTTGGATTGCACTGCTGCGTGGACCTTTTCTGCCAAGGCATAGAGAATGAGTAAGGATGGCTGAGCTGCTGAATCTACGGGACTAATACATCTTCCTGGTTTTGATGCCATTCTGAGAACAAACAAAATGAACAGAGAATCACAGGATGGTTTGGGTTTGAAGAGACCTTATAAGGACAGCTAGTCTCACCCCCTGCAGTGAGAAAGGACATCTTCAGCTAGGGCAGGTTGCTCAAAGCCCCAAGATCCAATCTGACCTGGAATATTGCCCAAGACTGAGCTTCTCCCACCTCTCTGGGCAACCTGGGACAGGGACTCACCACCCTCAGTGTAAAAATATTCTTCCTTCTGTCTACTGTAAGCAATGTGCTGATCTTTCACGCAGCTTCTCTCACTCATAACTTCCAATCCCACTATCCTGGGGTAGCAAGAACAGATCCCACAATATTTTCTGGCTCAAGCTACGTATGTTAACAACTTCAGAAACAGAAAGATGCAACTTGGCCTCAGGTTAACTCTGAATGAGTCTCCCACCACAGCAACACTTCTTTGGTTTTTTAAGTGCCCTGATGCAAGTGTAAAGAGAAATCAATGCAGCATCTATCACAGGAGCCTGTTACATGATCTGCAGATAGAAAACACGGGTTGAGGATACTTAGTGATGCGGTAAAAGCATCTCTCCCACAGCACTGGATTTCTAACAGCCTCAATATGTCCACAGAGCGCTCCCACTCATGCAAATCCTACATTATCAAGGGCAAGTGCCAAACTTTGGGTCTGTCAGAGTGTACCAGACAAAAACAAGCTCGTTTCTCTCATCGAGTGTTTGTTACAGATGTGCAAACTGAAAGGAGGAAATCCAGTCAAGGCAAGCAGCTACGTTCAGTGTCCTTTCTCTGACAGAAGAAGCAAGATGAGGCTAGAGCTGTATTTCCCATGGCTGCACCCTACCATTTTGGGAAGGTCAGGGGTTTAGGCTTGCCTAAGCCATGGGATTTATGTTCCAGGAGTTTCTCTAATCCCTTTTTAATCCCATTTATGATGCTGCTTTCCATAACACTCTCCCATCCCGTTACACATCTGAAATACCCAGACTTTCTTCCTGCCTGTTCTGGGGATGTCTGTCCAATCTGAACCAATCTACTGCATTTTGCCTTAAGTCTTTAAAGCACCCTTGCAGAGATCATACCCTTTGGCCTTGGCTTTTGGCCTCCATCTATTCCTGTAAACAGAAGGCCATTTGTTTCCATTATTCTAAGCCTGACAAAAAAAGCAAAGCCCATGCTCCAAAAGGAGTGGTTTTCTCCCCATTTATTGTGCCACCAGTGTGACAATACAGTGACACAGACTGGGAAATTAGGGGCTGAAAACTAACCAGCTGATTTGGTCCATCTCAGTACGCAGCATGGCATGGACTCATAAATGTTTGAGACAGAAGAGTGAGAGAACTTCCTTAGAAGAGAGGATGGGATCATTTTTTCTTTAGACATCCTCCCATCATGACTCCACACAGAATCATAGAATCGTATAATGGTCTAGGCTGGAAGGGACCTTGAAGATCATCTAGTTTCAACTCCCTGTCAAGGGCAAGGACACCTCTCACCAGACCAGGTTGCCCAAAGTCCTGGTCTTGAACACTTCCAAGTATGGGGCATCTACAACCTCCCTGGGCAATCTGTTCCAATGTTTCACCACCCTAACCATGAAGAACTTCTTTCTGATATTCAATCCAAATCTACACTCTGTGCATGCTGAAACCATCTCCCTGCCTTCAATATCTCTTTTCCATCACGATTTTTTTTTAGCTTGGTCTCCCAAGCCTTCACCTCCTGGAAGCCACAACACCGCCAGCTGTTCGCAGCCTGAAGGTCAGTATTCTCTAAACAAGATAGCTTTAGTCAGCAGCCGGAAAACAAATCAGAATTTACTGTGGGAAGCTCCTGCTGCATGGGCAGCCTCAGCAGTCTGTTTGCTCTGTCCCCCAGCTACATCCCATCATTCATTTTTCATTTAGTGCTAAAGAATGTGGTTGGTCCATGTGGTAACAGCTCAGATAGTCTTTTCCAGTTGCCTCAGCTGTCAGTTGCTGCTGAAGTCAGGGTGGTTCTCACTGGGTCGGCCGCAGTTGTGCTTTCTTTCCTTTGTACGGAAGGGCACCTCGCCACCATTTGTAAATGTCTTTATTTATTTTTATTTTAGACAATGACTTCTTTCCAAGCACCTCAGCAGGAATCATCAGAAGGCATTGCCTCGCACAAAAGAAGAACGTGGCCAGACGGTTTTTCCAGGAACCACAGCAGCCCAGATACCACCAGTGAACAGCCTCTGGGTGGAGAAGTGGGTCTCGGCTCCTGCAGAGCTCTGCGCTCGCTGGCCGTGTCCATGGTAGTAAGTGAAGTATGCACAGGCCATGCTCAGAGCACAGCTGGTAGTAAGGGCTCTGTGTGAATACTCTTAAGCTCTGTCACATCCCAAAAAATGTGACTTCTACTTCCAAACTGCCTTTTGGAAACAGCTCCTGGCACAACTAGGAGAACAGAGTGGGCTTAGAGCTGTTCCCAATGCCCATTTGTCTGTACATGCAGCCACCCCAACTGGAGAGACGAGAACCTACTTGCAATGCTCACGTCATGACGTTGCAGCAGCCTCAGGACCCTTGGGACACTTTATATACCCATTAGTAGTGACTCAGAGTTAGAAGATATCTTGACTTTTCTGAGGGAATGGGACCATCAATGTGCTGGAATAATTCATAACATTGCAGCTCATGTTGTTGAGGTTAAACACAGAAGGTGCTTCTTGTCCTCCAGGAGTATGAGAAACAGAAGCGATGTACCAAAGGACAACAGTTTTTTCTCTGTAGATGCTGTATCTTAACTCTCACATAGTTTTAAGGAACATGAACCATCTAGAACAGTTCAATGATATGTACCTGTCCACACCATTAAGACAGAGATAATGTGACATCTAGGTTGGATATTAGGAAAAATTTCCTTATGGAAATGGTCATCAGGCCTTGGAACAGGCAACCCAGAGAGGGAGCCAAACCACTATTCCTGAACATGTTTCAATGTCGTGTAGATCTGGAGTTTAGGGAATGGTTTACTGGTGGCCTTGTGACTGTTGAGTTAATGGTTGGATTTGATGATCTTACAGATATTTTCCAACCTAAAAATAATTCTAAGATTCTATGAAATTCTATCCAGTGACCACAGACAAGCTGGGAAGCTATCCTTCCATCCAGTCTTAGCCATATAACACTTCTTTCTCACTCCTGACGAGATTTCAGGGATTATTTAGTTGTGTCATTGTAGAGTGGTAGCCAGCTGCACTTGAGCTACTCGCTCTTGCAATACCTTTCATAGTCTGCAGACAGAAATAGGCTTCTCAAAGAAGACCATTCTCAATGAGACTTGAAAGATGGATCCCATCCTAGAAAATCCTATTCTTATTTCCCTTCCGTCCTCAGACTGTAAAATATCCTCATAGAGTCACAGAATCACTTAGGTTGGAAAAGACCTTTAAGATCACCAAGACCAAACATCAACCTAACTCAACCAAGCCCACTTCTAAACCATGTCATTGGTCGTTAGCGCAGATGGAGTGACACTGTAGATGTCTTAATTTGGATTAAATTAATGCCACATATAGTCCCAACTGTGTAGCCACCTTTGAGCAACAGGAAAGACAGAAGCCACTACCAAGTGATTCACCTGAGCTTAAAACAGCTTATGTTAGGACAAGATGAATGTTCTTCATCCTGTTAGGACAGGATGAATGAACCTTGTTTCTGCAGCTAGATCTGGATAAACACCTGCTTGGACAGTTCTGGTCATGAACCTCCTGCTCTGTGCACATGAAAAGATATAAAAATACCTATGTGAGAAAGCTCCTGGGATGACCATGGGCAGGGATGGCCTGTTTTGTCAGGGGTGATTAACTCTATGAATATATTATCTTTTAGTGCACGCTGTACAAATGTCCTGCTCTTTCCACACCAAGGGGCATGGTTTGAATGTTGGGCTACAGTGCCCTGGCTAGGAAACTGATCGGTCACTCCAGAGCAAAGCAGCACTGAGTTCACAACCAGGAGACAAGGACACAAGAATGTGTCACCCTTAGTCCAGCAAAATGAAGGTTGAGTGGGAATATAAACACATGAGAGAATTCCCACCAGGAGCGGAGTTACTCATTGATGCTGAAAATCATTATTGGCACAGGAAAAGAAGTTAATGATTGACCCATCATACAGTTGGGCTGCAAATCAGAAAGCAATTTCGAGGGACTGAAGCAGTTTGGTTCCAGTCTGGGTGATACTGAATCACAATGTGACCGATGTCCGACTTCCTACATCTTGAACAGGGTCTTGAGAGTGTTTGGCTGACCTGTGGGACAGAGACAGGCATAACTTTGGATAAGACTGCTGGGGATGTACAAATCAAAAATATCATCCATCTTATTTGAATTTGGTTGAACAAAGCTTGGTTTTAGTCATCAGGCACACTAGAATTTGGTCAGTACCTGACACTTGTTTCACATCTTATTTTACTAAGAGGACCAAAGAGCAGCACTTATTTATGTGACTTTAAGCCTATTCTTACTCCCTGCAGAGGATGGACAGGCAAGCACCATCTCTTGCTCAGTAGACACAAATGGAAGTTCCTGACGTGCCTCTTTGTGCCTTTGACCAAGTCCCTTCTGACTTTGATCATCCTTACCTACCTGTGTAGACAGAGCCAGAAGAAAGGCATGGCTCAACACTTCCTGAGGTTTTTGAAGCTTTCAAACTCTCATTGAAGTAATGAGGCTGTCTCCTCAATGCTAGGTGACCTCACGGTGCAGTTTTTCAGGGTCTGCCTTCTATCTCTTTGCATTTTGGCCTTGTTTTTGCTGATAGAATTGAAAAGTGGAAGCACAGGACTCCACGGACATGTCCACGCACTCTACCTGCCAGTCAGCCTCCAAAGAAGGACCCTTGTGAAAGCCAGTTTGTGACACTAGTTCAGTCCCAGCTGCCTCCACTCCCACCCGACTTGTTATAAATTTCCAATTTTCCCATTGATTCTTCCAACTTCTTTCTTTATTTTACTGTCTGCCTGTAGTGTCCAGGACTAAAAATAGACCCAAAAGGAGGACAAACCTGATGCTTTGAAGGATGCTGTTGTGTATCCCTGCAGGAGAACCTGTGATGCATCTAAATGCCACAAAAATGTGGATTGGGTGGAACAGCCTCTGAAAGTCCCTTCCAACCCTATGATTCTACGATTCTAAATGGTGAGCTCCAGATACCAGAAAATCTGATATGACCAGATGCTACAGACAACAAAGAACTGCTTATATGAGCCAATATATCAGAGCAACTGCAAGTCACAGAGCAGGGAAGAGTGTAGACATCCATTTTGTCCAAATCAATAGCTGAGACACACTGCATCTCTCATGTTATGCTAGGATTCAGCTCCAGGTTCTTGCACCATCTTTAAGGCTCACTGTGATATTGTCAGCAATGGGAAAATAGCCCTTCTAGATGTGATTCCTCTGATCCATATTAGATATCTACTTTCTGAAGATCTAAGAAAAGGAAAAAAACACCCAAAATCCCCCCCCCAAAAATCTCCTTCACGGCAGGTAAATAAATGATGTCCTGCTCGAGCGGCTGTTCCAAGGGGAGGGGAAAACTTATTATTGGGAATTTTCTGCTTGAAAGATTCTCTTCTCACTATCACATTCTAAAATTATTGCTTTTAAAATGTGGTCGTGGGTAATGAGAAGTTGGAGGAAGGGCAGAGCTTCATGCATTATGAAACCTCCACCCGCAGGAAATATGAGTTATACTTCACACTTATTCTGAGAATGGAGCATTTTGTGATCATGTCGTTGGTTCTCAGCTTTCTGGATTAATTCCTGGCTGGTCTTCACTGCACTCACTAAAATAGCATTTATAGTTCAGTTAAGGGAAAAAAACCCTCTATTAATTTTTAAACAACTTTCAACCTCCCTCAATTCCTTCCAACAAGATTTTTTTTTAAGGAAAAGAAGCTGCCTAACCCCAAGGATAGTTAAACTTTAGCTGCAGAGGAGAACTGACCCACAGTTCATCTGTGAAAAGCCAAACATAAAACAAAATGCTGCAGCAATTAACAGGTGAGTTTATTTTTTAAGGTGTCTGGAGTTGGCAGTGCTGCTCTAGGTGAGATTTTGCCAAGAGAGGGTCTTCAGAAGAACAGGTCTCACTGTCAGTCGTGAGTCAATCAGGGTGGTTTAGAGAGATTTGATCTGCTTCAAAAGTTTGCTCAGCCTGGAAAAGTTCGTTTGCTTGAAGACTTGTGAATATTCAGGAGCAGTGGCTGAATGTTCAGTCTGCAGGATCGTGGGTACTGGTCAACATGTTTGTTCTACTTGTACATGAAGTTCAATGCATCAACAGCCTCCATGCACGTGTGCACCCGTATTCCTGCAAACGAGAGGACATGGCCTCAAGTGGACATTAGGAAAAGCTTCTTCACTGAAATAGTGTGTCCAAAGTATTGGAACAGGCTGCCCAGGGAAGGGATTGAGTCGCCATCCCTGGAGGGTTTCAAAAATGTGTAGAGTTGGCACTTCAAAATATGATTTAGAGCACACAGTGGTGTTGGGTTGGTGGTTGGACTTGATGACTTTGTAGGTCTCTTCCAACCTTCATGATTCTGTGATTTCAGGATTCTGTGATGAAGATTTCCTCACAGGAATCCTAAAAGCACTTCCCAGCATGATGTGGTGAGGACAAAGAGGTTCAGCTGCAAATTCACCCCCATCTTTAAATCAGGAGGAACAATTGTCTTTCCCTATTGTTTGGAAAAGCTGCAACAAGCAGAAGGTGAAAATAACACCTTCTGTCCTTTATCCAAGTGCAGGCAAATGTGAAATTCATTGTACTTTCCTGTGAGTGAGCTGAAAGTTAAGCATCCAGTCTACACATGTCACATTCTGAAGTGACCTCTGTCACCAGATGATGCCCACTAAGTTCTTCCCAATTACTGACAAACAGTCGTTTTAGGAACTTAAGTTGCTGGAACAAACCACCCTTCAATATCTGTCCCAACCAGACAATATCTGTTTTGTTTTCAGGGTTTCTTATTTCATCTTGAAATGTAAATATCAACTTTTGTCCTGCTCCTACTTCTGCATTTAACCTCTGTTTCCCACTCATTGTAACACGTGGACACTGCAATTCCCACGATTCGTAAGTCCTGCTGCAATCTGCAGCTGAGCTTTCCCTTTCCAAAACGCCTGGTGCTTCGATCTCTCTACTACAGGACGACTTAAAGTGGCATCACTTCCCTTCCATTCATGTTGCTTGTTCCAGTAATAGCTTGAAAGCTACCAAATGTTAGGAATACATCTTTATTCCCATTTTCTGCAAGCTATTGAAGTAAAAACCAATGCTTTTGATGTGTATAGCCAGCAGATGGGTTTTCAAAGCAGTTTAACTTCTTCAGTGACTTCAGCTGCAGCACAACTTTCTTCCAAGAGATGCCAGAAAATGTGCAAGAATGTATTTGTGAATTCATGAATTCAGAACAGACTTGACCATCTCAGAAAGAAAACTTGTACAGCACTAGACAGCTTCAAGTCTAGCTTCAGTCTGCACAGACTTGGTGGCGTTTCTGTTCTGACGTACAGAATGCTGAGCTCTGTCTTGGCTCATCCCTTAGTTCAAATGTCATGTTGAGTTTCAGGTTGTGAAGTTCAAGGGACACATGGACAAAGAGAAGAAAGATTAGAGCAATGATCAGAGGGGTCAGTCTGACTGAAAATCTGTTTGCCCAGCATTCAGAAGAGAACACTGAAATGATGTTTGCTGTGAGGTTCTTTACCCCTGCCTTTAAACATGCATTTCCTGACTTCTTTTTCTGAACAGTTTACAGCAAAGCTTGTTCCTCTCCTTGAAACATATTATAGAATCATCAAATTATAGAATTGCTTTGGCTGGAAAAGACTTTTAAGATTGTTGAGTCCAACCATCAACCCGACTGTCCCAATCTACTGTTAAGTCCTGTCCCTAAGCTCCAGCTCTCCAAGACTTTGAAACACACCCGGGGTAGCAATTCAACCCCTTTCCTGGGCAGCCTGTTCCAAAGCCTGATGACCCTTTGCATGGAGAAGTCTGTCATCACTTCCAAACTGAACTTCCTCTAGCACAGCCTGAGGCCATTGCATCTTTCCTGTTACTCATTACTTCAAAGTGCATTGAGGAATGCACCTCTCACAGCTCACCTGTCCCAAGCCACTAGTCCAAAACTGCTGCCATCTGCCCTAGAAGGACTCGTTCTGCTTGCTGCACTTAGTAAGGCTGTCATTCTCCAGTGAGCCAACTAAGCAGCGAAAAATTGAAACTAGTGAGGCTCCAGATATACTGAGGTATTCGGAGTCCCTGTTTTCCTAAAACATTTTACCTTCCTCTTCTAGCTGCCCAAGAGATCCTGTTGCCTTTGAGCGAAAACTTAGATTTCATGGGTGCACTTAGGTCTTCACTGGTCTTGCAGACAAGCCCAAAATCCACATAGAGCAGAACCACAGACAGAATGGTTTGTATTAGAAGGGACCTTTAAAGTCAACTAGTCCAACCAACCTGCAGTGAGCAGGAACATCTTCAGCCAGAGCAGGTTGCTCACAGGCCCGACGTTCAACCTAACCTGGAATGGTTCCAGGGATGAGGATTGTCCCACATCTCTGGGTAACATTGCCAGCGTTGTCACCACCCTCACTGCAAAATCTTTTTGTTTATATTTGGTCCAATTCTCCCCTCTTTTAGTTTAAAACCATTACTCCTTGTCCTGTCACAACCGGCTGTTCTTTTCTTCACCATCTCTCTCTGTCTTCTCTTCTGCACAATGTATTTCTAAAATTACAGCCGACGTACGCTTGAAGTAGCTGGCAATCTTGCCTTCTGAAAACACAGCATTCCTCTGAGTTTGTTCAGCAGAAAGTTGTCTGTGATTCCTCCAGATTTCCATTCCAACTTCAACAGTATAGAAAGAAAAGGGCAGACACACACATCTGGTTGCAAGAGAAAGAACAGAAGCTGCTGAAGAAGCAAATCCTAGACTATCCTGGAAAACACACATGGCATCGCGCTGAGACTGAAATAGACTCTGCTGAGCACATCATGGAAGGGGGAAAAGAGCAAAACACTCTAGAAGTAATTGTGCAGAGCAGTAAGCGTGCTCACTGGAGGTAATGGGACAGTAGGTACAGCTCAGCATCTCATAGAAATGATTAGAAATGGACATGCTTAGGAGTTGTGTGGGTCTGGAGGGACAGGGTTTAGCGGTGGCCTTGGGACAGTTGGGTTAATGGTTGAACCTGCTGACCTTACAGTTGTTTTCCAACCTAAACAGTTCTATGATTCTATGAAACAGACCTGACATAACCCTTTGCTGACAACGATGCTGCAAATCCTTGTGATCTTGACTCATGACTACATGCACTTTAGAGCTGGTGTCTCCATTGAGACACGACTGAAGTGCCTGTGCACCTGGATCAGTGCATCACAAAATCACAGAACCACAGAACATTGGGGATTGGAAGGGACCTCAAAAGATCATCTAGTCCATTTCCCCCGCCACAGCAGGATCACCTAGACCAAGTCACACTGGAACATGTCTGGGCAGGTTTTAAACCTCTCAAGTTTTATATATATGTGAAAATTAAAATAAAGCTTTTAGAAAAATCCTTTGAGCAGATAGTTCTGCTACTGAGCCTCTTCTCACAGACCATGTCACTCTTGGGAAAAATTGTCTTCTTGAAGGAATGTGCAAGAGTTAACCATAGTCAAAACAACAGAGAACATTACCCCGAACCTCTCAGGTCTTGTCTGGACTTCCCTGGGTTTGGATGCATTTTTGTCTTCATTTCACCTGTGCTTGCAAAATTGTTGAAGACCATTTTGCTGTGCTGGCAACTTGCTTTAAGTTCAAATGACCCTTGTCTAACTTGTCCTAAACACAACAGGAAAATTACCCGCTCGTCAGGTGTTCATTACCTACCCCATGGTTTAGGGTTTCTTGTAGTAAATCATCTATTTTCCAAGGTGTTTTTTAACCTTAGACTTGAGCCTCTGAAAGAAAAATTCCACATACATAGAAGAAAAAACTAGGGTTAGCAATGAATCTGAGTGTTTTTTGAGGAGAATGAGAAAAAGGAAGTATAATCTACATACTTTTTATATTTGGAAAGGACAACCTTGGGTGGAATAAACCCACATAGGCAATGCTGTGCTCCTCCTAGTAAAGACAGTGTCATGCTGGAATGATACATGGAAATGGTGACTATAAAACTAGAAAACAGGATAAATATCAGGAATTGAATCAGAAATAGGAATTAGCAACAATTAGATAATGTTGGCTGCAGCAGAATCTATCAGCAAAAGATCACTGCTTGTATTTTGACAAGTCTATGAAAACTCTGAGAGGGGTAAGAACAATAACTGTTGGCTTTGAATTTTTTTGTTGGTTTTTTTGTGAGGGTAGATGTCATATAAAAGTAGGTATTTGTCTCTTATCACAAGTCATGAGTGATCAGACAGGAGGAAATGGTCTCAATTTGCACCAGGGGAAGTTTAGGTTGGACTTGAGAAAAAATTTCTCCATGGAAAGGGTCATCAGGTCTTGAAAGAAGCTGCCCAGGGAGGGGGTTGAATCACCATCCCTGGACAGATTTCACAATTGTGGACATCTGGAGCTTAGACACAGGGTTTAATGGTTGGTTGGGACAGTGGGGTTCACAATTGGACTCAATAATCTTAAAGGTATTTTCCAACCTAGATGATTCTGTGAATACAAGTTGTGCCCACAGCAAAGGCACAAGACACCAGGATGAGCAGGAAAGTATCTAACACAGTCTGGATGGCATAAAGTAAGATTAAGCTTTGCAGGGTGTCCAGTGGGTGAAAAGACAGTACCTCACCCAGCCAATTCCAACAGAATCCTTGTTCTTACACAACCTGCCTCCACTTTGTGTGGTGGGAAATGCATCTGAACTGAGCTTTGCTTCATGCTCTGCTTCTACCATCTATTTTTCAATCATCCTAAAATTATTGCGGTTACTATGACAGAGGATGGGTTATTTAGAAGAGTTTAAATAACAGAAGCTTTCCAGATGGACTTTGACTCAATAGTGAACATGACAATTGAAGTTTCCCTCCTGTGATGCTAAAATGGAGAGATGAACATTTTCTTCCTTAGCTGTATGAATTTTATTGCCTCCAGGGTGCTGACACATATTTTAGGGTAAATTTCCAGAAGAGGGGCTAATGCTATAGCAGTTCCCAATGGTTTGGGGTTTATTGAGAGGGGTGATGCTAATTACAAGGATAAAGCAAGATTTATGCTTTTTGCCTTCCCAAAGTGGTAAGGGCTGTTATTATCAGTTGGTCAGAGTTCATTCTTTATGAGCCCACAGTGGGCTTGATGTTGTGCAAGGCGTTATCTGCTGGCAGAGTAACGGCTTATTACAATGAACAGGTCATAGTTCAGCTCCAACGGTTAACCTCAGTGTTCCAGGTCAAAGCATCTGAGATTGTTTCCTACAATGGCCTGAACTGTACATGACACAAAACCAAAAGCTGCAAAACAGAAGAAGTTTGTCTTGGAGTCTGCTAATGGCAAAGCACTCGACAGCCCTGACAAGTGGATTGAAGCCACTGTAGACCCTGTAGAGACTTTAGGCAAGGAAAATTAAATTCTTAAGTAATACAGAAGGGAGGATTAGTGGGAAACATGGAATAAGGAGCTGGAAGCAAGGCTGAGCTGACCTTGTGTCATCAGTCTCAACCACCTTTATCTCAACCACCAACTCACCAGGAGAATGAGTCCTCCTCCCTCTGATTTGCATCTACGCCATTCACACATCACCTTCCACCCAGAACTCTTCATCCCTACATCAAAAGTAAGGGAAGAGATGCAATTGTGTTTCCCAGCTTCCTCAATCTGCATGTTTCAAGATGAACCAGGCCCTTGCAGGGGTTACCAACCTTCTCTAAAGGGGACATGATGCTGAGCTTTATGCAACCTGCTCATCCCGCCCATGGGCTGTTGGGATCTTGCAGCCATCAGTAAACGTGCCTCAAGTGGCCAAAACAGAGCTCTTTGCTGAAAATGGAGAAGCACTCTATTTTAAAGAGCTTCTAAAAAGAGGTTTCCTCCCTTCCCCCTTAATGGATTTCCAATAAACCTTTGCTTTTTCTCTCCCTTGTCTGTGCAAGCAGAGTAGGAACATGAAGGAAAGCATTTCAGTTTTGCTTGATGGCTTCTGACTGTGGTACATGACCCACCTAACTGATTGTTCAAGCACTGATGTTGCTGAGGCTTCATGGGCTATCACAGACTGACAAGTCACAGTGCTACTGAAGGTAGCAATCTCTTCGGTGTGTTCTCTCAGCTGCCCAAGGTGTTGGATGATGCAAATCAGCTTAGTTTTAGCTTGTGTTGGTCTTCACCGGAGATGTTTAAGACCCACCTGGATGTGACTTGGTCTAGGTGATCCTGCTCTGGCAGGGGGATTGGACTAGATGATCTTTCGAGGTCCCTTCCAATCCCTAATGATTCTATGATTCATTTGGCAAAGACAACAAGCATGGACACCAGCCACACTCCATCCAGCTACTGTTTAATAAAGGTTAAACTACCACATATCTAAAGGTTCAAGTTGCTTCCTCAGCATTTACTTATGAGAAAATCCACAGTCCTTGCATTTGGGTAGCTCTGGCATGGTTGGACTTGAAGAGCTTGAAAGTCTTTTCCAGCTTTGATGAGTCTATGATACCCTTCATAAAGTCCAGCCTCTTAACTGCCTAGAGTAGTCCCTTAAGCATGAAGGCAGGATGGATGATAGGTTTCCCTAAAGCATGGGCTGTTTCACTCCAGATTACATTTCACCCTCACCGCTAGCCAACCTGTTCTCACATGACCTCACCAGTGAATGTTCCTTGAAACACAGACATGTTGATCTGTGAACTCTCCTGCCTTTGAACCCAATGAACTGGATGGAAAAACAGTTTATCAGCTTTTAGTGTTTGGCTTCCACAGCATCCTAAACCCTTGTCATTGCATAGAAACTGCAGGTGACAGAGGAGTGGGGTGAGAAGGGACAAGGGTTACTACAGCAAAGCCACACGCCGGGTTCATGTCCACCTCTGGCTTTCTCGTAAAAGGAACAAACCTCTAAGGGGGAATCACGTTTGAGGGTCTAAGCCAAGCCTTCAGTCTGGCACATTCTACTCTGCCCAGTGGCTAGTTCTGGTCAAGGCTTTTATCTTTTTTCAGAAGGCACAGTTGAGCTTTCAAAAATTGACATTTTTCTCAGGTTTCTTGAGACTTCTCCATGTGGGGATATAGATCAGAGTAGCCTATTCAACACAGTCACCCCTGCTCTGGGGCCTGAGATTTGGTGTCTAGTGTCATCAGAAACTCACTTAAGTCTCAGCATGACAAAATGTCCCTGATATCACAGAATCACAGAGCACCAGGGATTGGAAGGGACCTCAAAAGATCATCTAGGCCAATCCCCCTGCCACAGCAGGATCACCTAGACCAAGTCCAGGTGGGTTTTAAACATCTCCAGAGAAGGAGACTCCACAAGCCACCCTGGGCAGCCTGTTCCAGGGCTCTGTCTTCCTCAAACAGACTGATTTGATAGAACAAATCTAAACTCATTCAAAGTAAAAATGTCCTACTCAGGCATCCACGGAAAACCTGATGATCACAAAAGGCTTAATTTTTCCTTCTGACAGCCCTGTGCAAGAAGTGGCAAGAAGTCTGTCATGACTTTGTAAGTGTGATTCCTGCATCAGTTTGTTGACTTGGAGATAGAATGATAAAATGTTTGGGGTTGGAAGGAATCTTCAAAGGTCTTTTAGGCAAACACACAACTTTTTTACCCTCCCAAGACACGTCCAACACCCATCTTTTTCTTCAAAAAACATATCAAACACAACATTTAAATATTTACATCTTCTTCTGACACCAGACAAAATGAGTCTCACACAAAACCTTGCTCAAGCCAAAAATGCAGTAAAATTTTGCAATAGGGAAGACATCACAGCAATACTACACTTGTTATGGGGAAAAATAAATCCAAAAAGCAAGCAAAGAAAGAAATCCCACCAAAAAACCCCCACAAAACAACAAACCCCAAAAACCCTCAAATAATACCAGCCTAGTGACCTTAGGAGTTGTGAGGTTAAACTTTTAAGTGTAATCTGTTAATCTACAGCGTGTCATACTGCGTCACCTAAAGAAACTGAATCTGCTTTTTAATAACAGTATTTATTTATTTATGCTTCCAGATAAGATAAAATTGACTGGGAAATACTTTCCAGGCTGGTTTGCTGTTTTTCTTACTTCCTTCCCTTTCCCCTTCTACCTAGCAAAACAACAGAATGAACTCTCCACGTCACTTCCTTTTCATTTTTTCGTATTCATTTTTTCAATGAATTTGGTTTTATCTCTTTTCCTATTTCTCTGGAGGTTCCTTCCTCAATAATGTTGGAGAATTCTAGACCGTTTCAACCACCTCCCTTATGAGGAGAGGCTGAGGGAGCTGGGTCTCTTTAGCTTGGAGAAGAGGAGACTGAGGGGTGACCTCATTAATGTCTATAAGTATGTGAAGGGTGGGTGTCAGGAGGATGGAGCCAGGCTCTTCTCTATGTCATCTAGTGATAGGATGAGGGCCAATGGGTGTCAGCTGGAACGTAGGAAGTGCCACATAAATATGAGAAGGAACTTCTTCCCAGTGAGGGTGACGGAGCACTGGAAGGGGCTGCCCAGGGGGTTGTGGGGTCTCCTTCTCTAGAGACATTTAAAACCTGCCTGGATGTGTTCCTGTGTGACTTGGTCTAGGTGATCCTGCTGTGTCAGGGGAATTGGACTAGATGGTCTGTCGAGGTCCCTTCCAATCCCTAGTGATTCTTTGATTCTATGAATAAGAGAGTTTTTACAAGATTAATGCAAAATCAGTAGCTGAGCAGAGGGGTAAAGGTGCCCAAAGCAAGAAGGGCAGGTTGAATTCACTTACTGAACATAGATTTAGTAACAATCATCCAGCTGATCAGGATGTAGGTATTGCCTTGCCAACTTATGCATGGAAAGCACCTGGACTAACCCATCACAGACTGTCTCTTTCCCAATGGCAGTGTCATGGGACATATCAGCAAGGGGTCAGAAACACTTAGAAACGCAGCTCTGGGGCGTTCCCTGAAATGTCTCTTTTACCAGTGAAGAAACTTGGATGTCAACAGTCGGTTTATCTCCCTTGCTTCAAGTCATCACAAAGTTAAACATTTTAATAAACTTAGACTCTCTATCAGTGAAGAAAGAAGTCAACAATTCCAAAGGGCAAGTCTTCCCCTGTTGAAACGAGTGCATGAGACACTTAGGACGAATCGCGCTCTAGAACATCCACTAGCTGTTGAGGGAACAGGCATGATAAGATGCTCACCTTTTCCACAGCTGAAGGTAGAGAAATCATTTGCCTAAGTGCTATAAAAAAATCTAAAGAAGAAGACTTAGCAGAGAAAAAATTCCCCCAAACTAGCCTCTCCCTCTTCACTCCTTTATGTCGTGAAGCAATGTTGAGACTTGTGCTTTCCCCCTGCCCACTAGCAACTGACCCAAGAGTATTTAGCAACTAATCACAGTGTTTTACAGACCCAGATCCGCAGCTCCCACAGCTTTGGGCTCTCAGAGCACAGAGGAAAGGAAGATCACCTGTTTTCTGGTGCTCACAGTGAGGAGGGAGGGATAACCAGGCACACACAGACATAAAAACACCCCAGTTCTTCACTGTAACAGCTTTTGCTCTTCAGTTAAACTTTCCCCTGAGTATGATGCAAACATTTACCTTCATGGGTGCAACGCAAGCATGAACCTCCTCTGCAAGTTGCAAAGCCCTTGGTGTCTATCAGTGCAGACACTAGTATTTCATTGGCCATTGCTGCCCATCCTATTGAAGCATAAATTGCATCAGAGGTGGTCTCGCACTCCCTCTGCCCACTGGCCTGCTCATTCCTGGCCTCCCACACCGTATTTTGGTCACTAGTGCCACAAGAATTCCTGTGACCAACAAACCTACTGGGTTTAAGCTAGATGCCCCCAAAAACAGTAATTAGATATCTTCTGCATCATCCAGCTTTCCTGGTTCAAGACAGCCTGCACGAAAGCAAAAGAAGTCACTGAAGAAGCATCAGGCCAAGCTTGATAGTCCCACTTCACGACACCTGGCTGAGCCACATGAAACAAAACGTCTGGAGCCTCAAATTGCAAATATGATGTTTGAAAAGGGAATCCAGATACCTGACTTAAACCTGACACTCATTTGCAACCTTATTTTAGGTCATCAGGCAAAGATTTGAGGGATTTGGGATGAATTCCCAGCTCTGCTTCCATACCCTCATCAAGTCACTTCATTTCTCTCATTCTGCTCAGCATCTGGGAGCAAGATATTTTTGCCTGACTCATTTGCTAAGAAGCGAAATCCTTGGAGTAGGAGCCATAAATCTTACCAAAACTGCAGTGTTGAGCAAAACCCATTGTTCTCGGTGAGCTGCTGTTGTAACACACTTCTCAGCTTTGTTAGAGCTTTCTCTGCCCCTTGTGAATGTACCAGCATGAAGAACAGGGTGTCAACAGCAAACCTGGTCTCGCTAAACACTTCCTTCCCAACCTCCAGTTGTCGTTGTCTGTGTTGGTTTCCAAAGGAGCAATGAAATAAAAGTGTTCTGACCAGCATCGCGAAGGTTGGATATAGCCATGGAAGCGGTTTCTTCCCTTTCCCTTCCCAACTCTAACAGTCTTCTTGTCAGGAAAAGCTTTCACAGTGGTTTTCTCAAGACCCTTCCAATAACATAGAATCATACAACAGCTTAGGTTGACAGGGAGCTCAGAGATCATCTAGTCCCAACCAAGGTGACACCTTTCACTAGACCAGGTTGCCCAGAGCCCCATCCAACCTGGCTTTGAACACTTCCAGGGATGGAGCAGTTACAGCCTCCCTGGGCAAACTGTTCCAGCACTTCAGCACCCCCCAGGGAGGAATTTCTGCCTCATAGCTCCCCTCTTGTAGCCCAAAACCATGCCATGCTAAGATGTGCCATGCCATGCCAAGATGTGCCATGCCATGCCATGCTTCATGTGCTTAGAATTTCTGCCTGGACAAACCTGAGTTGCTGGAATCAACACTGCGACACGAGTTGATCACTGGAAAACGTGCTGAAAATACACTGGAGTCCATTTGACCATAGGATTGGGATTTGGGGGCTTTCTTGTTTGCTTTTACAGCTTGGTTCTCAAGTAGGCTTTGTCCCCTCAAACTCAGCAGACCACAGTGCAGCGGCATGATTACAGTTTACCAATCCATCTGAGTAAAAACATTTTACTTCACTTTGAGGTGGATGTGAGGAACAATTTCTGCTTTACCCAAAAGAGAAGGGGAAGCAGCTCTGTGACCAGCAGAACTTACAGCTTTCATTTCATGCAACTCCATCCTATAGCTTCTTCAGCGACAAGTTCCACGTCACAACCTCTGTCTTGGCCATTAGTTGTCCTGTGGAGTTTTTCCTCTCCATTCAGTAACCTGTTTGCATAAAACACACAGTGACTTTCTAGGACTTCCACTCACCTGCTTAATTTATTTAAAATAAAGTTATTGGGGCAGGGAGACTTGACAAGCAGATGGATGGGGCCAAACACACATGGAATAAAATTCAATATGCATAATGCTATAAAATCACTGTGATAAACTTGATTGTTTTGATGAGGAAGTTTAGAACTAAAAACAGCAGAAACATATTTTTATTGCATTTATGAATGCCTGAAGGAATTCTCCCTTCATCTTTTTGATCCATTAGCAAAGTAATGGCAATAAGGTTTTATCAGCGGCACAAAGGTCCCCACCATTCTTGGTTTCACTTAAGGATGTGCCCATGGCAGGAGAGTTGGAACTGGAAGATCCTGTGGTCCCTTCTAGACTGACTGTATGACTTGGTCTAGGTGATCCTGCTGTGGCAGGGGGATTGGACCAGATGATCTTTTGAGGTCCCTTCCAATCTCTAATGATGCTATGATTCTATGATGTCTATCTTTTTGGAGGAGTCTCTCGCCCAAGCTTCTGCATAACAGACTACTGGGACCCCACAGCTTCCAAGACTGAACATTATGTTTTGCTGAAAGAGTTACAAGCAGCACTGATATTAAGATAGAAAATTGGGAAGTCAGATTTGGGGTCACTTCATTTAGCTGTGTAGAAATCGTGCATCTCCTTGAAAGCAGAAATCCAGGCTCCCTCTAGAGCCCGTGAGGAGAGATGGGCTTCTCCAGAGACCTAGGGTGAGTTTCTTAGATGAGTCTCTCTCTGGTACTGTACCTGCATGACTAGTTTAGACTAGATGCCAGACTTTAGAGGTTTAAACTTACGTCTCACTTACTACAAGATAAGGCTGTGAAACCTGATAAAGCCAATGTAGCAGAGATGCTGTGAAGCCTAAGGTTAAGAAATCAATGACCTGGTCAGTCCATTGTCCAAGCCTGTTGAACCTCTACCTTTTACACACAATGAAAGAGAAAATACCAGAACAACTACTTGTAATCAGTTAAAATATGAGATTCAGGTGATCCTGCTGTGGCAGGAGGATTGGACTAGATGATCTTTCAAGGTCCCTTCCAATCCCTAATAATTTTGTGATTCTGTGAATCTGGGGCATTTTCTGGATTCAGGCCAGAGCCTTAATCAAAAAATGGTCCATCCCTAGGAAATTATGTGATGGGAATCCCTCTGAAGTCATGCAGTGGATGGGTTTACTTGTTTAAAGAACAGGTTAAAAGTCACATCACGCCTTCCTCAACCCTGCCAGTGTATTTCCTCTCCAAATAACAAGGAACTTTTGGGATGTGACAATAGATGTTCCTCTTAGGTAGACCATAGAGAGGTACCATGTTAGATATGCAGGAGCCACAGTCCATTTTAGAGTGTCCAGCTGAGAAAGGAAAATGCACCACTGTTCATTAGCACATAGCAGCCTCAGCTGCAAGGGGGGATGATTTCTGCACTAGCTCCCTGGGTGACAGAAGACAAAGTGAGTGTTGTGCTGGGATGGTCAACACAGAGAGAGAACTGTAGGTCTTCTAATACAGTCTCATTTTTAAGAAACCAAGCTAATAGTTGGGGTAAATAAAAAATGGAATCAAACTGGAATTCCAGCCACCTTCTGGAAATATCTGCCTCTTTGATAAAAGGTCATAGAATTGTTTAGGTTGGAAAAGACCTTTAAAAAAATAAAGAACCTTTAGGGTGGAAAAGACCTTAAGTTCAACCATGAACACAACTGTCCCAACCCACCACTACACTCTATCCTGAAGCTCCAGATCTCGATGACTTTGAAACGCAATGGAGATCCAACCCCTCCCTGGACAGCCTGTTCCAAAGCCTGGTGGCCTTTTCAATGAAGAAGCTTCTCTTCAGGGCCGACCTAAACTTTCCCTAGTGCAACTTGACTCACTCTCTTTAACTGAACATGTGGCTTTTAGACATCTAATCCTGGGTGAGGTAGCTTATTCTTTGTTTAGCATCATCACATCAGCAAATTAAAAAAAGACTCCTTACTTTATTTTTTTTAACACTGTTGGTGAACATAATGTCATCTGTTCCACCTTCATGAAAGCTGTGGCTGTTACAGGAGAAAGATCTCACCAGAGTCCTTCATTTGTGGTGGATTCCATGTGAGGAGACTAAGCCCTGCAGGGACTACACCTGCCTTTTCAGGTGCCTGAGTCTCAGATTGGATCTCATGTCTAATTTTATATGTTTTACTGTAAGTTGAATCCTAACTGAAACAACTGCTCCGTAGAATATCTCACAGGAAGGGAGATTCTTAGTTTGGGGTTTAAAAGTCTTTCAAACCCTGTGTTTCTTAGTTTCTTGCTTGAATTTTATCTACTAGGAAGACCTGAATAACCCTCCAGGCTCGTTAGGCAGTTGGTGGCAGATATCCGCCATCTCTGACCATAGCCCGATCCACTACCAAAGAGCTTTTCTTTACCATTTAATACAGATTCCTTCTCATTTCAGGATAATTTCTTCCCTAATGCACAAGAAAATCTATATGGTCCTGCAGTCAAGTGACACTCCAAGCTTCTGCCTCCACTGTGCCTAAGAGACTTAGTGTGGGACCCACTTCCCTCGGATGGACAGAGACATCTTTTTTATTTCAGCCTGAACCTACTCACAGCCAATTTATACTCATGCAGCAGCAAAACTGCTCTTTAGCTCACACAGCACTTTTCCTTCCCACCCCTCGTGGTATCTCAGCCCACAAAGATTTACGATCTAGCCTGAGATGTTCTGCTTGACATCCTCAGTTCCTGTGCTCACCAGCTCAGTCTAGTCTTTGGAGCTGCCTCTTTGAGCGCACTTGCGCATGCCAGTGGACTCTACCCTCACAAAGGCAATGAAATGCAGATTTTTAGCAACCAGCACTTAGGCAACTGGTTTAGTGAATTGCTAGACACTGATTCACCTCTTCTGGAAATGGATTAGTTCCAGCCCGTTGAGCATCTCCAGGCAAAACTCTGTTAAAAAATGCTGACTTCTCGCAGAAATGCTGGACCAGCTTTCTACTTCAAGACCCTTCTCTCCGTGTAGCATATCCCTCACTGCCTGTTTTCTTCTTTCTCCAAGGCTGGCTGCTGCTAATAAGGATCTTAATGTTTATCTCTTCTAGAATAATAAATTCCTTCCTTTGGTAGCTTCCTAGAAGCTCTCCTGAAGCTAATGAGCATGCAATGTCTTCAACTAGAGTCTGAGAAGCAGCAGGGGATGGACAATAAAATTGGAATTAATCCAACCTAACTTCAGCCTTTGAGATGTCTAGCTTAAAATAATCCTCTAGGCTCCCTCTTGAGTCATCAGAGAAAGAAGACAACACTGGCTTTCATCCCCCCACCAAAGATAAGCATCTGAAATATCCTAGAATAGCATCTTCAAGTGGCTGGAGTTGAGATGAGCACTGCTGCCATGCTGGATAACAATTATACTATTTGCTGAGGAAGCCTCTAACCTCTCAGCTAGAAATGTGTTCCTCTCACAGTTAGGGACGCAGCACTCAGCTCTTCCTTTGCCCTTCACCCTGCATTTCTGACCTGGTGGTTTTTGTGCTTTCCCACTACTGCTTACTCCCTACTGATACTAGGCAGCATAAGCAAGGTTCTGTTTCTCTTGGTTCTCTTCTTGCAACCGCACGTGCGCTGTGTACAAGCACGTGTTCATGAGCGAATGGAGTCCAGCCATGTGCATCCGGAGTCTAGACACGATTCAATTTTATCACAGTACTTGGCAAAGGAGGAGGGGAAGAGAAGAAATCCCTGAGAAATGCGTTTTCACCCTTGTTCCGGTCTTCAAAACCAACCCAAAACATCTCAGTTTGAAAGTTTTCTACTGAAAAATATCAGAAGCAATGGATAAACACAGCAACAAATGCAACTGCGCGGCACACGGGACAACGACATCGCTCTTGCACAAGGAGACTGATGTTTTGACATTGGTTTTCCTCTCGGGCTGGAACAAATCCAAAATATTTAAACTTTCCTGAAGGGAAGCATTTCAGTTTAGAAAGATCAACTTTTCATCTCAACGGCCCAGACTGACATCAACAGGAGACCAATGAAAAGCTTCCCTTTCATTTAACGTTGCCCACTGAAGCCAGCTAATGCCGCATGGAAGGTGTCGCTTTGGATTTTCTCTGTCTGCCATGACCCCTGTGGACCCAGGTCCTTGGCAGAGTTCCTCCTCCAGTCATGTGGAGCATTTTCTGCTTTCCTTTCTTTGCTGCCCCAAACAGCCTGAACTCAGACAACAGGACTGTGCCAGTACCATTAACATTTTCTCTGTGGCTTTGTGCATGTAACAACGGGATGCAGCACCAGCTCCTTCCCTAACTCTGGCCATCCAGGCTCCTCAGCTGCACACAGCTGCCACCTAACAGCAGGACCAATATCTCAGTACCAGAGGGATCCAGTGGTTTGAACACAGACATCTACAACTGTAAATGAGGCATCAACTGCCACTCCAAAAGCGCATGGGTCTCTCTTAACTCCAGTCTCCCCTCTACCAGCCTCACATGGATGTGCTGGATAGCTCAAGACACCTCAGGAAACACTTTCTATACTATGAGAAATTAATCCCACTCCTCGTGTGAATAGACATTACTTAGGATAAGTGATGAATAAGACCTGCTCCAGACAAGTGGAGAGAAAACTTGATTAAGAGGTGACACAGAGTAATGTTTCAGCTGCAACTGGGTGAAATCTTCCCAGCCTCTTCCTTTCCCCTCTGTACTTCTACAAAACAGTTCATTTATCTCTTTATAGACCCAGATGGCCAAGGACTCCATTTGTCTCATTGTTTCTGGCAGGGCAAGGCACACACATCCTTCTTTTCTTAGCTGCTCTGGAATTAATAACCATTGATTCATTTCCATTTATTGGGAGATAAGAGTTTAACTAGATGACTCACTAAGTTTCACTTCCTCTGACACCTGCAGCTTGTTCCAGTGTCTCCTTCAACTTTTCCATCTATTCTTTGATACAGAAAATAACTACAATGTGAAAATGTGAAACCAGAAGATATGTCACTGCTTAGTTGACTAGAGTCACATGAAGAGCTATCTGGGATACTGCAGACATACTTGACCATACAGACAGACTGGTTCAGCCTCTGGTCAATGTTGGGCATCCAGGCTCTTCCATGGACACAGGAAAAGATCACCTACCAGACTTCCTACCTCAACAGAGGCTTTGAGGAAGGTTAAATGCTTTAAATATACTCCAGTGAAACAAAACTGGGAACATGTAAAGCCTTCTGGAGTCCTGGGACATGGGAAAACAGGAGATTTCCACATCTAGGTCTGCAAAAACACAAAATACCCCAAAATTTAAAAAACAACCTACCAAGTGAAAACTCTTTGGGAGAGGGACAGATTGTTAAAGAAAGCTTTTCCTGCCACAATCATTAAACAATTAATTTAATTAAATTGTAATTAATTTCCACCCTAGGATCCAATCTGGAGCTCAAAAGGACCCGTAGGTGCATAAACAGTGTGACTGGCCACAGAGGAGGTTCCCTGGCTTCAGCATCACTGAATCACAGATAAATAGATACAAGAGGGATCTCAAGAGAGCATTTGATCACAGTGCCGGCCTCGAGCTGAGGACAACCTGACCTCAGCCATCCCACAAAATATCTGTTTGTTGGGTTTTTTCTCCCTAACATCCTAAACTGATACTGCTCCTTTCCCCGTAGGCAGAAGAGGATGAATGTCCATCAGCTGAGAAGCTGGGAGAGTGATTCTCAGCTAGGATCACATGAAGAAAATTTGAGATAGGAAGAAAGAATGAATCTCTGTTAGTCCTCTGTGTGCTCAGTTATAACATTAAGGCTCCTCCTTCCAATACAACACCTGAATTTATTCTTTTCAGAGTCCTACACACTGGGAGCAAGCCCAGACTCCATTGCCAAAAGCATCTCTGTGAGAATCATCTCAATTCAAAGATCTCTTCTTTTCAATGGGTAGGACCCTGCTACTTGTGACCATGCAGATGCTGAAAGAAAGGGGATTCCTGACTTAGAAATATTTGTAACTAAGAAAAGGCTTTTTAATAGAGAAGCTGGGAACTGCTCCCAAACTGAAAATACATAAAACCCTGGCAAAAGTAAATGTTCCAAGGACTGGTGTTTCTCTTCTTTTCTTTCTTTCTTTTTTATTTTTTCCATTCTGCTCCCTTATTCTTATACTTGGCTGAGTAACGTTGTTGAATTGTCTGAGAGCCAACTTCCACCGCTTCCTCACACCGTAAAAAAAACACATTTGTGGGGTGTAACCACAGCTTATCCCAGTGTGTTCTGTAGATGGTCCTCAGGTACACAGTTGGTGGAAGTGTAGAGCAAGATAAAGGGGCAGGAGGAGATCTCCAAGTCCTGTCTGAAGAAAGAAAAGATAAGGAAAAATCATAATTCACAGCTGCCAAAACAAAGTCTTTGAGGGAAATATTAGAAATGTTTGCATTTCACATGCATTAAACAAAGTGTTTTCTATCTCTTACTAATTATTGTACAACATTTCTGTTTCCACTGAAGGCAGGGGGGAAAAAATCCACAACTTTCTTATTAAGGTCTGTTTCCAACCTACAAAGACGTTTGGGATTTATACTGTGGCCAAACTACTCTTTAATGTACATTTTTAGGACTACTGAAAACTTAAAACCAAGGGTTCTAAGAACAATAAGAAAAGCTTTATAACTTTCAGAGTTCCTTTTTAAGAAAGCACCTTTTGCCAGGAACAATGTGTCTGCAAAGTCTTCTTGACTCTTGACAAACAGCTTACACCTACAGGATTCGATGGATCCTCAAGTCCTCTTCAGGCACACGGAGTGCTACGGGTCCATGACCAGAGCTGGTCTGGAGCTAGCCTGATAAAAGCCTCACACAATTCTTTATCAGGAACAATACTGTGCTTCTGAACTGTAAAATGACAGCACAGATCCATCAGTTTGGAGAAGGTGCTGTTGGATGGAGAAGACAACAACTCAGAATTTGGCATAGTGGTCAATAACTGGCTAAGATGAGCAGCATGTGCCATCCAGGCTTGGATCAACCCTAGCATGGCCAGCATCAGCAGAGGGATGCAGCTCTTCAGCTCTGGGACAGGCTGAGGGAAGTAGGGCTGTTCAGCCCTTGTTCTGTGGCTGTTGAACCTCTTCCCAGGGCAGCTAAAAATTGGTTTCCCATTAGTAGTTTGATGTGTGAATAACAGTAGAGCTGGAATTCAGGGTTTGATCACTTCTTCAGGTCTGGAAATCAGGTGGGGATGAGGTACAGCCCAGGCAAGTGAGGAAAGCTTTCTAAGGATGAGAGGTGGGATGTGGGACACTCACAATCATCATGGAAGGTGTTTATGCTGTACCTGAGCCAGCTGGTAGTTGCTGTTTCACTAAATGAAAGGCTAAATTAAAACTCAGGACTAAGCATCCACAAAGCAGACACTGTGCAGGTAGAACTAAACCTAGAGGCAATGCAGGCCCCCTGCTGAATGAGGTGGGTGCCCTGGAGACATGGGATACAGAGAAAGAAGAGATACTGAACACCTTCTTTGCCTCTGTCTGTACTTGCAGAGGCTGTCTTCATATCAAACTCCAGACCATTGAGGCACCAGAGGAAGTTGAGATGAGAGAGGAGCCTGCTTTGGTTAGTGAGGACTGGGTTACGGATAAGCTGAGCAAACTGGATGGACTTAAATCCATGGGCCCTGATGGGATGCACCCACGAGTGCTAAGGGAGATGGTGGAAGTCATTGCTAGGCCACCCTTCATCATCTTTGCTGAGTCATAGGAACCAGGAGACGTGCCTGGGGATTGTAGGAAGCAAAAGTCACTGCAGTCTTCAAAAAGGGTAAGAAGGAGGACCCGGGTAACAATAGAGTGGTCAGCCTCACCTCCATCCCAGGAAAGGGGAGGAAGAGGAGACAAAACAGCACCCTTCTTCTCCTCACCCTGGAGCCACTACCACAAGAAGAGCCGATATTCCAGGACACAGTGATCTCAAGGGGCTGTACAGGTTGCCCAGGTGACACCGTTCCTGAGCCAGAATTGAGAATCATTCTCTGCAGGCACTGGTGGCATAGAGAGCTTGGAAACATGTCACCCTGGTCCAGACAACCCCCAGAACAACTTCCAACAGCTCCCATGTGCAGATGGCAAGTACAAAGGACTCTGTGAGTTCTGATCACATCCTGCTCCCTGGCTTTGACTCCTACCAAGCCCTGTGCCAAGTCCTATCAAATCACAGTGAGAGGAGGGTAGAATATCCACTTCTGTGAGACCAGCTTGAATTTTACTGTGATCCCTCTAGTGTGTAGGGGAGGAGGTTTGTATTTTACTGCTGTACCCCAGGATGCTTTCCTTCAGATTTTATGTTGGAGGGCAGTAAGAAAACAGCCCCCAGTCTTGTGTTGCTTAAAATAATTAGGCACGTCACTGAGTCTGCCGTGTTTGATGCTGGAAATACAGTTCTGCCTGTCTTGGGTTTTTCTGTCCTTACAGTTTTGCTTGATGTAGGATGGAAGCTACAATCAGAGATGCTTTTTCTTTTTTAAGACATCCACGTTGATAAAGGAGACTTTGTAGGGGGTGAAAGACCATCCAAGCCTTTTCTCTGCTCATGAAAGACAGCTATAAGGAAGTTGAAGATCGGGAAACAAAAGCCAGGAGAGTCGAGTGCCAGAATGTATTTAAACCTTTTCTGATCTGCCAGCCAACCATTATCAGCCAATCAAACCAGGACATTTCCAGACACTCCAGCCTCCAAATCAAGAGGTAAATCCTTGTTCTCTGTTCAATGTTTTTCTCCGAACTCAAGAGATGGGTGGTTACCACAGGTAATGTTTTGGGATTGGATGGAATCATAAAATCACCAAGGTTAGAAAAGACTTTCAAGATCATCAAGTCCAACTCTCAACCTTACAACCCCAAAGCATTAAACCATCTCCTGATACACCCTGTCTGCCTCTTTTTTGAACACCTCTAGGGATGGTGGTGCCACCATCTACCTGGGCAGCCTTTTCCAAGGCCTCACTACTCTTTCTGGGAAGAAGTTTTCCTAATATCCAGTCAGAACCTCTCCTGGTGCAACTTGGCCCTATCCTGTCCTATTTCTCATCCCTAGGGAGAAGGACTCAACACCCACCTCACTACTATCTCCTATCAGGTTAGCAGAAGCAAGAAGCACAGTGATGCCTCACGACCTTCAGGACGCCTGGCAAGACTACCTCTGAGCTTTGTGGAAGCACATGTAATGCTGAGATTGCCTAGACTGGAGAGTAGGATCCAGATACTCAACAGTCCCACCAAAACACATTTTTACTCCAGAACTGCTGATCTGGCTCAGATGAAAACTCCATCCACCAGAGTATCCCCTTGATTGTCCAACAACACTCCTGGTGGATAGTGACTGGTCCATGTGCCATACCAATAACTACCATCAACTACCATGACACAGCTTTAGCATGCGCTGAGGGCTTCCTAAGTACCTTCCCAGACCTCAGTAGCACCTAAGTCTTAGGAGTCTCTTAGGATATAGTTTTTATAGTAGTTTTTAAAGGTCTTCAATTTTTATTTACCTTCTAGTAAATCATCAGATCACATTCTGAGCCCATGTAAACAAAATCCTGTGCAAGGGGTTTCATAGCTTCATCACTTGCTTTCATCATCATCACATGATGCTTTCATTTGCTTTGCACCTACCCTGGAATTCTCAGTCCTGTGTTTCCAGACTCCTAACTGGGAGACATTCCAAATCACCATTTCCCAGCGACCTTCTTCATGGTCTTCATTGATCTATTTCCTACCTATTACCCTCCTCTTCTTCACTAACCTCTTCTCTATGTTGAAAAGTCCAAGCCTACATCTAGGTTATGTTGACAAACCAGGACTCAACCCAATAAGATAAGAATCACCAGGGATAAAGCCACTGACATGTGTGGTGAGAGACAAAGGCTGAGGTTCTTCTTGGGCTCTTGAGGACCCAAATGAAAGATCTAATTCAAAGCATCGAGCACAGGCAAGCCACCAAGTTGTGGCTTCACGTTGTCTACAGCATGAAGCAGCAAATTCTCTCACAAAGCAAGCTTGTCCCCCATCTCCTCACTGTCAGCTCTGCAGGTTTCAGGGTCACCTTTGAACGCTTATCACAGCTGAGATGGACTGTGAACTCCGGGAAAGCTCACCCCGAGGCTGTTCACGAGAGTCCCTCACATGCTCCCCACACACTCAGCCAAACAGGCTCAGTGGAGATAAATAGACCTTTATGAGGGCAAGACGCTGGGTTTATGGTCCCCAGGAACGGGTTGCAAGCTCAGCAACTGTAAGAAAGCCACCATATCCCTCATCATTCCCCTGCCTGACTCCGGCAGTAGCTCAGCAAGGTGGATCCCAACCAACCACGAAACTCTATCCCTACACTTCAGTTCTATACAACTTCAAAACACATCCAGGGGTGGTGATTCCACCCCCTCCCCTTTCCATGCAGAAATTGTTCATCAGGGCCAACCTAAAGTTCCCCTGGTGCAACTTGAGGCCGTTTCCTCTGGTCCTGTCACTTGCTCCTTGTGAGATGAGACCAACCCCCAACTCTGTCCCACCTCCTGTCAGGTAGCTGCAGACAGCAATAAGGAATATAAGCCTGGGATAGGTCTACTAAAGAGAATGAGGTCCTCCAGAGGAAGGCTTCCAAGTAAGAGCCCCACACCCTCACTTGTATCCTCCCAAACAAAAGCAGGCATCTAGACATGAAGGCTAATTCATCTCTTTCTCAAAAGCCTAGAGAGAGAGAAAGGAACCTCATGTAACCAGGGCAGAGAGAACCCACAGCATTTAGGGAACACGCAGCGTTTGGGGATGATGGAGATGACTTTTGGAGCACTTGCTCTGAAGCAACCCACAGCAGTAGAGCTGCTTCTTGTCTGACCTGGCGTGAGTGACAATTTCAGCAGGATTATGGCTAAAAGTGTGGGGCCAGGGATGTGGGGAAAGAACTGGATTGGTTGTTTTAGGGCCTTGTGAGTGGTGAAGATGATCCACCACTGGTCCTTGAAGTCACCGGACGTGACTCCTGGTAACCTTAGAGGACATAGAGGCCAACTGTCTGCCGAGTCCTCCTCCTCAGCTCCATCCTGCTTTAGCAGTTCAGGAGTATCTGCCTTCAAATTACTTGGGAGGGGAAATGCCAGCCCAAAAGCATCTTTGATTTCATCATGGTAGCAGCAGGAGGTGGGGGACCTTTCAATATGCAAGGCTTCCTCCTTCTTTTCCCCTCACTCCAAGACAAAAACCACCAATGGAGCTGTGATGGGGCCCCTGAAACTTTGTAGTGGATTTATTTCTTTTCCCCTCCTCCTCAGAATGACTATAGAGCCCTGAGTACATATTTGCTTAGTCTGTCCTGTGCTTAAATACACACAGATGCTCAGCTCCTCCTCGGGGTCAGGGGCTTCCCTACCTCATCCAGTCCAATGGGGACAAATGAGCCAGACCCCACAGAACAAACCCCATCTGTGGTGGAAATGTCTGTCCAGGGATTCCCCTCAAACCAACCCCCCTCCCAGTCTCTGTCTTGAGCTCCCCACCCCAGTAAATACCTTCAAAATCTCATCTGCAAGGGCTTAAAAACCAGATTTGGGATGACCTTGCAGAGGCGGGGCAATGGGTGGGGTGGGTGTGGCTCTGCATCTTTTAAACCACACCCCCACAGCACCTCCATCCCCATCACTTATTCCCTAGACACTGCTGGACTGGAGGTATTTGGGGCGGGATGGGGTGAAACAGGAGGATGGAATGAGGTGGGATCAGATGGGATAGGGTAAGACAGGCAGGTGGGATGGGGTGGGATATGGTGGGACAGGGCCTGAGATGGGATGGGGAAAGGAGGATGGAATGGAATGGGACAGAGAGGTGGAATGAGGTGGGATAAGACAAGATGTAATGGGGTGGGATGGGATAGGGTGGGATAGGCAGTGAGAGGGGTGAGATGGGGTGGGAGGGATGCAGAGCTGACCAACCAGTGGGGTCCTGCACTAGGTGGGGAGGGTTATAATTCCCTCACTACCCCAGCCCCCCGAGTTGGGGAAATCCCATAGGGAGAGGTTGAAGGTTTGCAAGGAGGAGGAGGAGGAGGAAGAGGAGGAGGAAAAGGAAAAGATTGCATCAAGAGCAGAGCTTTTTTTTCCCTTTCCTTCTCTCTCTCTCTCTCTCCTCTCTCTCTCTCTTACAGGAAGCCCAACTCTACCTTCGCCTTGGAAAGAGCCCCTTTTCATAAAATTAGCTGAAGGCACCTATTCACAGCCATGGTGCTGCGAAAAAAAAGCAAAAAAAAAAAGCAACCAACCAACCAACCGACNAAAAAAAGCAAAAAAAAAAGCAACCAACCAACCAACCGACTGTAGAGTTTGGGGTTGGGTTTTTCTTTTTTTTCTCTCTCTTCTCTTTTTTTTCTTTTTTTTTTTTATTCCTTTACTCCACAAAATCAAACAGCCAAGCACACAGCTCCACTCTGCGAAAACTTGTAGATCTTGCTGTCTGTGCTCTGGTAGAGCCAGAGAGGTCGGTCTGGTTTTTTTCTCCCCCCCCATCCTCCCCCTTATAAAAACCTGCTGCTTCTACAAGGATCTAAAAAAAGAAGAGAGAAAAAAGGGGGGAAAATACCCCAATTCCAGCAAGACTTGGGGTCCAAAGTTCCCCTTATGAGCCAGTCCTAAGCACCAGTGTGTGTGTGTGCATCCTTGTCGTGGTTTGTAACCTACCTCCCCTCCCTGTACTCCTCCCACCGTGGAAAAAAAAGTGATAAGGGGATGGCTACTGGAGCCTGAATTTGGCTCTTAAACAGCATCAGTTTGTTATTTGGCTTAAATCTTTATTTCTTTTTTATTTTACAGATTTTCTATTAAACTTTTAATATGTTTATGTTTTGGGTTTTGTTACCTTTGTTTTTTTCTTTTTGATGTCATGTAATTTCATTATTTTATTATTTTTTATTATTTTTAATGTCCTCATTATTTTTTCCCCCTCTTACTTTTATGAATGAGATCTCCAGGCTGAGAGAGAAGAAACATCCCCTTACCCTAAAAGTTTAACAAGGTGGTGAAATCCAGGCAGGGAGGGAAGGAGGGATGGATAGATGGAGGGATGGATGGATGGGATGGTGGGGGCAGGACTTGGGCTCCAGGGGGAAGCGGCTCCCCCAGGGGTGGGGTCAGGGTGGGGAGGTGGGAGAGTCAGCCAGGGACCCATCCCACCTCCAAGGGGGATCCTGCATGAGTTAAAAACTCGTAAGAGGGAAACAAGAAATTGAAAACTAAATTTTAAAATCCCCCAAACCCAAACTTCTCAGAACATTTCAGGAAGTAAATTAAAGACTTTTTTGCTGTGGGGGGAAAAAATGTAAAATTACAGGAAAAAAGTCTGAAAAACCCTAAAATAAACTACTTAAAGGAGTTGGGGTGGGGGGGGCTCTCGTAGCCCCACGTTTGCATGCTGTGAGCAATCAGCTTTTTGAAAGTGCAGATCTTTGGAGACAGAAATAAGTAAATAAATAAATAAATAAAGAATAAATAAGTAAATAAATCCCCCAA
>VXBP01007138.1:0-25522 GCA_013400115.1 Rhinopomastus cyanomelas | reverse complement strand
TTCGAGGTCCCTTCCAGTCCGTAATGATTCTGTGACATTTTAGGAGCAGTATCAAAACAGATACTTTCTTTTGCCTCAAAAGAAAGAATGACACTTTTAGATATTCTGTGCCTAATGAATGCCAGAAAATTATTTCTAGTATCAACATGAATGATTTTGCAAGTCGTCTTTCTCCTGTCTCAATGTCTGTTTAGAACATATGATTTAATATAGAGCTTCTTATGAGGCTTTCCCAAGCTTTCTGTATTAAATATCGGACAATCAGTTCTGATTACTAATATAGAGTGAGCCACCTCTTGTGTTGGAACATGCACATCTGGTACATGAAGAAAGCTAATTTCCAGTAACAGAGTGGCAAAGAAAAAGTCTGAAGCCACTGCAGCTGAAAAATAAGAAATGTGAGTGGATCACGGAATCATTCCGGTTCGAAAAGACCCTTGGGATCATAGAGTCCAACCATCAACCCTAATCTAAGAGTTCACTCCTAAACCAGATTCCCCAGCACTACATCTAAGGGACTTTTAAGCTCGTCCAGAGATAGGGACTCAGCCACGACCCTGTGCATCCCAGTCCAGTGCCTGATCTCACTTTTTTCATGAAGAATTTCTTCCTGATGTCTAATCTAAACCTACCCTGTTGTATCTTGAAGCCATTCCTTCTGTTTCTGTCAGAACCTGTGGGAAGAGACCAACATCTCTACAGTGTACTTCCAGATAGTTGTAGAGAGCTGTGAGGTTTCCTCTTCCTCAAACTAAATAGCCCAACTCTCTCAATCTCTCCTCATCAGATTTATTCTCCAGACCCTTCCCCAGCTTCGTTGCCCTCCTCTGCACTTGCTCCAACACCTCAATGACTCCCTTTTACTGATGTGCCCAAAATTGGACACAGTACTGGACAGGGATGAAGAAAGCAGACTGAGTTATATAGAATCACTTTAAACACTCTTTTGCCAAGCACTGAATGCAAGTTCCTTCTGAGTTCTAAAACATAATTCCAACATCTTTAAATTCAGCACCCTGGATTACTCTTCTACTATCTGATTAAAAAAGCCTCTCAAATCTGATATGATGACACATAACTGAAGTTTTGAGGAGGAGTAGGAGATAATACTAGTTCTAAAGCAAGGTGTGTATTTAAGTTCAAGATCAAAGTGTAATAGTGACGTTAAGTAAATGCTGAAGGTTCACAATTTGTGCTTTCCAAATCTGAAAAGCTAAGTAAAAATGTTTGGTCTAGAGGACTGATACATACTTCTTCAGATTTAAGAGCCCTCCAGTGGCTAAGTATATCTTTCACTTATGCAGATAAAAACAGTGTGGGCTAATATGGTTTTATGGAAGTGAAACTAAATAAATTAAAGATTTCATTTATGTCTGTTTAGGCTTTATCCTATTTAATGCAGTGTTGTAACACAAAAAGAAAAGGTATTGGTAGCACTTTTGTGGGTATCTTCTGAGCCCCTCCCCCCAACCCTTTGTGTCTTTGTTTTTATGTCATTGGTTGGTTTAGAGTTTGCTGATAAAGTGGCAGTTTCCAAGAGCCCATGAGATAATTGCTTTTTAAAACAGTGGCTTGCATGGAATTTTTTTGTATCTCCTTAATTGCAAGAGCACTGTCCCAGCTGTGATGGTTACGTACTGTTGTAGCGTGATAAAAGGCTCCCTCGCACCCTTACTGAAAAAAATAGTTACTTGGAGTCCTTGCAGTTTTCTCGTTGATTCCGTTGTCTTCCAGTCTCTTCCGGATAACAGGGCTGTGTTATGTTTGCTGTGGTTGTGTCTTTCAGGAACTTGTGTATACTGGAGAACAACGGTAGAGACAGCTGGCTGATTGCTCCTGTGGTCTTTAGAGGGCAGATGGAGCAACAAGCATGTCAGTCTTTTTGGCACTGTTTCAGCGACACTTGCCCCCTGCACACAGGACTTCTGTTTTTTCCATTGCGCCGAGAGGATTCTTGTATAGCAAAACAAATCATGATGGGAAAATCAAACGCCTGGGGCGCTTTTACCCGTTGTGACTCTTAACTGTTGTAATCCTTCTGTTAGCTTGTTATAGACTTAATGTTGAAGCTTTTGTTCTCTCTCAGGGGAGGATGCAAGGCCTCATCTTGCATCTTTTAGAGTAAACCACGCAAGATCTAGAAGCCTGGATGTCCAGGGAGATGTTCAAGACCTGACTGGACGGGTTCCTGTGTGACTTGGTTTAGGTGATCCTGCTGTTGCAGGCGGATTGGACTAGATGATCTTTCGAGGTCCCTTCCGATCCGTTATGATTCTATGATCTTGTATGCTGAGGAGTAACGTCCTCCTTATATCTCTGTGAACAAAACCATTGAGAGGATCTTAAGAATTTGGGAGCAAAGGGTGCTGGAGGATATTATTGGTGAGACTGGATATCATTCTGGCAGGGGGATTGGACTAGATGATCTTTTGAGGTCCCTTCCAATCCCTAATGTTCTGTGATTAGAGGGAGGTCATTTCTGTTAGATATCAGCCTGTTATTTGAGTTAACTCAAGAGAATAGTATGGAACTTCTTAAAAGCTTAGAAAATTTTCTTTATAAAACTTGAGAGAAAGTGTTGAGTTTTTCCTCTGTTCTCACTGTGTTTTAGAATTTGGAGACTAATAACCTCAGGCTAAACAGGAAAGTTTAAGATAGCATCACACCTCGAGGAAGCTGAGACTTGTTCCTTTCATTTTCAGTCTTTAGTACCCATTCGTATCACCTAAGATGTAGAAACCATGATATAGACTTCCAAGAAGTAGTGTCCCCTTACTGCAACAGAGGGGGAAAAAATGTTGGGGTGTTAGTAAAGTCCCAAGTATTTCTTGTATTATAATGAGATTTAAGAGGCTATTTGTTAGGCTTTTTTTTTTCCTGCCATTGCTGCATATATTTTGTTAGAAACCTTTAGTGGGATCATTGATTGCTCACACCTTGCTGAAAGCTTTTTACTTTAGAACAGTGATGCCTGCTAAGGGAATGGGTTGCGTCGAGAACCACTTCTGCACGTGTTGAGTTGTTGCACCATTTTCTGCAGAAATGGCCTTATTCAGAGGTTCAGAGTATGTTGCATATATGAAATTCAGAAACAATTAAACTTCTGTCTTTTTTAATGCTAATGACATCTTCATCTCATGGAGTTTATCTAAGTGAACTCATTGGAGGAAGACATTCAGCTTAGGAACTTATGGCTGATGGACAGCAGCTACAAAGTCTGTCAGCATCTTCAGACTATTGGAATTAAGTTTTCATGTTTGGTTTTGTTTCTACTTAATTTTCTTCAGCAGAAGAAAGCAGTTTTCTTCTGAATCCTGAACCTCATCTATATTTAACCACGTCCGCATTTCAAGGCGCGATACATGGTGGTTTATCTAGACACCTCTTTGTGCACCACCTATAGAATGTAACCTGATAGTAATTTTTCTCTTCACTCTAAAACTGAAAATGGGCTTCTGGATCAGTAAGCTTTAATTCACTGATGTGTACTGAGAAGAGTTCCCTGTGTCTGTGTTGCATGGGCTTTGCTGTGGAATTAAAGAAGTGCATGCGCGTTGCTCCTGTCTGTCCAGAACTGCGTAACTGTAGAAGGTATAAAACATTCTCAATGATCAGGCAGACTGCGTACGCCACATGGTTTTACTGAGCCTTTCAATTAGAGGTATCTTTCCATATTCTGTTTTTCTGCAGTGAAAGTGATAATGTGGTGTCTGTAGAATGTCCAGGGCTTGTGTAAGTGTTAAAGCAGCTTTCACCATGTTTTGAAAAGTTGGTTTCAGGTGCATTGAAGAGCTCAGTCTTCTGTGGCAGACTAAAATGAGACTTTGTATTTTTTCCTGGAGTTTTTGGTGGTGGTTCTCACATAATACTGTGTCCAGCAGGTGCTTCTTGGACTGAATAACTGTAGCCTGATATGGGGTTTATGTTGTCAGTCTTTAATGTACAGGCCTGCAAGTGGTAGGGATGTATGAGTTTGTGTTGGAAAGATCGGTGCTGGGGCTGGTCTTGTTCAACATCTTCATCAATGACATTGATGAGGGCACAGAATGTCTGCTCAGCAAGTTTGCTGATGACACCAAGCTGGGAGGCTTGGCTGATACGGCTGAGGGCTGTGCTGCCATCCAGAGAGACCTGGACAGACTGGAGGGCTGGGCACAGACTAACCAGATGAAGTTCAGCAAGGACAAGTGCAGAGTCCTGCATCTGGGGAGGAATAACAAACTCCACCAGTACAGGCTGGGAGGTGATCTACTGGAAAGCAGTCCTGTGGAGAGGGACCTGGGGGTCCTGGTGGACAACAGGGATCTTGGGGTGTATTAGGAGAAGTGTGTCCAGCAGATCAAGGGAAGTTCTTCTCCCCCTCTACTCTGCCCTGGTGAGGCCTCATCTTGAGTACTGTGTTCAGTTTTGGGCCCCCTAGTTTAAGAGGGAGAGGGTCCAGCGGAGGGCTACGAGGATGATTAGGGGACAGGAGGGCATGGCTTATGAGGAGAGGCTGAGGGCTTTTTAGTCTGGAGAAGAGAAGACTTAGGGGAGATTTGATCAATGTTTATAAGTACCTGAAGGCTGGCCAGGAGTGGGGGGACAGGCTCTTTTCACTTGCTCCCTGTGATAGGACAAGGAGCAGTGGGTGTAAGTTGCAGCAGAGGAGGTTCCACCTCAACACAAGGGGGAACTTCTTTACTGTGAGGGTCACAGAGCACTGGAACAGACTCCCCAGGGAGGTCGTGGAGTCTCCTTCTCTGGGGACTTTCAAGGCCCGCCTGGATGCGTTCCTCTGTGATCTGTGTTAGATAGTTTTGTCCTGCTCCGGCAGGGGGGTTGGACTCGATGATCTCTTGGGTCCCTTCCTACCCCTAACATCCTATGATCCTATGATGGATGAATGACTGTTTAGGAAGGGATGGTATTGCTTCAGCCTGTATGTTTGAGGTGTCTGTAGCCATTCCAGGTGGCATCGTAGATGCTGTTTCTCATCAGTTCCTGAAAGTGGAGGATATAATTTGTATTGCTTGTTAGCCTCTGCTTTGGTTAGAAGCCTATCTCAGTTTGGCTAGAGAGCCATTTATACTTGAGTTTAAGTTTACAGTGGCTCTTTAAAATGTATTGGGCAGAGCAGCCTTTGTATCTTGAGCAAAGATATATGAAAGTAATGGCTATATGTCAGAAAATCCTCATTTAAGTTACCTTTGTTCTCAAGCTGAAAGAAGTAAGATATGTTTTTGATGTGGCGTACCTAACATTGTTCAGTGAAAACTGATGAAGGCATACTGTGGCCCAGGTTTTGTGAAAACATGAAAAGTCATGCATGGTCTCTGAGGAGAACTTGATGTGGAAGTTTTTTTCCTTGTTGAATCTTGCCTCGGGATAAGGGTAAGTGTGTTATTGAAGAATAAGCGTTCTTTTACAGTAATTGTAACCACCATGTCTTTAATAACCCTGATTTACCTAGTTGAAGAAATTCTTTAAGTAGTTTTTAGTTGAAGAATTCTTTAAGGTGCAGAAGCTGAGCGCAACTTTAACTGTAAGAAAGCCTGGTTTTTTTCTAGCCAAACACTTCAATATTTCCACACTGAGTCTCTTCATTGCTAGCAATTTTTTAACCTTTTCTTCTTTTTCCACTAGCATGTGAGTATGGATGAATAACTTGCTGACAAAGTGAAATGGGTAACTACTTTTTAACCGTGGTGAAACTAGTTTGAAGGATTTGGAGGCTTGGTGTGTGTTCTCCTCGTAACATTCGCTGTGTACTCAAATTAGACACTTGGCTTCCTTGGTTTCTTCATGATAGAGCAGTAGTGAGGAAGTATCTGTCTGCCCTGTGGAGGAAAAATAAACTTCATTTTGATTTTTTTCCTAATGTCTTGTGGCTCCTGTGCTGCTCTGGTTTTGGCACTATCTAGCTCTGATAATCAGAATCTTCCTCTTCTGAAGCAATAATTTTCCACTACAATGAATTACACTGGCTTTAAGGTTGCTAGTTTGCTCATTAGTGAATGAGCAGTGTGTTTGGTTTGGATTATTTTTTTGGTTGTTTGGCTTGGCTGTATTTTAGTAATGACCAACATTGTATGTAGAGTATCTTCTACTTAGCGTACCTTTGCACATAATGGTAGGACTTAGAGCCACTTAGGTAATTTGCATCCCCTGGCTATTGTCAGCAACATCCAAAGCCTTACAACAGGTGGTTGTTAATTTACTGTGGAGAATTCTGTACAATAATGATAATCTGCTTACTTAAGAAAATAGCTCTAGTGTTTGTTACTGCCTCCTGGGTTTGACTGCATTTTTTATGTAATCTTTAAAAGTACGATGTGACTTAATGTGGTAGCACTTGTTGGTTTTAGCTGGTAAACAAATAGTCAGCAGCTTCTTGCAGTAGAGTAGATGTTTGACAAAGTTCCATATATCTGTTTAAGGCCAAATTTAAAGACCTTCCCCAGAAGTATGTGGAGAGTTCTTGTAAGTTTCACTTATTGTTAGAGTTGCCTTGCATTTCAGCTAGAATCCTCATAAATAATTTTGTGCTTTGGCACTACTGCTTATTCCATGACAGATGTTATGATTGCTGTTTTAAGAAGTAAAGTGGACCAAATTACTTTGTCTGAAGTTGTTAGAAATTGATTAGTAGCATTTAGTTCCACATACCTTAATTACAATTCAAACTTCAGTTCTCTCTCCTTTAATGTAAACATAGGATCAGAAGTTTAAAACTTGGTTTTTGTAAAGTGGATTGCGTAGGCTACCCTGATTCCTTCTCAATGTATAGATATCCTTACTGAAAGGTCAGAAAAGTTGTAGGATGTGTCACAACATTCACCTACTCAAGGAAGTATAAGCAAGAGATGGTAAGATCTTCCCAGGTTGTATAGAAGATGCTGACTGCGTGCAGTAAATGTACTGTCAAGTTCAGTTCAAGCTGCCATAAAAAGTGATGGGGAAATTAAACTTTGCTGTCTCTTTAAGAATGGTGATGGACTGCAGCCATTGAGAGCAATCAGTCAAGCAAAGCCATTTTGGAAATTGGATTATAATTGATTATAATTTCTTGATATAATGTTAAGCTTTTTGCCAAGACTGCTTTTAGTTTATTCTATTTACCTAAAAAAATAAGGGTAAAGCACTTGAACCAGGTTACTTACCAAATGAAATGCAAAATAAGAATTTAATTGATAGTTTTCACTAGTATTAAATCCAACTGTGACACTTTAGATGTGCCTGATATAACTGGAATACAAAATAGAGTATGTATCAGCTAAATTGATCAACACAGTTTCAGAAGGGAAGTCAACATAACTTCAGTTCATGGTTTGAGTAAATACCAAGCTGGAGTTAGTTCTTTTGAGTGTTTTGCAGATGATTGCTGAACTGCTGTGTAATTCAGAGTAATAGTGTTGATGGAGAACAACTGTACACTGGGGGGAAAACGAGAAGTGGTGTTATTAATAACTACAGATGCTTCAAAGTTAAACTCATATTAGCAAAATAATTGTTTATGGTAGCACATACAGTACATCTCATTATTTCTTGAACAAAAGACAGCATTTGTCAGTATAATTAAGTATATCAGTACCTCTTAACAGTACTAATGTATCATACATGTCAAGATTGTAAACGTACACTGTCATAACGAGGCTGCATCCAGGAATGTGCTGGCGTGAACAGAAACTTTCTTGTGTCTGTTTATACTAATAACCTCTTCTCAAATTGTGAAGGGTGATAAGTAATAGCAGTGTATCCAAACAGAAAAATTACTGAAATAATAATAGTGATCAATAACTTTGGATATTTGTGCTACCAAGTCTGTCAGCTATAAATCATTTAGTACATGTAAAGGTAATTGAAAGGCAGTATAGTTGTTCAGAAAGCTAGAAGAAATACTCCACAGCACTCCGCTTATCCAAGTTCTTCAAGCTGAAATAGTGTTTGTCTCAAGTACCATCCTAAGGCACTTCAGTACATGAAAGCAAAATGCTTCTGCAGGAGACTCTGCAGAACCATGATCACTTGACATACTGCTGGCACCCATGCCGTGGGAGAGGCCCTGAGCCTTGATAGCCACCACATTCTGCTTGTCCTTAAAAGTCCAGCTCATTACTTAAGTTAATGCTAGTAGTCCTCAAGAAAGGTTTGAATCTGTAATTCATGTTTTTTCTACCAGCTGATCTTCTACTCACTGAAGTTGCAGTAGTGTTTGGGAGCCTGCTTTTGAATTCCCAGGTGAAAAGCAGCTAAACTACTTTATGCAATGTAAGGGTGGTTCTTGCTCGCTGACGAGGCAAAAGCATATCTACATGCTTACCCATCTAGGATGAGAAGCAGCACCAATTAGTCATGTCCCCTTTTCTGGGAGTGCAGCGAGAGTGCTGACTAACTGTGATAGTCTGTGTCCTCGTATCTTAAAGGATCTCTGTTCTGAGAAGATCGGCTTCCTATTAAAGTTACAAGTTAAAGTTTGTGGTGTTTCTTAAAAGAAGTCTGAAGAGCGAAAGGGCTGGACTTCATGCAGTATTAGCAACATAATGATGGTGTTGCAGAGATTCTATTGAGGAAAAAAGCCTCCCAGCAAGACTGGTGCTGCCTCCCACTACCCTGACTCATCGTTCCATCAACAGTCCCTTTTTGCTTAAAATATTTTGTTTATAATGACCTTGTTGACAGTGGTGCATATTTACCTCACTGAAAGTGAGAGAACTTCGGAATGCAATTGTAGTGGTGTTGGACCACTGTTGTGGTTATGTGTGAAGATGGCCTTGATCTGTAACTAACTTGGCCTGGGTGCTCAGTTGAGACGTAGTAACTGTTAGGGTGGTGTGTAAGTGCCAGTAAGAGCATCCTTATGGTATTTAGTTGGCATAGAAGAGGATGTTTTCCAGTCTGAAGTAATTAACTGGTTTGGGGAGTGGTAGCTTCATTCTAAAGAGTGATGATCTGTGTCTCCTGATTTGGATTAGATACAGGAATGGGGTAAATGGTCTCCTGCTGGCTGGTGACAAACAGTGGGGCAGCTCACCAGTGGCAGAGGGATGGAGAGCCAGTGAGGGTCCTCAGCTTGCCCTGGGGCAAGCCAGGGATGATGCACCAGGACAGTCTGTGGAAATCAAGGGGAATTGGCACAAGAGGAGGACAGGGCCAGGCCAGCTGAAGTGCCTCTATGCAAATGCACAGAGCTTGGGCAGCAAACACGATGAGTTAAGGGCCACTGTGCTGCTGGGAGGCCAGGACATAGTGGCTATTACTGAAATTTGGTGGGATGATTCCCACGACTGGAATGAAGGGATAGATGGGTACAAGCTCTTTAGGAAGGACAGGCAGGGAAGGAGAGGAGGAGGCATTGCCCTCTGTATCAGTGACCAGCTGGAATCAATGGAGCTCCACCTGGGGAAGGATGATGAGCTGGTTGAGTGTGTGTGGTTATAATTAAAGGGAAGACAGGGGAGGGTGATATTACTGTAGGGGTCTGCTATAGGCCACCTGACCAGCAGAAGAAAGCAGATGAGGCCCTTCACAGGCAAATAGTGGCAGCTTCCAGGTCACAGGCCCTGGTCCTCAACCACCCTGACATCTGCTGGAGGGACAACACAGGGAGGTACAAACAATCCAGGTTATTCTTGGATTGCTCCACCATTTGGAGGAGGAATCAACAAGAGAAGGTGCTATGCTGGACCTTGTTCTCACCAACAGGGAAGGGCTGGTGACCAGTGTGAGGCTTAGGGACACCCTTGGCTGCAGTGACCATGAAGCAGTTGAATTTAAGACCCTCAGGGCAACCAAGAGGAAGTTTTCTAAGCTTAGGACCCTGGACTTTCGGCATGCAGACTTTGATTGCTTCAGGGATCTGCTGGCCAGAGTCTCATGGGATACATCTGCGCGTGCTAAGGGAGACGGCAGTGAGTGTAAGCTAGAACATAGGAGGTTCCACATCAATATCAGAAGGAACTTCTTCACAGTGTGGCTAACAGAGCACTGGAACAGGCTGCCCAGGGAGGTTGTGGAGTCTCCTTCACTGGAGACGTTTAAGACACACCTGGATGTGTTCCTGTGTGACTTGGTCTAGGTGAACCTGCTGTGGCAGAGGTATTGACCACATGATCTTTCGAGAATCCTAATGATTCTGTGATTCCAATCCCTAATAATTTTATGACTCTATGATTAGGTGTGTTCACTGCCAGCTTGGTACAGTGAGGGATTTTTAAGTGTTTTCTGACTGAACTGTATTTCTGAGTATAAATTGTCATCCCTTGTATTAGCTTTCAATTTTTCACTCACATCTCCTCAGTCACTGTGTGAAACAGTAGCAAGAAGGAAGAGGAAAAGAAGCTCAGCATGTCTCAGTTACTGAACTGTCTGCTGAATATCCTTGTAAACTATTTAAAAAGGCTGTGCTCTTGTGAGATGCATGCATGCGTTGGTGCTAATGGAAACTGCTGCATCGTGCTTTCTGCCCTGCGTAACCTGGTACAGCAGCTCCGTTCATTGATTTTGCTCTTTAAGGTGCCTGTTGCTGCTGTTCTTCATCAGGGAGGTTGATGCATTTCTGCTTGTGAAGTAGTTGGTTTACATTGTCCAGAAATCTGTGAAATATGTAGCTGTAAGGCATGACCTCGAATTCACCAACACTATAGTGAGTTTATAAAACCATCATGTTTTGAGTTAAATTTCTGACACTTAAAGCATACCATTCATTCTGCTGTGGAACAGGCTTGGAAGCAGTTACTGCAGTCACGTTTGGCATGTAGAAAGATTTAAAATGCATAATCTAGTAAAAAGTAAAGTATATTCTAAATTCACTGCTTATCAGTAGGCAAAAAATCAAGTTTATATTGCATATCTATGGTTTTAATGGTTCATGGTTGAAAACAAACGGTAATAAATGAGAATATTTGGTTTCAGTTTTCTATGCTAAGAGATTCTGCAATGCAGTTGTCACACTGATGTTAAAAAGGTGTGTTGAAATAAAGTTGTTTCAGTGCGGTGAGGGCATTAATTCCTGTTACTCTGCTGTGCAGACCAACAATAAACCCTGCCAACCTCGTCTGTTTGGGAGGGACAAAAGAACAGGGAACAATGTCAGACTGTTAGCATAGCTTCCCAGTCCCGTTTCACATATTTATTGAGCCTGCTAACAAATGCAAAATGAGCCATGGTTCTTGTCAAATAGAGGGTTTGACTCCTTTTGTTGCTGTTGAGTTGCTGTGTAATGTGAAGTTACACACAAGTGGGTCAGAAAGATACCTTCTGTGTTTCATGGTCTTGATAGCTCTTCATATTGCATATGGAATGTTTTAAGCTCAACAGTAATGTGAACGTGCTACGTTTAAAACGGTAATTCCACAGTTGTTGTTTGTATTAGCATTGTCGTTGAGAGCTCTTTTTCCCCTGCCCCAGCATCCTTCATTGATAATTTTACAGATTTATAGGCTACTTGGAACCAGGATCACTTCAGATTAAAATTCTCGATGATTTGGCTAGTGACAATAATCAGAAAAAAAACCCCCAAGAAAGTCCAAAACTTACTTTCTTGTTTTTGGTCTAGTTACATCTTTCAATTCCAAGTAGATGTTTTTAGAGTGAGGACTGCATGTGGGAGCAGTGCCAGAGTCAGTGAGAATGGATCTTCTTGTATGTTACTGCTGTCAAACCATGCAGCTTTCCTTAGGAACGTTAAACATTCAGTGGATTGTGACCGTGGATCCAGAAATAGTTACTGTGAGGGGGAGTGATATAAGTGCTTTGCCACGGGTTCTGTTTTGGGGCATGTCTGTAAATTCAATCGATAGTCTCACACCTTCTCTCATCTCCTAGTGTTTTACTGCTACACTAAAGAAGAAAACTCAGATGAGTATCGTGTTAGTTTTAGTTCACAGTGCAGTGTCTATGCAATATGTCATTCAGCCCTTCCTCACAGAGTAACTTGCCATCTGAACAAGTCCACGTACTTGATGCTTTAAAAATACATACATACACATATATTTAGAACCATTAGGGATTGGAAAGGAACTCGAAAGATCATCTAGTCCAATCCCCCTGACACAGCAGGATGACCTAGACCAAGTCTCAAAGGAGCACATCCATGCGGGTCTTAAACATCTCCAGAGAAGGAGACTCCACAACCACCCTGGGCAGCCTGTTCCAGTGCTCCATCAGCCTCACTGGGAAGAAGTTCCTTCTGATACTTATATGGAACCTCCTATGTTCCAGCTCACATGCACTGCCCTTGTCTTATCACTACATGACATTGAGAAGAGCCTGGCTCCAGCCTCTTGACACCCACCCTTTCACATATTTATAAACATTAATGAGGTCACCCCTAGGTCTCCTCTTCTCCAAGCTAAAGACACCCAGCTCCCTCGGCTCGGCCTCTCCTCATAAGGGAGGTGCTCCACTTCATCATCTTTGTGGCTCCACACTGGACCCCCTTCAGCAGCTCTGCATCCCTCTTGAAGTGAGGGGCCCAGTACTGGACACAATACTCCAGATGTGGTCTCACCAGGGCAGAGTAGAGGGGGAGAAGAACCTCTCTTGATCTGCTAACCACTTGCCTTCTGATCCACCCCAGGATGCTCTTGGCCCTCTTGCCCACAAGAGAGACACTTGCACACTTCTGGCTCATGATCATCCTGCTGTCCACCAGAACCCTCAGGTGCAACCCTCAGGTGCCTTTCTGCTACACTACTCTCCAACAGGACAATCCCCAGCCTATACTGGTAACTGGGATTGTTCTTGCCCAGATGCAACACTCTACACTTATCCTAGTTATACTTCATTACGTTTCTGTCTGCCCAGCTCTCCAGCCTGTCCAGGTCTCGCTGAATGGCAGGACAGTCTGTAGGAGTGTTGGCGACACCATCCAGCTTTGTGTCATCAGCAAACTGGCTGACAGTGCAACTTAATCACCTAGCTGTGCCCTCATAAAAGGCTATCACGTTGGTCAAGCCATGCTCACTGTCCCTAATGACATTCCTGTCCTTGATGTGCCTGGAGACAGACTCTAGAATATACTGTTCCACCACCTTTCCTGGGATGGAGGTGAGGCTGACTGGTCTATAGTTATCTGGGTCCTCCTTCTTTGCCTTTTTGAAAATTGGAGTGACATTTGCTATCCTCCAGTCTCTAGGCACCTCTCATGATCCCCTTGACTTAGAAAAGATGATGGAGAATAGCCTAGGAAAGACTTCCGCCGTCTCCCTTGGCACGCGTGGGTGCATCCCATCAGGGCGCATCTGGTTTGATCAACTTACCTGTAACCCAGTCCTCACAAACCAAGACAAGTTCCTGTCTTCCCTTTACTTCCTCTGGATCCTCAGCATTCTGGGGCTTGATATCAAGACAGCCCCCAGAAGTACTGACAGAGGCAAAGAAGTTGTTGACTATCTCTGCTTTGTATGTATCCTCTGTCCCCAGGGCACCCACCTCATTCAGCAGGGGCCCTGTGTTGCCTCTAGTTTAGTTTTACCTGCAATGTATTTGAAGAAGCCCTTTCTGTTGCCCTTGACCTCTCTTGCAAGGTTTAATTCCAAGGAGGCCTTGGCTTTCCTAGTTGCATCCCTACATTCTCTCACCAGAGCCTTGGAATCACCCCAAGTGGCCATCCCCTCCTTCCATGACCTATAGACAGTCTTCCTCTTGAGTTTGCCCAGCAGCTTCCTATTTAACTACACAGGTCTTCTGGCTCCCATCCTTGACTTCTTTCCTGTTGGTATGCCTTTATGTTGTGCTTCAAAAAAGTCCTGAACTCCTTTACCTGCCAGTACCCTGTCCCATGGGATGTCCCCTAGCAATTGCTTGAAAAGGCCAAAGCTGGCCCTCCTGAAGTCCAGCATTGTGATTCTGCTGGGTATTCTGTTCCTAGCACATGAGACCCTCAACTCCATGATCTCATTTACATACATACATGTGTCTAAGTGTAGCTACTCTTACAAGAGCTGGCGTATTTGTAAGAAAACTTCAAATGAAAATGTTGTGTTTGATGTTTAGAGACATTTCTTACCTATGTTTCATTGATTTAGGTTTTGCAGGAGATGCAGTTACTGAGAGAAATCTGTGTAGGAAAATACATGGATGGAGTGAAATTGCTGAACACAAGAAAATTTAAAATTTATGAAGTTCATGTATAAATGTAATAAACAGAATTGCCAGAAGGCTGCATGTGTGAATTAAGGTAGAAAGGACATGAATGTACAGGGCTATGAGCAACCAGTGTAAATCAGTTTCTTTCCTGTTTTTATGATAGAGACCTCTGGTTTTGCCTTGGTTGGCTTCTTGGAGATCATAAACTTCTCAGTCAGGGGAGGCCTTTCTGCTCCAAACTGTCAATGTGGTTTTCTTTTGCAATGTTATATTTCTTGTGTCTCTCTTTTGGTCAGTTCATCTGTAGTGTCTTGCAAGGGAGTATCAGTGTTCCTTAAATACTATTTTTTTACACGGCTGTGCACTATTAAATAACTGTAAAGCCAGTGGCCTTCTTTTTCTGGATACTGCTTATGAAGCAGTATTGTGTGTACTGTGTGTTTAATATGAGTGACCAGCTCTCAGAGTCTGTGGGCGTAGACTCATACAATCATCATGGCTGGAAAGGACTTCCAGGGTCATCGAGTCCAACCTTTTCTCCCAGTGCCTAACCGCTAGACCATATCCCTAAGCGCCGCATCCACCCATTCCTTAAACATCTCCAGGGATGGTGACATCACCACCTCCCTGGGTAATCCATTCCAGCATCTAATCACCCTCTCAGTAAAGAACTTCCTTCCAACATCCAATCTAAACCTCCCCTGACGCCACTTGAGGCCATTTCCCCTCGTCCTATCAACACTAATTGGAGAGAAGAGACCAACACCAGCCTTGCTACAACCTCCTTTAAGGTAGTTGTAGAGGACAATAAGGTTCCCTCTCAGTCTTCCTTTCTCCAGACTAAACAACCCCAGCTCCCTCAGCCTCTCCTCATAGGGCATGTCCTCCAGCCCCTTCACCAACTTGGTTGCCCGTGTTTGAACTCGTTCCAGCACCTCAATGTCCTTCCTGTACTGTGGTGACCAAAACTGGACACAGCACTCGAGGTGCGGTCTCACAAGTGCCGAGTACAGGGGCACAATCACCTTCCTGCTCCTACTGGTCACGCCGTTTCTGATACAGGCCAGGATGCCATTGGCCTTCTTGGCCACCTGGGCACACTGCTGGCTCATGTTTAGCCGGCCGTTGATCAACACGCCCAGGTCCTTCTCCACCAGGCAGCTCTCCAGCCACTCTTCTCCAAGCCTGTAGCATCGCTGGGGGTTGTTGTGGCCAAAGTGCATGACCTGGCCCTTGGCCTTGTTAAACCTCATACAACTGAGCTCAGCCCATCGCTCCAGCCTGTCCAGATCCCGCTGCAGAGCCTCCCTACCCTCCAGCAGATCGACACTCGTGCTCAATTTTGTGTCACCTGCAAATTTACTGAGGGTGCACTCGATCCCCTCATCCAGATCATTGAGAAAGGTATTAAACAAGACCGGTCCCAAAAACCGAGCCCTGAGGGACCCCGCTTGTGACTGGTCGCCAACCGGATTTCACGCCGTTCACCACCACCCTCTGGGCTCGGCCATCCAGCCAGTGTCTAACCCAGCAAAGAGTCCTCCTGTCTAGGCCATGAGCCGCCAGCTTCTCCAGCAGAATGCTGTGGGAAACCGTGTCAAGTGCCTGACTGAAGTCCAGGTAGACAACATCCACCGCTTCTCCCTCATCCGCTAGGCGGGTCACCTGATCACAGAAAGAGATCAGGTTGGTTAGACAGGACTTGCCCTTCATGAACCCATGCTGGCTGGGCCTGATCCCCCCGTTGCCCTGCACTTGCTGTGTGATCACCCCCAAGATGAACTGTTCCATGACCTTCCCTGGTACCGAGGTCAGGCTGACAGGTCTGTAGTTCCCCGGATCATCCTTCCTGCCCCTTCTTGTAGATGGGTGTCACATTGGCAAGTCTCCAGTCATCTGGGACCTCCCCCGTTGACCAGGATAGACAATGGAGAGAGGCTTGGCGAGTTCCTCTGCCAGCTCCCTCACCATCTTCTTAGCATAAGTGAAAACAAGATACACAACTCACAGCTGTTGTCTCTGCCTGTAAGATGAAAAGAAGACTGAAGAGTCTATACTAAAACCTCAACAAACTACAAATCTTGAATTTTTAGGCACAGTATTGTGACGCTAGAAAGAAAACAATTTTCTAATGAGAAATCTTAACAATGTTCCCAAAATTGTCAGTTGTAGGCTATTTAGCTCAAGTGTTAATGTTATTATGATTTCTACATGTAAGTGTCATAAATCAATATAATCTCACATGGGATTTCATAGACTAAATATGCAGGGAGGATTCCAGCTTCCAGGTGTTTGAATGCACAGGTATTGGCTGAAGCTCTTTTAGAAGTGTCCTCCCTGCCATCATCCTTTCACTAAGACTACTGCAAGTGTGTTTCTTGTGGAGTGTGTTAGGAGATGCAGAACCTGTGATTTGTCACTTTTTCTGGTGCAGTTTGCACCACATTGATTTGTCTGTTTAATCTCACCCATTTAAAAGCACTTTTGCTGCTGCTTTTTCTGTTTAAAGACATGTCTATGCTTTTTTTAGACATGTACCATTTCCGGATATTCTACTTACCTACGGATGATGTTTTAGCAGTAAGTAGGTGTTGTAAGATACTGGTGGCATTGGCATTCATTGCAAAGCAAGCTGTTGGTGACTGACCTGGAGTTTGTCCTGGAGCTGTACAGAGAACACAGTGCTTTATATTCTCTGTGCTCCCTGAGATAGGAAAATTACTTAAGGGATAAACTTGCATCAGGGAAAACATTTTGAGATATAATTGGAGATGTATTGTTTTGCCAGTTTTAACATTTTATGATGAGCATCTTCATTTTAAAATAATAGATTCTGGGACAAGAATCCATACTTTTCTCAGAACAAGTAAACCCCTTAGCCCATTAATTATTGTGCTATCTAGTGTTTAACATCTTTTATCTCTGAGGAAAATCCTAGTTTACTCTTATTTTACCGCACAGAGAAGTCTTTAGAGCTTCCATTTTCTTACAGGTGTTACCTGATAGCAACAGACTTGATTCAAACTTGATAACCCCTTATTGCGGGGCTTGGGAAAAAGAATTGAGACTGGAGTAAACACCAAGCAACATCCCTTGGAACCAAAGAACTTCTGATGTATGGCACTGATTCTGTACGTCATCCATTCTAAGAGAAAACTGCTGTTCTCTTTTGTACTCGCGTTTACATCTTTTAATCTGAGTCAAGTTTGACATTAAATTAACAGATTAACATTAAATTAACATCCTCTCCATCCTGGTGCCCCACTCCCCCTGAAACGTACACTCCCAGACAGACCTTCTCGTCCTTTGGTTTTGCATGTTAATGTATCTTAATGTGGCTGCATGGATTATGCTTGTTGATGGGAGGATCTTAGAAAACTGTTTTTTAAAGGTAAATGTTAAAGATTTACTACTGGATGGCTAAGCCGTCTCTGTCATGATGAAAGCTTCATGTCTGAATTCTTAGGTGGTGGATTAAAAAAAATGAGCAGTAATTTTTAACCTTTAAATAGTGTGATCTTTCTATTTATCTTTACAATAAGTCAGTAGTAAAGTGGAGGCTATAGAGTTGGAGGAGAGATGATTTTCCTTGTTTGATCTGATTCAAAGCTGTAGAATTGTTCACGTACTGATCTTACACTGCAAAATAAGTTCTGGTGCTTGTGTGGCTTTTGCGTGTCTGTCTTGAACATTTTGTAGCTTACTTTAATATTTTTTTTGTAAGGTGCTTAAAAAAATTCGTTCTGCCTCTTCAGGAAGTTTCAAGCTCTTTCTAAGACATAACTGGAGTGTCTTTGACCTGCTTAGAGGATTGTATGGAATTATTCCTGCAAGCATTTTCTCAGCCTATGTAGAGGTACAGAGAACTTTGCCTTTGTATGTGCTTGTACCTGTATCAGGACACTGTCTTCTGGGACTCTGATGTCACCCCTGAGAATGTTTCTTTAGCTCATGGTGGCTCCTCTTGTATGCTGAGCACGTTTTCTTTTATTTTAGGATTTGTTGGGTTTCTTCTGAAAACTAGCTTGTGGTTTAAAAGTAAATGCATGTCTCATCTCTTACTTCAAACTAGTAGTCTGGATCTGTGAGAACTTCAGTGATGGGACTGGTTTACTGTTCAGAAAATGTGAGCAGTATGAAATGCTGAAAAACTGGGAATTATAAATGTAAGCAGCAGTGGGAATTAAGTTAGAAGTAACGCAGTTCTTTAAGCATACGTTCTTTTTCTAGATAAATAAGCCATCTTTAGTAGTCACATTGGAAAGCATTCCAGCTGATCAGAACTTGACTGATCTTTAATACTGAAATATATTTTCCATGAAGAGTTCAGCCTCCTGCAAATGCAGATGGCTTTGTTTGTATAATACAGTTTCAGGAGCTAAGCTGTTGTGGCCCATACCCAATGTAAATGCACCTTACGGAGGTGCAGGGATTCTAATACCACTTCTTAACAGGGAAGTCACAGATGATGTTGGTCTCCTTGTTCTGAATTTCTGCAAAAGGTACAGTTTTGGATTCTGCATGGTAGAACCCTTCTGAAAGTATATTTGGTGTACTCTGGTTTTGTTATGCATTCCTGCTTGGTTTGTGTTAAAGGACCAGCTAATTCGTATCTATGGGAGAAAAGCTTGTAGAGGCTGTGGACTTGATGATTGTGGAGGTTTCTTCCAACCTTGATGATTCCGTGCACAGTGCTTACGTAATTCAGTTGTCAATACCTGTGTGTAATATGAACACAAACAGATTTTATTCTAATTACATTTTTATTATTAAAGGCAAATTAAAAAAAAAAAAAGTACTGCAAAGCACTTCAGGGAACTACTGTATGAGTCCCGAAGTTACACATCAGTATGTTTCTGTGACCTGCATACTGCCTCCATCCACACATTTGTGCAGAGGCTATAATAGGTTAAACAAGGAAATTCAAAGGACATCTGAAATACCCAGTGGAAGGGACTAGCTGCACTTTATAAATAAAAAATGCTAGGCTGTCAAAAGGCTTGTTCTGGACTTAGGATGATGCCGATGCCATCAGTTTGGTTTTGTGGTTCTCTTAGCCAAGTGCTTTTGTATTTTCAGTGTGTGTTTTCTTTCCGACACTTTCCTTGCCTCCTGTGCCGTTTATGAAACTGCTGATAACCTCAGTTAAATACAGTTCTGTTTCTAATTTGGGTTTAAATCTTCATAAAATGATTTTATGGCATGTCCAGTTACTACTCTTGATAACTGCAAAAGATCTCTCTATTCCTTCCATGCAAGTTGAAGAGAAAAACCCAGACCCTTGAAAAAGAATCATTCTTTCTCTATCCTGAAAAGGGGTAATTCTTCAAATTAATTCAAAGCAAATCCTGAGAGGTAATAATTTTATTTGAATCCCAGTCTTTTTATATCATCTTTGTCTTCTGATTAAAGGTAAAATTTGATTTTGGACAGCTAAGGCATATTGATGGCTTCCAGGTGTTGAATGTTCCAGCACTGAGGAAATCATTTTCACAGAAGACTAGCTGTTCATGGCTGTAGGTCAAGAAGTGTTACTGAAGATGTCTGTTTATTTTAACCATTAGATTTATATTGGTGTCAGAGCAGGCAGTACTACGCAGCTGAGCACTGCATGAGCGTTCTCATACGATTGTATGCAATTGTATGACTAGTAAATGTAACAAAGTTAAAATTAATTTTTAAAAACTTTAAAGAACTCATGGATGGAAGTTTCCAGGAGGGTTTGAAAGACTTGTGAAGAACCTCACTGTGAGCAAAACTTGAGTGCCAAACTATTTAGAATATTTTATGTTAAAAAAAGCAAAGTAATACAATTGTACTACCTAAATCAGGTGGAGTGTCTGTAAGGTCAAATACGTATTTATTATTTATTTGTGAGTCAGAGGAGTTCTTCTGGATTCTTGTCAACAGAAAATCTCAACTTTTGTGCTCCTAGTTACCTAACCTGTGATACACTGTGAAATTAACACAAGCCACCTGTATTGTTTACTTCTGTATGGTGCATTCCAAGTCATATTCTTGTCTCTTTCTGTTTTCTATTAGTGGTAAATTTTCTGCCTGAAGCCCATTAAAAATGAACAACAAGCTTTCAGTCTTCTGTCCCAGACTACAAGCTGTAATTAATCCTTTTGCATAATAAATAAATTAGGCACAGCCTTGTCATTTTGGCTGGACTAGGTTTTTGGTTTTTGGTGGTTTGAGGACCTGTGTGTACTTAGTACATATCAAATGTTCCGTGGCCTACATTCAAAACCTCAGAACTGGGGTCTTAAGATTACTTGTGCAGACAGACTTGTGGCAAGACCTTGGGCGTGGCCAAGTGTTCGCCACTATTTGCGTGTTCTTCTGGTGCTTTGTCAGAGCAACACGTCCATTGGTATGTACTCTGCACAACCTTACCATACTAACTAGCCACTGAGACACTTCTCCCATCCCTGTGCCCTCAGTAATTTCCAGTAAACCAGCCTTTCACAGCCTTTCTATCTGTTGTGTCACTGCAGTATTTGGCAGACTCTTGCATGTCTGCCATATTTCAAAAATACATGGTATATTCAGATGGAAAAACTACTCTAAAACACAATTATTCTAATAAGAAAAAAGATATGTTAATGTCAGGATTCTTCAAAAAGTTGACTTTGGTCAACTTTTAAGCTTCTTTCTAAACTCTGTAATGTTCATACCTGGATAGCATCTATGATTTCCACTGAAGCTGGTTTAATTACCAATGTTTATCATCAAGAAGAATCAGCCTCCTTATTTAGTGACTTAACTGTAAGTCTAATGGAATTTTCCTTTAATAAAAATGAAATTAGAAATGCCTCAAATGTAAATACACATCTTAAAAGTGAGAGGGGAAAAAACCGGTGCAACTTGGTATAATCAAGACAACTTGCCAAAGTGAAAAAATCTAATAGAATAATGTTCTCCTACCTTGTTTGTTGGTTTATCAAGAAAATATTTTGCTTAGGTTGGAAATTATATTAGGGTTTTCTGTATGGCAAACATTTCCTGCTGCTAATATGAGATTGATGAATAGTACTTCCAATGACGATTATGGGGTTTAATGAATACATTATGGCTTTTCATATTTACATATTCATACAGCTACTGAAAATGTTTACCTGAGAGTTCCATACAGTATTCAAGTCCTGATGATTCATCTGTTTTAAAATATGGAATTCAGAATTTCTTCAGTTTCAAGATATCTTGTCAAAACAGATATGAAATATTTGTCTATTTGGACCATTGGTATAAAACACACTTCAGGGTTTGTCTGTGAATAGCTTTAATTTTAGTGTCTGTTTGCCTTCAAGTTCATTTGGTTTGGGTGAAGGCTTTTTGAGCTTTTGGATGCAAATAATCACTTCATGGCTTAACAAAAGGAAATTATTCAATGCATGTGAGTAACAAAGTCTGAAAATAAATTCTGTAAAAATTACAACAGATAATGAATTATTTTTACTCTTTAAAAATTCCTTTAAAAACTGTCAGTCTTTTATAGTTAGTATCACAGAATCATTAGGGATTGAAAGGGAGCTCAAAAGATCATCTAGTCCAATCCGCCTGCAACAGCAGGATCACCTAAACCGAGTCACACACGAACACATCCAGGTGGGTCTTGAATATCTCCAGTGAGGGAGACTCCACAACCCCCCTGGGCAGCCTGTTCCAGTGCCCTGTCACCCTCACTGGGAAGAAGTTCCTTCTCAGGTTGATGTGGAACCTCCTATGTTCCAACTTAAACCCATTACCCCTCGTCACTAGATGACATTGGAAGAGCCTGGCTTCATCCTCCTGACACCCACCCTCGACATATTTATAGACATTAATGAAGTCACTCCTCAGGCTCCTCTTCTCCAAGCCAAAGACACCCAACTCCCTCAGCCTCTCCTCATAAGGGAGGTGCTCCACTTCCTTCATCGTCCTCNCTTCTACCCTGTAGCCAGTTCACCATCCACCTCACTACCCAATCATCTAGACCACACTGCCTCAGTTTGCTGTGAGGATGCTGTGTGAGACTGTGTGAAAAGCCTTACTCAAGTGGAGATAGACCACATCCACCTCTCTGCCATCACCCATCCACCTGGTTACACCCTCATCAAAGGCTATCAGGTTGGTCAAGCACAACTTTCCTTTTGTGAAGCCATGCTGGCTGTCCCTAATGACCCTCCTGTCCTTGATGTGCCTGGAGACAGCCTCTAGTACAAATTGTTCCATCACCTTTCCTGGATGGAGGTGAGGCTGACCGGTCTATAGATATCTTGGTCGTCCTTTTTGAATATTGGAGTGACATTTGCTATCCTCCAGTCCCCGGGCACCTCTCCTGATCCCTATGACTCCTGATCCCCATGAGAAAAGATGATGGAGAGTGGCCTAGCAATGACTTCCGCCGTCTCCCTTAGTACACGTGGGTGCATCCCATCAGGGCCCATGGATTTGTGTACATCTGGTTTGATTATCTTATCCCTGATCCATCCTCACCAAGCAAGACAAGTTCCTGTCTTGCGTCTACTTCCTCTGGAGCCTCTTCAGTCTGGATCCTGACATCAAGACAGCCCTCAAAAGTATAGACAGAGGCAAAGAAGTTGTTGAGTATCTCTGCTTTCTCTCTATCCTCTGCCTTGTAATTACCCCGCGCGGCCATCCCCTCCTTCCATGACCTGTAAGCTTTCTTCTTCTGCTTCAGTTTAATCTCATTGTGCACTGTTGAGATGCATAAAAGTAATTCTTGTGGCTATGGTTATTGGTAGGGATTTTTGTTCTATACAACTGTCTCTAAGGTCTTATTTTCATGTGTTCTTACTCTTCCATATTATCTTTGCTATGGGACCTGGCCTTATACTGCTTTTGACAGTGCAACTCTATGAGCAATTGTGAGATTCAGGTTAAAAAAAATTCGCAATGTCTATCTCATCTTGAAGTCACTTAGTTACATGTGTTGTAACACAAGTAGTTTTAGTATTAGGAGCCTATAAATTTCAAAAATTATGTTTCAGTTATTCTGACTTCCTAGGAGTCAATAGTGATGTGGCTAACACTGAATGTAGAGTCTTACTTATACATCTGTGCTTGTATTAAATAAAATAAATTAATTTTATTAATGCAAAAACTTGACCCAAACCAATTTGTTTTCAGAGAGAATGCTTAATTTGGTTATAAACATCACTGAGTTCTCACAAAGTGAAAAGTGTTTTAGCACAGTATACAGTGGGGGGAAATTATTACATATTTAATGAGGTATTTACAGTCGAGAAGAGAGCACACAAGTGAGCTGCACAAGTAGAAAAATAAAAGCTGTGGTAGCTGAAGGGGAGTGAGTTTTCAGTTCAGGCTGCTATCATGCTCTGGCATTAGTATGTAAATATATGCACAACAGACACAGTAACAGTTGAACTTTGTTGTGCCCTCAAGGTCACAATAAAGTCATTGTCCCACAGTGATTTTATTCCTGGGTAATATAATATGAAAGATCACACTGCAAGACCATCAGAATCCAGAACGACCAGATACAAGCTTGGTCATCCTTCAGAGAGGGTGATAAGTTTGTGCAAGAAGTTGTCAGTATCCCAGGACACAGTTTTGACACATTCATCAGACAACAAAAATATCATGGGCCAGATTGCTGGGGACCGTGCAAGGAGAACTGGTTTTGACTTGTCCTAACTATGTGCTGATCCCAAGTTAATGAGCTGGAAATGCTACACTTAAGGAGTAGTTCCAGCAGTGATAAGACTGGACTTCATTCTGGCACAGGTTTTACAACTGTCTAAAGCAAATCCTTTGTATTTGCGATGAAGCCTCAGCTGGGTGGTCTGTAAGACCTAGGAAGAAATGAAAAGGGGCAGCTGCAAGTGGTGTGATTTTTCTTGAAGCCTTGAAATCACCACAGAACCTGCAATGGGGTTGACTTCTGTGAAAGATCAGAAGAGTACATATGATTAGATAGTGCAGTAAATGATAGTGCAGAAAGAGGAAGGTAACCTTCCATCATAAAGCCGAAATGGTGTCCAGCATAGGCAATAGAAAATGTGTGAGGTTCTGGTAAGTGTAATCTAAGAACACCAAACAGAAGGCTGAAACAAGAGTTTGGGAAACAGTGGTGGATGAAAAGTATTAGAGCCTGTTTTTCAAGCATCAGAAGCAAAAAGCTTGCTGTAACACTAGACAGAGATTAGTGTACACAAGTGGCATTTGAAGAAAATAAGATTGCAGAACAAAATAGCAATGCTTCTTCAAGTAATGGTGTTCACAGTGTAGGAAGTTGGGCAAGTTCACTTCAGACCAGCTCTGCTCTGCTGCAGAAGAAAACTGCCTTAAAGTAGGTTAAGCGTTTGGGGCTGGGAGTAGTGAGCAAAATGAAGAATAAACTCCCAAATCAAATGTCTTCCTCATTAATGACATGAGAATGAAATGACTGAGCTAGCTGTGATATCTAACATACTGCCCAGGACTGCCTCAGTATGGGACAGTTGGGAAGGAAGGTATGGCTCCAGTGAGCTCCGGACCAAGAGGCTTGATGACACGTGTGCTTTCTGCAAAGGAGAACAGAGCAGGTGAACAGTGGGAATGCAGTTGACACGGTTAGCCAAGCCCCTTGTTAAAGGTTCTTCAATCCTAGCCTGGGGTAAAACATGGAAGATCTTTTGATAGAAAAATTAGTTTTAAATTGAGGGTACCAGAAATAGGGGAGGGCTGCTAAAATAGTTTTCTGCATTTATGTGAATGTCCTTTCTATAAACTGTGCTTGTTAATGTTATATCTCAACAAGAAAGTGGCTAATAAAAAGAGTAACTTGTGCTGTGCAGTTTTTTTGGGTCATAGAAACAATGGTGACATGGATCATTTTTCCCAAGGAGCTTTGCAGCGACCAGCAGGGAGGAGTCTTGGCGCGACTCTCCTTCCAGTATTTAAGGGTAAGAGCCTCCAGGAGAGCACGGCGAACAGGAGTAGGCTAACAGGATCATAGTGAGGCAGTTTGCACGGCAGTTTGCGCAGGCAGGGTTGTAGACGCCGCCTTGTTCTGTTAGGTTGTGGTTTGGTTTGGGGTTTTTTTTTTGTTTTCTTTCCCTTCTCTCTCCTGTCTTCCTCTTGTTGGCAATGGGTGGGGTTAGAAGGTCCAGGGCTAGAGCAGCTGCTAGGAGGTATTAGTTTACCCAGACAATCCCCCTGACAAAGGATGCGGCTGTTCAGACTCCTGACTGCAGGGAGTGCCTGAGCCTTATGCTGCTGCAAGAAAGTGGTGCCAGAAACACATACGTACGTTGTGAACAGGTAAATGACCTTCTCTCTATGGTGGTTGAGTTGAGGGAAGAGGTGGATAGGCTGAGGAGTATCCATGAGTGCNGAGGTGGATAGGCTGAGGAGTATCCGTGAGTGCGAAAAGGAGATAGATTGGTGGTGTAGCACTCTATCATCTTTTAGAGCTGCCCAGAAGTCAGAGGAGCCTGGTATT
>VXBP01007136.1:96687-118727 GCA_013400115.1 Rhinopomastus cyanomelas | reverse complement strand
AGGACGTAGCCGTCCATGGCCACATTCCTGTCATGTCAGGTAATCTGATAAGAAGCAGCGCTAAAAGAAGAGTCCGTGTGTAGCACAGCGAAAACATAAAAGGTATGAAAAGGCCCAAATAAAGCTTCTGCCTTTAAGCAATGTCTTTGCATTCTCTCTGCTTCTTAGTAATGCCATCAAAACCATTAAGAACATAAATATATAGCTCAGTGTCTCTTCAGACAGCAAAACACAACTTATCAACACAATCAAGTCAATCCTTTCCACTGCAACACAATGTGGTCTTCATTAAGAAAGAATGTCAGGATGAAGGAGACCTTACAAGTTCAATAAGCTGAGAGCACTCAGTTTTTGGAAGGGGGAGAAAGGGTAAACTTCTTTTTATTGTAAACTTCACATGTTTTACGTTAATGTAGCTATGTAAGCCCCTTCTTGCCTTTCTGATCATGTCTTTTGACAGGAAAGGGAGTGTTTGTTTTGTCTGATTTTAACTCTCAGGAAAGCAAACTACGCCACTGCCTCCCAAATAAAGCAGTTTAGGCACCATGCGTTTTCCAGAAAATAAAAGTGTGAAATTCCCTTTCAAATGCAAAAATCTTACCTGGGTAATCATTCATGTCTACATCTGAGTCTCCTCTTAGAGTGAAGCCAAATGCTGCAGGCATGGACGGAGATGCCCAGGCTCCAGTGAGTACCTGGGACGGGTTAGCGTTTAACCCATTCCTGTATCCATTGTAAATAAGCACTTTTCCTCTTCTGTCTTCTCCTGCAAAGGGTGCACCAATAGCAATGTCTGCAAAGCCATCAAAGAATTAAAAGAGAATGGTCACAATTATAATAGAGCAAAAATTACATCCCAGCAGAAAAACCCATAGAAATATCTTTTGCTACACACATGCAAGAACTTCAACATCCTGTACTTGTGTATGGATTCAAGTTTTAAGGCAAATGATGCAAAAAAGGATGTTTGCGGTGTCTTTTCTGTGTCAAACTCTCACAGCAAAATCTTGTCAAATCACCCTATGAAGAGGCAATTCCATTATACTAAATATCAAGGGCACGCTGATCCTCTACCATATTTGCCTGACATTTCATAAGGTTCAATAAAACAAGATCTAATGAATGCCTGCTTCTATTTCCAGATCTTTAAACAGACACAAGTTTTGCTTGATTTCCTTATTGTCTAATTAACAAGCAACAGCTGCCAGATAAAATTGTTTCTCCAGATAAAATACTCAACATAGTCCAAAAACCCCCACCTCCTCAAACATACAGTGCTTTATCATGCGAAAGAGAACAATGACATATAATGTTTTCAGCCACACCAAGCCAACATCTTATTGAAAAATGGGAACAGTACTGAGTCAGGAATTTAACAGGAGGGTGGGTTTGGGCACTATGTGATTAAGCACTGCAATAATTTTAAAAAAGATGTCATAGCCAAGAAGCGGAACTCAAAAGCTCTTCTCAGTTCCTACACATAGAATCACAGAACATTAGGGACTGGAAGGGACCTTGAAAGATCATCAGTCCAATCCCTCAGCGCTCTGTCACCCTCACTGTGAAGTTCCTTCTCATATTTGTGTGGAACCTCCTGTGTTCCACCTTACATCCACTGCCCCTTGTCCTATGATTAGAGATGACACTGAGCACAGCCTGACTCCATCCTCCTGACACTCACCCCTCACATATTTGTAAACATGAATGAGGTCACCCCTCAGTCTCCTTTTATCTAAGCTACAGAGACCCAGCTCCCGCAGCCTTTCCTCATAAAGGAGGTAGTCTACTCCCTTCGTCATCTTTGTGGCTCTGCGCTGGAGTCTCTCCAGCAGTTCTTGAACTGAGGGGCCCAGAACTGGACACAATATTCCAGGTGTGGTCTCACATTTCCCAATTTTACCTACTCCCATGAAAGATTCTGTGTGTGCTCAGTATTAAACAAATAGTCTGTAAGTATTTTATACCAACCGACATGAAGAGATGTCTCTAGACTGAGATTCAACAGCCAGACTAGCTAAGCTAGGAAGACTAGCTAGATAGTGAAGCAAGCTATCTCACTTGGACTGTTTTTTTAAATTCAGGCTGTCACTAGCATTTTGTTGTGTGCATGTCCTAAAGCCATTTTTCAAGGGTCACGCTATGCATATGCTTCTTTCAGTACCTAGTACGCAAAATAATACACCCATACTTGTCCAGTTCTTTTATTCTGGGCAAAAGCTTCATTTACTGAGCCTGATTCCATTCCCAAACTCATCTAAGCATTTGAGGAGAGGAAAATCTGCTTTTAAACAAATGCAACACCTTAGCTAAGTATTGAAATGCAATTATAGTCAGAAAACAACTAATATGGTTATTCAAATGTATACACTAATACTTAGTAAAAGAGAGCACTGTGGTCAGGATGAGTGCCCTCCTACAGGAAGCATTTCAAGGTTTGACGTTCAGTTTCATTAGGACTAGTGTAAACTCTTATGACTTTCAAAGGCTGTTACATGTTAAAAAGCTTTTCTCAAGCATTGCACAGACACTTCATATTCACTGCTTAGCCACTTTTAATTTCAATGTTACACAGACAATATATTTCTCTATTACACTAAAACACTTACCGTTATATCCATCTTGATTGAGATCTCCAAGGTGTGTGATTGCACTGCCAAATCTACCAAACACTTCCGTGCCTGTCAGAATCTGTGCATCTCGGAAGAGAAAAGCACTTTCTTGCAGGTATAGGTAAACTTGCCCAACTTCTTTAGGCTTGCTCTCAAATTCTCGCTCCATAAAGAGTGGGGCGCCAACTAAGATATCATCTAAACTGGAACAGTCAAACAAAAACCACTGTCACTGAGAGATGGAGTGTAATCACCACAGTTCTTGCATTTGTTAAACAGGAAGCTGGTGATTACCAGAGTCATACACTACCCGAGGTACAAAGGCACTTCTGGAATTCTAACACAAACACTTGGTCAAAGCATGGTCAGTCAGGGAAGGCTGCCCAGGGCCATGCCAGCTTCAGATTTGAATATCTCCATGGGCTGAGGATCAACAACCAATCTGGGAAAGTGCTTCCAGTGTTTGAACACACTCACAGCAAAAAAACATTTCTTCCTGTGTTTAAGTGAATTTTCTTGCACTTCAGTTTAAGTCCACAACAGACACTGAAAAGCTCTCCTTTGCAGTTAATGATCCAGAAGTCAGGAAGTTAACTGGATGGGATCTGTGTTACTAGAACAAATCCTGTAGATCTACATTGCTAACAGCACAGCACAGGTGGTTTTAGTGTAACATCTAGCTTTTAAAAGCTATACAGCAGCAAGTGGACAACAGAACAAAAATTTCCCCCTTCCAGCAGATTTTTGAAACATGGGGAGAGCATCCATCACTAGGTTCAAAGGGAAGGTGGGAGACAAAAAGCCAAATCTTTTGTACTCAAAACACTTGGGTTGAATATTAGACACATGAGTAGTTGCAGTGCTCATGTAATTTGCTGCATTAAAGAGTAAAAACAAAGAACATGATAAAAATCACAAAAGTAAGGGCCTTAGAAGGAAAAGTCTGGCCAGAGTCTCCATTCTGCTAGTGCAGGAAGAATCATTAGAATATTTATTCAGCAGGAAAAAATGATTATTTACTGGACAGTAAGGGGTAAAATCCAAGCAAGATACACACATAACAAGAAGAAATATTTCTAATAGGTTTTTCTGAAATATGAAACGAAAATATCAGATTCATTTATGGAAGTTGCTCAAGTCCATATAAACTAACAGAATAATTTCATATTCAGTGGCTACTGGTCATCCAAATTAAAAAAAAATCTGTTACTGCAAATACCTAGTACTGCTTGATCCCAGAATTCTTCATTTGAAAACATTGTCTTACTCGAGTGTGATTCTACTTTCAAGTCGTCATATTCCCTCCCAACAGTGATGTTTTCACAAAGGCTTCATCCATTAGAAACCAATTAGTAAAATTGCACTACACTGGTTTTCTCAATCCTGATAGAAAAAAGCCCCACAACTTGGGAGCAGCTCACGTGAGGTAAACACTGTCAAATTTAGTGCAGAATATCTCATCTAGAAACATTTTCATCACAGAGCAAAACTTACACATTGTATGAACTGGGACAAAGCACCTCTGTATTACTCCTCTGTTAAGTTTTACAGAGTATTTCCATAAAGGAAACTCAAAATGCCAGGTCACTTTGGTGCAGTTGTTCCACCCTTAATACGCCAGATTTTACACCATCACATACATAACTGAAAAGGAAGGAAGCTGATGCTGACTTGACATCAAAGGTGTGATTTTCCTTTTGCACTAAACATCAAAAGGCTCTCCACTACCAAAGGAAGATGTTTGTGGCTGGGACAGAATGGCAGCCGAAACAGTTGCCATGAAACTACAGCGACAACAAAAACAGTTTGTGAACGTTATTTTTTTCCCTAGTTATTTTATGCATACAATGCACTTTTTAAAAAGCATTACACAGTAGCATGATCATCAATCACTGGTTTGTTATATCACAATCCAGATATTCCCAGTAAGATTGAGACCCTATGGTGCTATGTGCAGTAAAGATTAAAGGAAGCAAAAGATAAGCTTGGCTCCAATGACTGTTTTACAAATGAAGGACTTCAAGGATAAAGGCAGAATTTTTTTTAGAGGTGGTAATGAACCACAAGACTCAGAGCCAGTAAACTTCTTGGTATCTCAGTGTAAAATAAGTAGATACCTTTAAAATTTTGGTCTATAGAGCAACATCCAAACTGCCTAAGATGCAGAAAATGAAGAGGCAGACTATCTATCATCCACAGCAGCCTAAAAATCTCTATGCAGAAGCCTAACACTGAATCCAAGATTCACCAAGTTGAGACAGAAAGCAAACAGGCAGGAGCTGAAGTCTGTTGCGCAGGGAAGTATACAGCCTTGGGTTATTTTTCTGGGAAAAGCTCTGCTTTGTTAAACTAAATGTCAATGACTGCATGAAGTGCATGACTAGTCCAGAGAGCAGGGTCCAGAACCCACTAGCTAGGATGGTGTTGAAAGCCAGGTTGGATGGGGCTCTGCACGACCTGTTCTAGTGAGAGATGTCCCTGCCTGTGGCAAAGAGCTTGGGACTAGATGATCTTTGAGGTCTCTTCTAACCTAAATCATTCTATGATTCTGATGTACTGAGGGGAAAGTGGGAGCAAGGCAGTCACCTAGATTACACCAACCTATTTCTAAACTGATTAGGGGCAGCAGAGCAACATGGAACACCTACAACATGTAAGTTTGCCCTCCCTCCAGGTGTTGCTGTGTGCCACCCACACCAGAGCCTTCCTTTGCTCACCGTTTTGATTTTCCCCTTCTCTGTGAATGCAGAGCTCTGCAGATCAAGGAAAGCTGCTTCAGCAAGTCCTCTGCAAGAAGGAATGGTCCCTCAGGTGATTCTAGGGTCTGGTGGTTCCTGGGTGTTTTTGCACTGTGACAGAAGTGTACTACAGCCAAAACTGAAGGATTCTTAAGCTATCCTGCTGTCTCTGATCCTTATTTCCTTATTCCCCATTTCTCTCCAAGTTGCTAATAAGCACATAATTGCTGCTTACCCTGTGTTACCATCAGTTCTACCTTACAGATCCTACAGTTTCAGTATTTGGACATCAGAACAACAAGGAAGGTTATTTGTTTGGTTATAAATACCTATGGGATTAGAAATATGCATTTTGGTTGGCGAAGGAGAGTATTTCAACTGGCTTTTAAAACATAGGAGATTGCCTTTACCAAGTTGGAGTTCTGGTCCCTTTTAAAATGCCATAAGAGCAAAGGAAATGCCCCTGGACTGTGATATAAACCACAATGTGCAGTTCAGTTTGCAGTGGTATTTTGAACGGGTTCATTAGTTATTTCATGACCGCACTAAGAAGTTGCAGTCAACATAAATTCTGTATTTATTTTGTTCCAGCACAGAAAGGTAACCAGCCAGTATTACTTTCCTTCTGATAAAAGGATCTTTAGGAAGCACAAGCTGACCACCTGCTGAGACTGTATGCAGATTCTTTGCATCCTGCTGAGTAATAAAAAGCAGGAGAATGTGAAATGTCAAAAGGTTGAAGCACAGCTATGGGAAGCTTTGATACAGCCAAATAAAAGACCAGTAAACAGTTTATTCCACTATTTTTATTGGACCATTTCAGTCTAAATGGAAATTGCTTTTTTTTTTTTTCCCCTCTTCCCTAGGAATGCAGTCTGTAAGTTGGTGGCAAAGCTCGATTAGTTAAGCTCATTATTAGCAGTGGGCAACTACCTGATCATTCAAACAACAGCCTCAGTTTCACTGTTCTACATGGTCATTCAAACATTGTCCTCGGTTTCACTGTTCTGCCTACAGGCCTGATGTCGTGCAGGTAGAACTGCAAGAGTCACCCAGGAACACCTGCGGAATTGCTGGAGGTCTACCAAGATTTTGAACCTAATCTTTGAGCCGCGTCTTCAGTATCGTTACAACAAAACACTCCTACCAACCTTTTCAGCACATCATCTAGTCAGGGTTCTCACACCGACAAGGCCATCATTAACCCCTTTATACTTAGTTGCACAAAAATCTCAAGTGAATTTGAAGTGGTCATTTCCCCTTTGCTGGTTTTTTCCCCTCTCTCTGTTGTACTCTGCCTCTCAGATAAATATTTCTACTGACTATATGTGCAAACTAGAAAAGACAGACCACATATCTAATCAGACATGTTTATCAGGGAGAGCTTTTTGTGTTTTGTCTTCCGTGGGATGTTTGGATCTCAGAGTCATTAGATTTCTTTTAAGATATAGATTAAAAGACCACACAGGCCTCAACGGCAGTTTGATTATATTATTGACATAAACTGTGATCTTAGAGGTACACAGAATATCAGAGACTTGCCCAGTAACCCCTGGCATTAACCCTACGGTTCACAGGAAACAACCTGCACAGAAATTACTTGGTTGAGGAAGAATTTAAATAACAAGTTCCCCAAAATCCTAATGAGTGCCTACTCTAATTTAGGTTAGTGTTTCTCCACCCTTTCACATTACTAACGTACCATGGTAGAGCTAAATTAATCCCACCTCTATCATAAAACCAGCAATTTTCCAAAGCTGCAGTGCTATGACAAAATTTGATGTAAGAATTTTGGAAAGATTTGAGTACTGTGGAGACACCACAGAAACTTTTGAAGGTACTTTTTTCTTCTATTTTCCTCTTAATTTGCTTGTGTTTTGGAATTGCAATAATGTTTGATCATCTTGTAACTTTTATCTTTTCTTGTATCCTTCCCTCTTTAAAGGGTCGACAGTCGTTGACAGCAAGCATAATACCTCCTGTAACTATAGGCCATAGACACTTGTTTGGTCCTTCAGATGATGAAAATGGATGGCCAACCAGCAGTGCTAGAATGAAGAGCTGATAATATTGGAAGGCTTTTAACATTAAGAAGTGAAGCTATGGTCTACATTCTACAAGACTTACTTGCTTCTGAGAATGAACATTTTGACTTTCACCTATCTCTTCCCAGCACAGACTAGTGTTGTTACTTCACTATCCTTCCAGCTGGATCTGTTTCCTAAGACTCTGGACATTTCCTCTCTGCCACACTGCTTTGAATTAAATATTCACAACCATAAACTCACCTAAACTAGTTCTGCAAATGTCTGTGCCATTGCACAAAGATTAGCCTAGATGAGCAATTAGAAAAACAGAGAAGCCAAGAGAAGCATTCTGAGGTACGAAGCACCTGAAAAATCTATTAATAATTATCAGGCATCGCTTCTATGAGTGTTCAGTGGAGCTGAATATATTTGATAACCTACCCATCATTGTTAACATCAGATACTGCAACAGTGTACCCGAAATAAGACGCCATCTGGAAATAAAAAACAGATAGGCTTTCATGTCAGATGTTAATTTTAAAATTTTAAACTGATAATCCTTTTTGTAGCCATGGTTATTCATTCCAAAAAATACTTATATATTCTTGAAACTATGTTAATGAAACTATATATTCTAGACATGCAATATTTCATCATGTAGTTGCTTCACATTACCTGTTCACCAGTGAAGTTCTGGATAAAGGTCAAGTCTGAAGAATTAATAATTGAGACCTGATAACAGAAAAATATAGCAAATTTCAAGTACACATAGATATGCCAGCGCATAACATCACTGCCAATCAATTTGATGCACTGAAGGATGGTTCAAGTGGCCAGTTCTTTCTGTCTGACTACAGTTTGCCTGTACGATCTTGAACAAGTCACTAAGATTTTATGCATTTCAAGTCTCTCACAAACAAACAAACAATTTCCCTTCCTTACTGGACACTGAGCAGCAGCAAATCACAGACTATCAGCTGATAGTCTGATAATGTCTACATTATTAGAGATTAAATAGGAATGTAAAAGATAAAGAAATACAAACATACAAACATGGATTGCATATATATATATATATATATACACACACACATACACATGTCTTCTGAAGAATGAAGGGAAAAAAAACCAACAGAGAATGTGTCTACAGCTGGGATCTTTGTTTCCCAGTCAGACTAGTTCTGAAACTTTTCCTGTGAGGTGAAAGCTGTATCCACATGTGCATATTGTTTTCTCCCTTTGCTTCTAACTGCAATCATGACCCTTTGCATCTGGCAGTCAGTGAGTACACTTAGAACACCAAAAATAAACATTTGGGTATAAGCAATGTGAACCTGGACTTCTCTTCACTGCAGACACAGCACTGCACATGAACCATCCTACCCTATGGGTAACCTTAGGTCTGACAACACTCAGAGTCAAAGCATGCTTGTAGTTTGCTATTGAAAATAGACTTCAGAAGTTACTAAGCACTTAACATTCAAAGCCCAAACCAACAAGGCATTTCAGCTCAGCCAGGTAAGCCTAAGGGTGAAAGTCAGTGGCAGTTTTCTCCGATTAGAAAGTTTAGGATCAAAGAGACAGAAAATATAATGTAGTCTTTAATCTTCCAAATGGACTAACTGACTTCTCACTAGTAAAATAATAAAACGTGGGTCCAGTACATACATAGCCAAAGCTCTGTGCTCCCCTCGGGACTCCAGCAACCAGCTCTGAAAGGATAAATGATCAGTGATGAGCTGGTTGTGCCTTCTGAGTGGTGCATGCAACATGCATCCCTTGCCACTTAAATCTTCCTTGACACGTAACCCTTAGGATTTTGTTACCTGTTTCTTTGTGGATGACAGAGGCTCTCTAAATGCAAAGTATTCTAAATATGTCCTTGACCCAAAAGCCTTTACTAAATCTCAGGCATGATTCTACATTCGGACATTTATATCCACGTGCATTCAGCCTTTCCTAATTCAACAGATTAACTGATCACATCATCTTCCTGCAGAGCATTTTCCCTGTCTTCAAACCCAAACTTTAATAAAAGAAACTGAATTCTTTTTCCTCCTGCTGTTAAGTGTTGCAGCAAAAGCACAGGGAACTTGGTCCATGAACACTATGCCTGTGCAGGAACATATGATGTATGGAAACAGTCAGCTGCCCCAGGCACTCTATCCCTAAGGCTCATGAACTGAAACCAAGGAAACTTTTTAGAGCCAATTGCTGCTTTCACCAACAGAAATTATCATGCCAGTGCAGAAGCAAGGTTTTGCTTAGAAGCACGTGAATGTTATCTCCTAGTCTGACTAGTCCTAGACTTGTGGGTTACCTAAATTCAGCTCTGTTATGCTATAACTTCTAAGGCAATACTTTCCTCTGAGACTGTTTGGTACAGGTTTTCAAATGTATAAAAGGCATGTTCCTGCATCAAGACCTAAACCAAGGCACTTAATAGATGTACAGCCATATGGTTTGCATTTAAGTATATAGCTTCTTACCTTGCTCAGAATCCCCAGTAAATTCCCCAGCAGCCACTGAATAGCCTGTTTAAAGACAACTTATAAGCAAAACACTTGATAAACCATTTCTTTTGATAAATCAGCAAGAACAATCAATCAGATTTGTCTGTTCATTTGATCATCAGAATGTGGATTTTATAACACTAGTACACTAAAGCTGTGCAAAACCAGAAAAAATATTTATCACATTATGACTAAACTACCTGCACATCTGGATGTATAATACATCTACTACTTTTCTCAAAAAACGAGTTTCTAATTCATCAACACTTACTAATGCATCTGAAAAAATCCCTGACTGTACTGTGGTGGTTTGCCCTAATAGCTAAGGGCACAATTTAAGTCTTCATTACTGTAGTTAATACTGTGAATATCCTGGACTCTGTCTATATGGTAGAGACATTTCTAAAGATACATTCAAGTACCTTCTGGAGTTTTAGTACACTGTGAGAGAACTGTTATTGACAGAGTAAAGCCTTTTGGATTGTATCAGGAACTGTTAATTTCAGATCTGCGAACAGAGATGAAAAGATGCATCTTTGCCTTCAAACACTCCTGCATCTTTTCCAGAATTATCTGAAGGAAAACTTGTCTTACAAGTGAATGTCATGCAAAGTCTTAGGCATCAATACTAATAAAAAGTATATACAGAGATTTTTTTTTCCCCATTTTTTACACAGTATCTCCATACTTACTATTTTCTTGCTTATTTCAATTGTACCTGTAGGGATAAACTGTGCATTTGTGCAGTACCACACAAAATATGCTAGAAATTAATTTTATTTTATCAATAAAAAATTGCCATAGTCTTCAGTTACTTTATATTCAATCTATTGTCTTGGAATGAAGAAGACATAAGTGGGAAAATTCTGTATTTCTGCTTAATTATTCAAGATCAAATAATAGGAACACTCATGAGTCATTTAAGATCTCAGCCTTCAACCCCCTGGTGCTGCTCATGATTTTAGTAATGCTCAAAGGCCATTGAAGTAAACTACTGATTTGTGGCTGTGCTTAAGGCAGAACATGTTTAAGTCATCTCACAGTAGGGACATTAGTAATTTAGGGCTTGTTTTCATATTTATGTGAGACCCATGCTTTCAGAACATATTAGTAACTGACACAGAGCTTAGCTTACCCATGTAATTGTCATCATATGAAGGTGGTGCCACCCCTGTTTGCTTCTCTCGGGTCAGTTTTCTCAGAATATCCTTGAAGGAATAATTTGCAATGATATCCGCAATACTGGCAGTGATTACCTGACCTGGATTCAAACAACTTCATAGATTAAAGACACATAAAGAAAAGGCCATTTCTACAAAATCAGGCGAGCAGACATCAGAACAGAGCTGAAAGGATAATACACCACAGATGCACAGAGCGGATGTCTTCTCTCAAGCCTTCTCCATTATCACCCTGAAAGTCTCAAGAGTACAAACAAAGGTGCTGAGACTCTACTGAACCATCACAAAAACATCTCCACACCCTTTAAAAGGCACTAATTCAAACTCAAGTATTTTTAGGTTCAGCTGCCTTTTAGTGCTGTGTACAGCACTATAGTACAAGTGTAGGAGACCAATGGATGCAATGTCTCAATGGAGAATTTAAAGCTATGAATTCCCTACCATCATTATCAACTAGATCTTCCCTGCCTTAATAGCAACACAAAACCACACATCAGCGAGGCTTACAATGTGCAAGTTTATAGGCAAAGTCTATAATAAGCTATATCACACATGTCAAGACACATTAAAGTATGAATACACTTATTTATACCTATAAAAACCCTTTACCAAAACCATGCCAAGTTTATCTCCGTGAGAAACTACATCTTGCAAATGACCGTGATGCCACGAATGAACTACAAACATCTGTAGATAGCAATAAAAGGTTGTCATCAGAAGCAAACCTCAACAAGAAATCAGAAAATATTTGTTGTACAAGTGTTAGTGATGTTTAAAATTGTAGTATTTCTAGGTAGAAGCTTCTGCTTCCTTGATAACCTACATCCAGAATTTTCCCTGACTTATTTTTAAGCTCAGCTGCTTGTTAAGCAATTCCTCTACTGTGCATTTATTGAAAATAAGACCTGAGTCCTGCTACACTGAACTGAGAAAACAATTGAAATCTAGAGCAACATCTTCTACAGTATTATCTGCTTCACTTATATCAGCTTCACCAGGCACATGAACATACCTTGCCAGTAAAAACTGCCAGGTCCACCTACAATCAGGTCTCCATTCTACAAAAGGCAGAATGGAATAAAATTACAATATGAAAGAACAAAACTATATTAAGCAGACATGAGAAAAACAATTTAAATGACAAAAAAAATATTGAAATCATTACAAAGGGGACTAGGCCTGTTCAAGGAAAGGAAATCGTTTCAACCTAAAAGATGACAGATTTAGATTAAATTTTTGGAAGATGACATTGAGAAGAGCCTGGCTCCATCCTCCTGACACCCACCCTTCAAATATTATAGCCATTAATGAGGTGACCCCTCAGTCTCCTCTTCTCCAAGCTCAAGAGACCCAGCTCCCTCAGCCTTTCCTCATAAAGGAGGTATCATCTTTATCAACTTCGTGGCTCTGCACTGGAGTCTCTCCAGCAGTTCTGCATCTAAAAATACTTTGTTTCACCCTATGGTAATGTCTTTGCTTCTCAGCTATTAATAATACGAATAACAATGCAGCTGCAGAGCCTGAAAACTATGGCAGTGATCAGGTATGCGAGGTCCTACTGCTGTGACAACAGCACAGATAGTAACAGTAATTGCAAAGTTCACTTTTTTGGTCCACAACATCGTCTCTGGGCCCTCTTGGTATATAAGAGCAAACAGTTACTTTCCTTCAGCACTACCACTTTTACTCTCAAGACTACAGATGTATTCAATGGGTAGTCGACCTCCAAAAGCATTCTTACACAGCTATTTTAATGTTTAAAAATTATCTGGTGCCTGAGCATTATTTCCTGAAAGGCAGGACTCTGCAAAGCATGGCTAGTGGGACATACAACTGCCTGGGATGCACAAGCACACACAATTTTCAACATACTTATTTACTAAGATAGACTGAGCAGAGTCAGAGTATGGTGCTGCAAAGAGATAAAAAAGGTGCTGATTGGGGTTTTTCTTCTATTAACGAAACCAGAAAGTATGAAACTTGCAAAGGAGGAAAGAACTTGAAACAACTTCATGAAAATTCTCATATGCAACAGCACACGACTAAACTTTTGATGACAGCCAGTGCTCAAACATGGGGAACACATCAGAATCATGTTTGGTCAAAGTATTTCAGAAGCAGAATCTCACCTTGTAAAAATCCAAGCTGAAACCTGCTTGACAAAAGCCTTGTCCTTCAGGATCTGCATTGCCTGCAATTGTGAAGGTAGAAGCATTTGGTTGATTTCACGGTGCATGTGGAAGGCACCTCTGGAGCTGTGTTTTTTGCAAAAACACCACAAAAATGCAGAAGGATGGACATCAGTGCAGAAGAGGCAGAGCAAATGTAGACTTTCTACAGGACCTTGAACAGACTTTCAAAGAAAGACTTGGCAGCACAAATCAGTTTAGGTCTATACTACCATGTAAGAAAAGGAAAACCATGGAGTAACACTGAGGGCACACGCAGGCATCTTGCTTTGCTGTAAGGGCACACATTTTCTGGCAGACAATGAAAAGCATTGCTGGGCCAAGTTATCACACATTTGCCAGATGCCAGGGAAATCCAGCTACACAACATGATGCTGTCTCTAGAGCTTTACAGGAAAGAGACCGTTTAAATATGTGAAGTAAGTGTCTACTTTTTCTGTAAAACGCCTGCAAATTTCTTGCCAAAATAATCCATGAGTAACTCAGAGGTAGGAGCGCAGTTAGCAGAAGAGGAACAGATAAAAGGCGTGTTCTGAAATTTGGCCATGGCAAGACTGCTGGCCACAACAGCAGGGTCTCTGTACAAGGAATGTGGTGACAAGGAACTGGACGTAGATTTCTTGTGTTACTGGCTAGCATGTAGAACTGGAAACAGCCACCCGACTCAGCTAAACCTGACAGCATCACAGCTTTGCTGTGAAGGGTTCCCCTGGAAGGAATAGGCAAGCCCATCAAATCAGCTATCTTACACACCTTACCTTTAGAAAGTAACTGAAAGAACAGTTCTCTGATCTGTGAGTGCAGGAACTGGTATACACCCAGTCCAGGCCAAAGCTCAGGAATTTCACTTGATAGTTCATATTGACTTTAATAATTTGGAGCACTGAGGTAACAAGAGTATTAATCATCACGGTAAACACTTAGACATAGGATGCTGAACTGGATGAAGTGGATTTAGTCTAACGTGTGGCATTTTATGCAGACTTCTAGGTACCTGCACTTGGTTCTAAACATACATGCACTGATTCTCCCTGTTTCCCAAGAAGTAAGGCCTGGAGATTGCTACAACATCTTCAGAGCTACACAGAGTGTGGAACAGCAGTGCTAGTGTGCATGGTTTTCTTCCGTGCTGGAAGTCCTTCATAAATGAGCTATTGTAGGTGATATCGGCATGAGTGCTGATGCAGGCTCGTGTGTTTCTGTGCAGAGTCTGGTCTTCAGATGGTGACTGTGTGATGAGAGATTTATACTCAGCATGAACATGAGTAATTGGCTTAAAATGCTGCCTGGTTCTTATCTAGATCTGCTTGCTACACTTTAAAGCCATTTAAATCAGACCAATTATATCTCATTGCTGTAGCTGTACAAGCTTAATGTACTTGATATTGCTGCTTTGAATTACGCAATAAAGCAAGCAATTGCAGGGATTTAATGTCAGCTTTTTCTCTAAACTCTCATCCAGTGCAGTAATGTCAAACAGTAATCTTCATTCAACAAAGACTGTGTGAAGACTGGAAGGATTAAAACATTTGAGTGCAATATCAATTTCTCCAACACAAGACTGTTCCCACTTATACTTACTGTTGCGACAAGGTGAGTATTCAGCGTAGGCACTGAAGTTCTGAATTGCTACGTAGCAGGTACCTACGGGGTCCTTCTCAGGGCTATCTTTAAGGGTTCTCCAATGATACAAGGGAGCACAGGCCTGTCAAACAGAAATGATGTTGCACATACGTTCACACACTCATGCATCTGTCAAATGCAGTCTTTAACAGCGTACAAGGATTCTCCCTTGTACAAGTCAAGGATTCTCCCTCGTATAATTCGTGTAGCAATGAACACAACATATTGCTGAAAGAGAATGCAGGACCACTGCTTCAGGTAATATAACCTGGAAAGCACAGTCTGACATTTCACTTCGAGCCCTCAGCAGGTGAAATCTGTCAGGAGGTACAACTCACATGCAAGCCTATGTTACAAATGCCCTCTAACTCTGCCTCACAGGCAATATGCTTGCTCTATTACCACTCTCTGCACGAGACTTGATCCCGTATTTTAAGTTTTGTATCACATACATATAGCTGATGACAATCCTAATTCTGTCCCGATGTGTCCTAAGATAATGGGCACTGCAGGAGAATGTGCTGTGATTCTACTCAGCAGAATACGTGCCAGGGTGTTGTGTCATACTGTCTATCACAATCGATAGATTGTCTGCCTTGTTATAAATGCCTGGTTCAAATCTCTAGCTATAACAAGTTCAACAGCCTCACAGTGAACAGGTTTTTCCTAAATCCATTTTGGCTAATAAGTTAATATTTAATCTTTAGTGTCACAGCAGTGACATTAGGAAGATGATAGTATAAGGATAAAAGACACACAAGTTGTGTAGAGAGAGAGATTATCTTTTCAAATGGTGACTTCAATAATTGGAAAACTAGAAAAGATAGGCTCTCAGGCATGCAAATCCTTCTCAAGGGATTCTTGTGGTCTAGAACTTTTAATTTGGCTGGGGACAAGATGACACTATCTCTCCCTACAATCTTGCCTCTGTAGGATAATGAGAGCCCTCTGTTTACAACCTATCTTTTCTTACTTTCTCAGTGAGAAACCTGCCTAACCCTGGCAAGGTGTTACTAGCCACATTACTGTTTAAGTATTAGTAGTGCAAACAGTTCCAGCTTGATGAACTGCTGCGCTACTCAGACCTTAGGCTAAAAGTCAGAGCTTCTGGAACACTCATTTAAGGTCCAGGGACTTAACCTGCTCCTGCCTAGAAGTCCTTACAGATTAAACCATACCAGAGAGCAAGGAGGAATACGTGTCCTGTGCGGTGGTTTTTAGGTACAATTGACAATGAGCTAAATGGATTTAAATGAGAAATTATGTAATGATAGTAAACATTAACCTAACGCCATTTCCTCTCACATCTGCAGTTTAAAAATAAATTTCTGATAGCTTCATTACATTTTCTTTCTCTCTGCTTTCAGTCTACAAAGCTTAAAAGAGAAAGTTATCCAGCTTCACCCTTCAAGTTTTTGCCTGCAGAGTAGACTATATCTCTGTTTATCAGTTATCAGAAGTAAAACAAAGTTTGGTCAGCCACAGCACATGAGTTGACGATTAGGTTTTTGTTTATTTGCTTAAGATTCAGAAAACAGGCGGTGTTTCATGCATTTCATGTCAAAATCCTTCTGTAGGTTAACCATAAGGCATGCTATTTAAGGAAAAGCATTTCCTTTATATTCTTCTTCTGTTATGACTACTTAAGTAACAGAAGTTTTAAGTAAATCCCAAGACACAAGTTATTCGTTTGCAACTGCAAAAACCCTTAAGAGTAACTGCCAAAGTAACGGCTCTCATCCCGGTTACTTCAGTGACATCTCTAGCACAAACCTGAGTGCCTACTGGGCAAACATTAACAAGCAGCATCACCACTACTCCAACCGGCAATAAAAGTACTCGCCCCCTGCTGGTGTCCACTGTCAGTACAAACGGAATGTTCAGTGAAAGTGGAAAACGAGCGTCGCGCTTTGACAGCGGTCTTGTCCTGGAGCTTTTAACAACGACTTTTGTTCGCAGCTGTTTCACCGTGACTACGACACAGCCCTTCAGAACAACGTAAACGTTACAAAGGGGGTCAGTGCCTTCACTTAGTAACTGATCTTCAGCACAGGCATCTTGGCTGCCATTGCATTCTGTGTTTAACATTCCAAATGAAGCTTCATAGCATAAACCACTTTATAACACACAGCTATCAGCTACTGCTTATCTCTGAAACATGTCCAGTATCTGCTAAAAACCAGTCATCACTCACTTGCATAACTACATGGCATTCTGCTATTTTCACATGGCAGCAGGATCACTTTCACTTGATCAGTTCTTTATAGACTGCTCTCATTTTCTGAGTTACATGCAGCATCTGTTTTATAATTCATACATTATCATAGAGTTGTTCCCCTAATCTACACAGAGAGCAAGGAAAGACAGACATTTGAGAAAAATAGACATTACCTCCAGACAAATAGCAAACGTATGACACTTACCACAACCTTTTCTTTATGAGCTTTGACTGTTGCCCCAAACCACTGATTCGTCTTAAACTCAATTGGTTCTCTGGTGCCATTGACTTTAATTTTCCTGTTGTCTGACAAAGAAGCAGAGTGCCAATAGTTTATTTCAAAAAGTGTAAGTGAACAGACCAACAGATATATTTAATGCCATCATCATCCTACTAGCTTAACAGCAAATGGATCTTAATCTGAACTTTTTACCAGGCAGTGAAAAATGGCTTCAATTCATGCATGAAAACTCAAAATAACTGCACTTAAACTTTGGGGGAAAAGGTAGAAAGGACAGGAAGAAGAAACCTTGCGCTTCTGCTGCCAAAAAAAGAGGTTTACCTGGAATTTGTAATGATGAATGAACAAGAATCTACAGAAATAGGTGAAAAACCCTAAAAAGCTCTCTCATACATGGTAGAAACTTTCTGTATAAAAACCATGTTTCATGATTAGTGTTTGTCAAACAAATGACATTTCTCAGCATGCTTGTCTGTGCACCAACACTACAGTCAGACGAGGACCTAGTTTTTAACAGAATTACATGTGTACACTCTCTCACAAGAGACAGCTTCTTAATGTTGCTCTATATACACTCTTGCAGATGTCAATATAAGAGAAGCCATATGGGCCAAGACTCAGGCCAATTACAATGCATTTCAGGTTTTAATAAAGAGCAGACATCCCTTCCTTTTGCCCTCAGTTCTCTGTAGTAAACTGATTTCCATATGTTCATGGGCTCTGCTCTTCAATTACCAGTCATTCCTAATGAACTTCTGGAGTAAGAACCCTTCTGAGAGTAAGGAGTATATATATATATATATACACTCATATCTGCATGCCCTTATGTTTGTTTATGGTTCCTATCAGGAGGGATTTCATAACAATTCCTTTGTATTCATTCTGAGTGAAAATAGAAAAATAGAACTACATACTGGCTACCTTGGAAAAAAATGTAATGTCAGATGTCCATGGAATTACCTTTTTTTAAAAAAAAAAACACTGAGGAAAAACACAGTCAAAATTTTAAGAAACCAACACTTCCTGGGATTTGCCTGAGAGGAATGAACAGAGGAGATACCTGAACACTTTTCAAGGATGATGGCTCACTGGTTACTTCAGCTCTTACTTACCTCATGAATGTTACAGATATAAACTGAATCAGAAACAAAAATCATAGAATCATGGAATCATTAGGGATTGGAAAGGACCTTGAAAGATCATCTAGTCCAATCCCCCTGCCCCAGCAGGACCACCTAGACCAAGTCAGTCAGGAACACATCCAGGTGGGTTTCAAACATCTCCAGTGAAGGAGACTCCACAAGCCCCATGGGCAGCCTGTTCCAGTGCTCCGTCACCCCCACTGTGAAAAAGTTCCTTCTGACATTTATATAGAACGTCCTATGTTCCAGCTTATACCCATTGCCCCTCGTCCTATCACTAGATGACACTGAGAAGATCCTGGCTCCATCCTCCTGACACTCACCCTTCAAATATTTATAGACATTAATGAGGTCAAAAGTGCATTATAGTCACAGAACAAGGGCACTGTGTCTCCTTAGTTTTTAATAATAAACAGGAGCATTGAATGAGAATGCATCTGTGAAGGTTTGGAAGTCTCAGAAAACATCTTCCTTCATACAAATATTTGTTTCTGTGTTGCACCAATTACAAGAGCTAGTACGTACACCCATATCTAGAGAGACAAGAGATACAAATTTCAAGAATATTTTTATTATAAAAAATTAGGAAGAATAATTTAATAACACTCTAAAAATATTAATTTTAAAATGTTTTTTACTCATGTTAGGAATAAGCATTAAGCACGTGGAAGATAGGAACTTTGACAACACTGCGTTGTAGGTGCTGCCAGCTTCTGCCTAGTTGTTGGCAACAACACTTTTGATTATCTTTTCCAGTGAAGCCAGACCCTTCCAAACATAAAAGTTTGAGGGTTTTTTCTTTTTGTAATGCTCCAGCAGATCTGGTGCATTACATGATCAATGACCACAGATGAGGTCTTGATAGAAATAAAGCTTTTAAAGCTTGACAATCTGCCACAGTCCTCTTACAGCAGCCAGTTCTAGCCTGGCTCTGAGGATACTCAAACCCAGTACTTTATCTTAAAAAGACTTTACATTTTTGATCAAAACAGCATACTTCTCTACTGACACAATACACTAAAATCTGAAAAGACATGAAGTTTTAAGACTAGGACAACTATTTGCAGGGTTTGTGAAAACCATAGCCGAATCTACAGGTAAATCTGCAGGAAATGCAGACACGCTCACACATCCATCCTGCTTAGTGGTACAAAGCAGGAATCCTTCATCATGTGGCATGGCATTTTCATTATTAAATAATCAGTAAAGTATGACAGACACACAAATTAACGAACAGCTTTTTTCCCTAGTTAAATCTCTTTCTACAGAAATTCTCTAATCATCTCTGCTCAGAATCCTTGTTGGAGCTTTGGGGTCATATTCTGACATTGTGCCCTGAAATACAGTTTAGCCTTTTGTACGTAACAATAAATCAGTATTTCAGATTGCTGTGAACCAGCTACTGATTCTCTTATAACATTGGCCAAATGAAGATGCACCCCCAGCTCACTTGTCTAGACACACGTGGATTGCCATTACTGTGCCTTGACAGTAAGGCTCTGAATGAAGCCAGAGAAAATGTCCACTTCTGAGCCACATCAACTTACAACTGAGGACATGATCTGGGCTGCAGTTCTGCCCCAAAAGCAAACATGTGAAAAGGTCAGAACCATGCCCTGAAAGTACCTAGGTGGTTTTTTTTGTTTGTTTGTTTTTACAAACTGCAGATAGCCAGAGATTACTAGGTTAGACTGGAATCACGTGAAAACTCTTCTTTTACCCAGATAAATCCCAATCCAGTTTAAAAAAACCTCAGCTTGCTAATTCTGTGTTTGGTACACACTTCAAAACTGTGCTGTTTCAAAGAATAACTTGTCTGCATCCTAACAACACTCTCTTAGGACAATTAAATATCTTGCTTAGTTAGTTATTATTATTTATGGGGATCTGCGTGCAGACCTATACTGCACCTCACCCAAAGGCTAAGCTATATTTCTGTGAGCTGCAAAAACTTGGCTTGAATTCAGGTTGCATTTGTCATCTTCTCCTACGGAAGAGAATGTTTTCCCCCTTTTAGGAAGAAGTCAAGGCTATCTTGTATCATGATACGTGACGCTAGTGCAAGGGTAGCTAAAATTCAAGGCAGCAGCTGGACTGGGCACACAACGCCTGAGCCTGTCCAGAGAACAGTCCAGGGAGCGCCTAAGAACCAGCTGGACTGCTTCAGAGCCAGCCCAGGAGCTGTTCCAGATGGTCAACAGTCTAGATGATTGCAAATATGGCTTGAAAATCAGCCTTGGAGTCACTCTTAATCGTAGAGCAGAAGACAGTATTGCAGGCTAAGGCCTGGACAACCAGGAGTACGAAAAGATCACTGAGGTGTATAAATTTGGGTACAAGGACATCCTTAAACCGCATTTCAGTAACCTACATCATCTTATTTTCTACTGCAGGAGCCAAGACTCCTATATACTGGTACTGCCCACAGTCCAGCTTCAGAAACAGCTCTGGATATGGTGAAAAATGATTTTCAGTGTTCCTGCACTTAGACTTTTAGACTTCAGATACCTAGGGGTACCAAAGAGATAAGGCCTCTTAAATTCCAAGAGTAGACAGTTAATTTTTGTAAGGAATATTTTAGGAATTAAAGCCTGAACCTAGAACAAGTGTTAATAATGCAAATCCAACACTGGACTAGTTTTGGCACGTTGGATGTGTATTGGTCTTGTCTCAGTCACTGAGTCGGCATGGGCATGAATGAAACACTACTTTGGCAAGCATTGCTTTGTTGTGGTAATCACGATCCCCAAAAGAAATAGGTATTTACAAGCATTCATAGTGGTTCATTGTGATTTATCCAGATTTTGGAAACTAGAAGTAAAAGATGCAATGAACAACTGGACACAGTAAAACACATGCTTCTAATCAAGGCAACAAGTCCAGCTATTTAAGATACCTGCAGCTCTTTCAAGTAAGTTCTCACCCTTCAGGAACTTTGAAAAGTCTTACATCTACTTGCTCCATGTATGGCTGCCTTTATGAACTGGAGAAACACAGATGGCCATTAAACAGGCATCTGCAGCAGGCTCACTGACATACCACCCTCTAGTCTCTGTCTGCTCAGACCACATCCAGGATTGCAAGTCCCTTTCAAACACCAGTTCTGACGTGTGTGGACGTGTATGTATCTACACACATCCATATGTATAAATAAATATAGCAGATATTAAATGATATGTATTCAATAGCTTCATACATATGAAAGATATTCAAATATTCATATAGAATTAAGTAGAGGTGAATAACAAACTCAACTCATTTTTATATAAACATGTAAAATAACAAAAATGTATATTTATTTATATGTATATTGGATAAAGAAAGGCAACTATCTCTCTCCCCTAGGGACAACACTTGGAATGCTGTGTACATCTTTGAGACATCAGTGCAAGACTTGTGGGTGTTTGGCTGAAGAACAGAAAGCTAAGGAGGATTTATATGCATGTCATCCAGTGTTCAACAGTGTTGTAGTTTGAAAATTGCTAGCGTTTTCAAACGTACAGCAGTTCTGCTTTCATGAAGAAGAAAAGAAAAAGGAGTTGTTTTGTTTTGGAGGACC
>VXBP01007136.1:0-96104 GCA_013400115.1 Rhinopomastus cyanomelas | reverse complement strand
TAGTTGGAAAGCCGAAGGATTTGAGACTCCTTAAATCTTGGATCGGGAGGACAGAGACAGGGGTTTTGTTGTTGGAATGCATGCCGCCCACACCGGGGTGCAATTGGGGCGTTAAGGGAGAGAGCGGTGGCTCGTCTCCGGTTTGCATGCTGTTGGTGTTGCCCAGATCTCTTAGGTCGGAAGGACAGAGACAGGGGCAGGTTGTTGAAATGCATGCCGCCCGCACCGGGGTGCAACTGGGGCGTTAAGGGAGAGGGTGGTGGAACTCGTCTCCGGTTTGCATGCTGTTGTTGTTGCCCAGATCTCTGTCGTGACCCAAGGCCCAAACGATAGTAACTTCCCATGGTATTTTCCTCAGATAGTGTAATGGCATGTTTGACGCAGTTTCTAGATTTGAGTGCACCAACTTGCTGGTTTTTATTTGTTTTATTTTTTTTTTTTGTTTCCTTTTTTCTTTGTCTGTATACAGCTAGGTTAATAAACTTTTATCCAGTATCCTAAGCCATTCATTGTCTGGCAAATTTTGTCCGAGATGTCATCGAGACCTTACTTGCTGAAATTAGTGGAGAATCCCCAACCCGCTACAAACAGGTAGTGAGAAGAGAGACAAACTCCCATCTGAGAAACACAGCAAAAGGAAAACAGGAAAAAAACCACAAGTTACAGCAAAACAATTTCTGGCCTAACATAAATACTGATCACTGCAAGGGCAATTAAGAACTGGAACAGATTCCCCAAAGAGGCTGTGTTATCTGTCCTTGGGTAGTTTCAAAACTTGGCTACACAAGGCTCAATCAACTTAATTGAACTTTGAAATCAGGCCTGCTGCAGCCTTCAGGCCCTTTCTTACAGGATGGAAGAGAGAGGGAAGGGTTTGTACTGGCATACGTGATCCCATATTCTAGAAGCGACAGAAGAGATGGGATCTTGTCCCTGTAACTCTTCATTGAAGAGTTTTTGGAATCACTACTGTGAAAGATTTCAGTTATACTGGCCATTACTAAGCAAAAGTAATTCAGTCACATTCACATGGTTGTTGATACTAGACTCTCAACAAAGAGGCAGAACACAAATGCAAAGCTGAAGATTATGACCTAGGAGACCAAGCCAAACAGTTGGCTTCAATGCGAATTCTGGGAAAAAAGGGGATTCCTAGTGTTTTGAGACAGCAAGGACATGCAAAACCCTTGTAAGACATGAAGAGCTGTTTCTATTTTTACGTTCATGCAATGCTGCAAGCATCTATTTAATTTTTGGTTTTTATTCTGCCTGACCTGCTGCTCATACAAGTTATTTTAGTTTAATATATCAAATCTAGAGAGCTTTATTTAGATCTGCATGTCATGAATCAAGATTAAAAATACTGTCAAACTCAACAAGATTTTATTTTTTCCCCAACTTCAACCTGATCAAAACCAAAATAAGACCCCAGGGCTTGAACTAACATAGCTAAGAGTATCTTTTCCCTTCTTTAGATAAGGTCAAGACTTACAAAAGCAACTCACGAGGGTCTATTATAAATCAGAATGCTAAAAGTGAACCATGAGACTCTAGATAAGGTCTAACTGGCACAGTGGACTGACATGTGCAAAACCCCACAAGCAAAACAAAGTTCTCCCTCAGCACTTTCTCTTGAGATGCAAATCCTGTTTTATAACACGCTTCTGAGTTTTCCCTAGAATCTTACCATCTCTGCAGCTAATGATTTTTTCATGTAACTAAACCTCTTGAGTCCTGCAACATATCCTTTCCTCATACAGTACCTGGGTTCTGTTACAATCAGCTCAACTGCTGGCCAGATCAGCTCATGTTTTTTATCAACAGCATGCTTGGCCAGAACTGATCTACATCCCCCTCTCTTGTTCCTTCTCAGAGAAGAAACAACTTTCCCTCCAGCTAGTTTACAAAAACATAATCTGTTTTACTAAAACTTTTAAACTCAACTGATAGCAATGACAACACCCCAGTGAGTTCTGGACACTTAGGGGATGTGGTGCCTAAAACTCTACTTTCAGGAACTAATTTAAAACATAAGAACTTGTTGCAGTCTGGCGAGTATTACAATTAAAAGCGACCATTAGAATGAGTTCCTGAAATATGAACTATTAGCTTTTCAGCAGGTTTTTCCAACACAGTTGTGCACTTTAGGGGGCATTTAAGTTTGCTTCTGGCTGCAAGATGCTTTGAGTTGTTCAGAAGGTAGTCAAGCAGAGAAAGTTTTATGCTCATTGCTCTCCTGCTACCTCTTCTGGCAGCCGAACAGAAGAGCATGCAGCTTAAACACAAGGACTTGGTAACTCTACCTCAATGCTAAAGCAGAAATAGTCACTGTAATCCGCATTCCATGATGGAGAAACTAAAAAGGAGCAGTTCGCTTTGTGCAGGTGAGAGCAGAGCTCTTTCATATAATGCCAATGCTTGTTCCCTGTCCTCTCATTGAGTTTCAAGGAGTATCACAGCCTCACACTGCAATGCAACTTGACAGACTTACTGAGCTGGGAAACAAGGGGGAAGAGTCTCTGTCCATAACTCCTGGAGTAAAAGGATACTAAAAGTCTTTCCATTATACATTATCTCACTTCCCTGCTGCAAAGGAGCTGGTTAAAGCACCAGTTGTGCTCTCAGGGGCAGGGCTTTCAGCTTCTTCCTGGCCTATCTTAGGGAGATTTAAAGACCTGCAAACATGGGACTGCAGAGACGGTGCTGTATCTAGAGCAGGAAACAGAGACAGTTCCTGCTAAAGCCCCATCTTGGCTGGAGGCCACATCCCTGGCCAGCTTATATGGGGATGTCTGGTTACATGACTCACATATGGATGGGTCATCCCAAATCCTACAGCATGACAACATTTCATCCCTGTTCCCTCTTCCTGTCCCCTGTCTCTTGTCAGGAACAATCTATTTCATCAAGAGGATTAATTATTGATGTTGATTGGAAATCTGTGGATCAGCTACTCTGAAGAACAGAGAAAGGTGTCCTGAGAGATCAGTGACTATCTAGCCCCACTGCTTACTGTCATGCTATTAACCTCAGCAAGACTAAGTTGTACAGTAAGGAGTCTACCACTTACTCAGTTCCTTCAAATCACTTTCTGGACAAATGACCCCTCTACCTAAGGCAATACATTACAAACTCAACACATACTTTAACTTCCTTTTTATGACTCGTGAGCATGTTCTTGTTCATCATTGCCTCTTAACAAGATTTAAATGTTTGTGGAGAGATATTGTGTTCCTTTTCAGTTTGTTATACTTTACAGACCTATGAGAAGGCATGTCTATCCATTCAGTCACTAAACATCTCAGTATCTGTAAAACACGTGGTGACCTGTGAGCAACTCCACACCATCTCAGTATCTGTAAAACACATGGTGACCTGTGAGCAACTCCACACCTGTAACACCATGATATTCAGAAGTGTCAAGAATCTTCACTGAAGGCATCACAGAACACTAGTCACTGTCCTCACTGTTTTCATTTAATAGAGTAAGTACTAATAACATCAAAGCATTTGCTAATGAATACTGCTTGCAATTAGGTCCACTATTCAGCACAACAATGAAATAATCTGTACACTCATCAATGACCTTTATCAGTTGGGTTCCCACTTACACACTGATTTATTACGTAAATCTAAATAATATCCAAGTGCACTGTATGTTCCCTCCTCAATGGCAGAACATAAATTGCCTTGAATGCAACTTGCCTCGAGCTTCATTTGGGTACCCAGCCCATAAGCAACTTCAGACAGTGGTTTTCAACCTCTTGGATTCACTGATCTCTTAAGTTTTTGTATTATAGTGGAAAACCACAGTTTCTGTGACCTGCAGCAATTTTACAAAGCCTATGTTAATCCATTTTCTTGTATAAAGTCTTCACAATTTAGAAGTCCTCCACTGAACTGTCATGGCTGAAAAATACTGTAGTAAACTGTCTATTTGTTGGGCCTTTTAAACGTTGCATTATACTCTCCCTTTCTTTCTAGTTTAACTCAATTTTCACTTCTGATCTTAATTAAAATGGCTTTCAATTATTCAGCAGTTTTTTCGTTTAATCATGGTTACTAAATCTCACTGAAAGAGCTGGTACTTGGTTAGATTCCAGAAAAAAAGTATGTTAAAAAAAGCTTTGTATAAAAATGCATCAAAATTAAGTCTTCCAGCTCTGAAGCAGCCTCTGCAATTTTTCTCTTTTGTTTCAGAAAACATTCCCAAGCTTTCCAAGACTTTTCAAATTATTTTTTGAGGCATGAAGTATTAATTCTCAAAGTTGAAGCAACTAAAGCTGAATTTTCAGGCTTCTGACAGTTATTAATGGTTTCATTTTGGGAGTAAAATCTCTCACTCGTGGGTCCCCCCGGGTACTAGCAGGGACCCCTTTATCCACCCAGTTCCCCTGCCAGGACTCCGACAAACTTAAAACATATTCACATTTTAAGAATCTAATCATAGAACCATAGAATCACTTGGGATTGACACTCACATAGAAGATCATAGAATCATAGAATCATAGAATGGTTTGGCCTGGAAGGGACCTCAGAGATCATCCGCCAGCATTGGCAGGGACACCTATCACTAGAACAGGTTGCCCTGGCCTTTCTTCCAGGGATGGGGTATCCACAGCTTCTCTGGGCAACCTGTTCCAGTACCTTACCACTCTTACAGTGAAGAATGTCTTCCTAAGGCCTAATCTAAGTCTACCCTCTTTTAATTTGAAACTGTTCCCCTTTGTCTATCACTTGTAAATACATCCATACATCAGCAAAAAGTCATCTAAGGTGTATTGGAGGGGGCCTTTACGTTGCTGGCAATATACAGTGGGTGCTGGTACAAGCTATGCAAACATTCCATGGGACCCTGCCTCTGGGGGCATCTGACTCCTGGTGAACTGTGCAAAATGACATCTACCCTTGCTACCAGAATTAAACAGCTAATGGAAACACTCCTGAACCTGGGTGTAGTGCAGTACCTCTTCCAAGTACAGTGCATTTATATCCACACAATAGGCTGTCTCTGGCTTAACTTCAGCTGTCTACACATCAGGCATCTATACAGAGAACATAAACAACCAAAGACTGAATGAACCACACTTCCAAGCTCAACAGCTGTGTGATACAGCCCAAAGGCTTGCTGATAAACTTATTAACCTGTGTTTGTGCCTTTGTTCAAAATATAGCGTCATCAAAAAGGCATCTCTGCCAAGAGTGTGGAGTTTTCCTGAGTCTCTTTAGACAACTTTTCTGGAGTTTCCTGCAGGAAAGCCAGATGTCCCCCTCTAGGTTTCATGACTGGATTTTCGCTCATTTTTCAAAATACACTTTAAAGTGTGATGGAATCTTCATTTGGTCTCTAAACTTCTTATTCAAGCCTGAAATTAATTTGTAGAGGTAACAGATTCCACTTTTGCTACATAAACTATCTAACCATAAAGATATTAAAGATCCAAATAGCCACACACAAGCACAGGATCTCTCTCTTACTCTGTTTTGAAGAATGATAAGAGAGTCATCTCAACATATGTTACTAGACACTCACTTAGCATTAGGATGTGTGAGTGGCTCAGCTGGAAGAGGTGAAGAGCTACACTGCTTACTTGCTGCACTTGAGTAAGCTCTTCTAATTTAATTTGTGCTTTCAAAAAAGATCCTGAATTGTACTGCGTTTGCATTTACATAACCACAAACATGAAGAATAAATATAACCTAAAGAATCATAGCTTTTACTTATTGATTAATCTGTCAAAGTCAGTCTAAATAAGGCAAATTGGTTTTAAAGTCCCTGAAAAGGCTTAAATTATTTTCAAGACATATAAAGAGACCATGAAAATAATAAACAGCCTGAACTGCGTAAAACGTGTGTTCCATCTAATTAAATAAGAAACATCTGTCTTGGGATTCTGGAAGTGCATATAATCTATTCACACTGTTCCTACATCAGTCTGCATCTAGCTTCCAGCATTCAGAAATAAAATTTTGCTTTCTGAAAAGAATTAAGTAAGTACTTCATCCGTCTGAACAGATGGAAACCCCCTGGCTGAAAATAGCACCAGAGACTGGTAAATGTGTGATTTCCAGGATTCAGAGGAGTGTGTCAGACACGGGTTTGGGAGTTTTGCCTTCTGATCAATTAAAAAAAATAATAATTCTATTCAAAGGGAGGAATCTGACACAAATTTCCATCATCAAAACATTAAAAAGAGAAGAAAAGCACATTAGGATGAGTGACGTAGAGACCCTGAGGTCATGCTCCTGTTACTCCTCTGGGGACCATGAAAACCTTTCCTGCAAGTGGTCACTCCCATGAGTGGGATCTCTTGAGCAAATCACAGAATCACAGAATTATTGAGGCTGAAAAAGATCTGTAAGCGCATCAAGTCCAGCCCATGACCTAACATCACCACATCAGCTAGACAACAGTACTAAGTGCCACAGCCGGTCTGTCCTTAAACACTTCCAGGGATGGTGACTCCACCACCTCCCTGGGCAGTCCATTCAAGGGTCTGAACACCCTTTTGCGTGAGGAAGGGCTTCCTAACATCCAACCTTACCCTCTCCTGGCGAAGCTTCAGGCCCTGCCCTCTCGTCCTGTCACTAGTTGCCTGGGAGAAGAGCCCGACCCCCAACTGACTACAACCTCCCCTCAGTTAGTTGTAGACAGTGCTAAGGTCGCCCCACTGAGTCTCCTTTTCTCCAAGTTAAACAACCCCAGCTCCCTCAGCCTCCTCTTAAGACTTTCCTTCCAGTCCCTTCACTAGCCTTGTTGCTCCTCTGGACCCGCTCCAGCCCCGCAATCTCCTTCTTGAAGTGAGGGGCCCAGAACTGTCCCCAGTACCCGAGGTGAGGCCTCGCCAGTGCCCGGAGTACAGGGGAAGTGACAGAAGTGTGCGAAACTGGTGCCAGGGGCACTCGAGCAGGCAGCGGTACTCGCACCCCGCGCTGCGGGACCTACTCACTGGTGCTGTCGAAGGGGATCTGCCTGCAGCGGGCGCCGGGCCAGGCGCAGTGGTAGACCGCTCCTCCTTCCACGATGTCCGGCTGCGAGGTGTTGGCTTTGGGGGCTCCCACCAGGACGCTGACCCTGCGGGACACAGCGGGGCCGTCAGGCGCGGCAGGACAAGAGGCTGTCACCCCACGGTCCGCCCCGGGGAGCTGCCGTTTGCCGCCGCTTTCCCTCACCTACACCCAGCCCGCCGGTGCCCCGCAGCCACGGCGCGGCACAGCCCAGATCCGCACACACGGGACTGGGGACGGACACAGCTCGCCCTCTCGTCCCGTTCGGCGGCAACACTCACTTGCTGGGCTCGGGGATGTAGAAGTCCACCGAGTAGCCGAAGTAGCTGCCCGGGGGGCCGCTGTACACCGTCCGCTTCTCCTCATCCAGGTTGAAGGCCACCAGCGCCGGCGCGCAGAAAAGCGCGGGCAGCAGGAGCAGCGGGCACGGACGCTGCCCGCGGCGAGGACGATCGGCTTCGCGGCTCAGACGCAGCATCCTCGCCCCCTCGGCCGCTGGTACGGTCGGGCAGTGCGGAGCGGGTCGACGCAGAGCGCAGAGGGTCGAGACAAGCAGAGCGGATCTCTGCGACGCAGTGCCCGTGCGGAGCCGCGGCGCTCTGGCGGGCGAGGGGTCAGCAGCCGGCAGCGGAGGCTCAGCCCCACTCGGGGTGAGCAGGGACATCGCTCTCGGTCGCCCCCTGGCGGCGCCGACTGCTCCCTGTGGGGTGTGGGTGGGGTCGCGGTGCGGCGGAGATCCTCTTCACTGTGTCCAGAGCTCCTGGTGTCTTCGTTGGGACAGTCGCGTTCGCAGGAGAAAACGATGGCGTTGAGACCGGCAGTTTGTAGTTGTGTTTCTTCCAACTCCCAGCATTATCGAGAGTTTAAACTGAATAATCTGACACTAAAAAATCCCTTTTAGGACACTGAAGTGCATGGGAGAAAAAACTAGACTTTGATCAGAGTGTTGTGCTACTGCCAGCATGGTTGTTACTTGAAAAAATCCCAAAGAAAACCCAAAACAAACCAGCAACTAAACCCCCTTCTAACCACAAGAAACCCAGCCACATAGGGTAGAACACATTGGGAAATACATTACTCTAAGCTTCTTCCTTTGTGCTTGCTTGGCTACATGAGATCCAGTACCCTGACAGGGTTCCTCAGACTGGCATGGAGCAAAGCCCTGCTGAAGGGTCATCACTGCAGCTCCATGCAGGAGTAGGTCTCATGGAGCTTTTCCTGTAGGAGTAACCAATACAACTGTATTGCATGTGGCATTGAACAGACCTTTTAGAAATCTAATTTTACATTTCCTTCATAAAACAATGACAAATTACTAGTCTGGATAACTCCTGTCTTGAATTGTTCTGCCTATGCTTGGTGTTCTTGTTAAGAATGTTAAAAAAACCTCACTCTTCCCCTACAAAGCTAAATGGGGCATCACCCCCTACATTTCAAAGGAAGGGTATTCTTATCTGTATTTTTCATGGCCAACTCAAAAGGTAGGAAGAAAAGAAGAAAAACTTTATTTTCTGTTCAGCCAACCCTGTTAGGGGTAAAAGGATTGCTTTTCAGCATGTGTGACAGAGATGTGTCCAACATTGGAGCCATAGAGAACACATTTATAAACATGCCACAGCTGAGCAGCACAAAACACCTATGAAAGCAGCTAAGAGTGGTTGTTCTGAGCCTCTGGTTTCTCTTGTTTGTTTAATTTTAAGTGCTTTATGGATAGATTATTCAGATAACACTGACATTCTTGCTCATGAAAATAGGTCAGTGTGTTTATTTCCAGCATTAAATGTGTGACCCTTAACTGTCCCCACAGGCTTGTAATAGTCCTTAATTTTGCTTGCCTTGCATTTGTACTGATTTTACTCTTGCTGTTAGAATGAAATACCACCACTGACACAATTTTGGTTTTACCTTCAACAAGTATCTCTTAGAGATGTAAGCACCAGTAAAATTTCAGAAGTACCTCAATTAATTGTAGGATTGATCCCTACTCTTAAAAGTCACACAGTTTTAGGACAACTGAAGGTATCTGAAAGTTGTGTTGCCTTATGCTAAGTAATAATAATGACTTTCTCTTACTGAGCACAACAGTCAGTTCCAGTGCTGAGTCTCACAAGGGAAGTTGCTGGGGCTCAGAGAACAGCTCAGATGGCACAACAGATATGTGGCACTCAGCAGTGAGAAGGCAGCACATTCTGGTGTTGTATTCAACTTGTAGATTAATCAATCAATTTGTGGATTAATCAATCCAAAACACACTTAAAATTAGTACTAAGTCCAGCTGGAGATAGGTGAGCGTTCACACAACCAAAAAGCAGAAGGGGGACATAGCAAGAACACAGGTTCTCCCCTGTACTCTTTTCAGCTTGGAATATACGCCAGCTAATCGGCTTGGTTTGAAAATGTTAACAAAATGTAAAACAAATGCCTCATCTGGCTACTTGTGCTAAAACCTGTATGGAGAATGGAGCAGAATGATTGCTGCCTACAACTGCTTGAAAGGAGGTTTTAGCGAGGTGGCGGTTGATCTCTCACAAGTAACAAGTGATAGAACAAGAGGAAATGGCCTCCAGTTGCACCAGGGGAAGGTTAAGTTAGACGTTAGGAAAAACTTCTTCACAGAAAGGGCCATCAGGCCTTGGAACAGGCTGCCCAGGGAGGTGGTTGAATCACCATCCCTGGATGTGTTTAAAAGTTGTGCAAGTATAGAGCTTAGGGACAGGGTTTAGTGATAGGCTTGGTAGAGTTGGGTTAATGGTTAGACTTGATGATCTTAAAGGTCTTTTCCAACCTAAATGATTCCATAATTCTGTGATTCTAAAAGAAGGACATCAAGATCCTGTTACCCCAAGGTGTTAACACACAGCAATCCCTCTTGCCCTACCCTTTTCTGTTTTCTTCTTTATTCAAATAGATGGATAAAAGAATGTTTTCAGGTTTTAAAGGATTTGTAGTGTTTCCCTAAATAACCGGGACCTGTTGTGATCACTGGAAGCTTATTTTGGATCTTGGCTTTCTCAGATGTTAGAAATGTTTAAACTGGACACAGTGACCTGCACTACTCCAGAGATAAGCAGCTGCCCCAGTTGTTATTAGACTGAAGTCTTTAGCATACCTATGGCCCAACACATTAACTGCTTTGATTATTGAAAAATAAAAAGTCTCTAGAACCTGTCTTAGATTCAAGATGCAGAGCTTTTACACAAACATTAAGTTCAGAGTCCAAATGTCCTTGTCTACCGTACAGAACAACTGATGTGAGACCGGGTAATTTATAGAATGATACAAGGTAGTGGTGTGGATTTCTCCAGCTTACATTATGGGCAGTTGGTGAGGTGTCATTATGGACTCTCCAGTCTTAAATATGGATCAGTCAAAGCTTCTATGGAAAGTTTTGCCAAAGCAAAACTTAAATATCAGCATTTCCTAGAGGGTTCTATTATGAAAGCTTTAATCTTATTAGTTCTATTATTTAGAAACATAGCTGCACCAGAGGAAAGGTATTTCTGAGAATCATACAGGATTTTTACAGACACCTTGTCAAAATTAATGACAATTTTACTGTTAAATCTCTTCACAACATGGCATTGCAAAAGCTCAAGTGTCCAGTTCCCACAGGAAAATTTACCTGTTTCCTAATTTTGTTTCTGTAGGCAGGAAGCTGCCTTCTGAGCTGCAAATGAAGCCGTCACAGGGACAGCATTTTGTGTTGATTATCCTGTTGCAAAGCCAGAGGGTAAAATGAGGATTTTACAGAAAGCATGAATTTGTGGGATCTGAACTGGGGATGAGAGACCAGTAAAGGATGTTCTATGTTCAGCTTTTAACCTTAACTTTGTGAACACTGTCCAAGTTAAAAACCTTAGCATAAGTAACTCCTACAGGAAAAGCATTAAAACTGGTTTGAGAGAGAGCAGCAGTCTAAGCATACAGCCTGTGGAAACATGTTTGTTCCAAGACATCTTGTTGAAACAAAAATGGAACAGGAGGGATGTTGCAGGGGAGGCTGTGAATGCAGTGTTCACACTGCATCTCCTGGGCTACTCTGCAGTAGTACTGTGCAGACTGGCAGCACAATACCCAGCAAACCCACAGCGAAGGCCGAAGGTGCTCTCCAGAGCACGACTGATGCGATACGCTGAACAGCTTTGCTTGCAGTCAGGAGTAACCAGAGTAACTGTCTGCAAGCTGGCTGTAGACAGTCATCTAGCTGGATAGCAAACACACCTCGGCAGGCATTGCCCAAGCGGAGGGTCTTGTTCCTGCTCATCAACTGTTGTGCTGACACAGCCGTTTCACTAACCTAATAGATTTTACTCCCACATTACTTGCTTGGTCCAGCCACGGTTGTCTGTCTTGGGTTCCTTTGCCCTGAAGTCACACTCACAAGGAAGGGAAGAATAAAAAAGGACAGAGATGGATCAGATAAGCAGAAATTGTTACTGTCTGAAAGATAAAGAGCTTCAGCAGAAGTATTCAAAGAACAAAGTGTCCTGTAGGTACTTAAGTAGTTCACTGTTTTAAAGGGGCCTTCATGTGGATTCAGACAAGGATATTTATGTTTGGATTTGTACTGGCTGCTTACCTGGAACCCTCAGGCTCTGTTAAAGCTAAAATACATTTGTTAGCCTTAACCCTTGAAGCACGGGAATAAAGCACTGGAGTAGTTTTTCCATCATATATTTAGATAACTTACTTAGAATGTCTAACCATAAACTTCAGTATACATCCAAGTAGAAATAATTTCTTGTTGACCATTCAAGCAGCAGCTGACCCAAGGATCTACTTTTTTTCTTTTCATCTGTTACAAAAATGAATTTTGGACAAAAAGACATCAACACACAGGCTGAACAGGTTTCTGTCTTAAAGGGCTTCAAGATATGGGAGGGGGAACTCAATTTTCTGGACTGACTACCCAGTGGCTGCTATCTGTACCCTGTTGCCTGCTAGGACACTCGATGTCTGACAGAAGACATTGTCTTTTCCTTGGCAATCAAAGCTGAATTGCTGTGCAGTATGTAAAAATCTCTCTCCCTAGAGTATTAATCAAAACGTCATTTAACTATATGTTTTGTTCACGTGCTTTCTTGCAGCTAGCATTACCAGTCTGCCCTGGATAAAAGATGTAGGCAATCTCAGAGCACTCTAGCATTACTTATCGACTAAGCCTCAGTGAGCCAACGGCATTATGTACATATTTATTTCTGCACACACACATATGTAGCCTCTGGACTTGACTCTTAGGGCAGAACAAGGTGTGAAAATCATACCGGTTTCTGGTCACTTTTCTATGAAATAAAAGCAAAAGTACCAGACGTGAACGCCTCACATATTATAAATCCACCAAGTAACCCAGCTCTTTTAGGGGACAAAAGGTGATTTTCCATAAATTCGAAATCTCCCCCATCTCATTTGTCAGGGAGGAAAGGACAAAGGTTCACTTGGCTGGAGTGCTCTGATGAGCTGGCTAAGTTCCATTAAGCATTTAGTTCCATTAAGCACCATTAGCCTCTGTAGTCCAGAAACACATGAAGTAAGCCAGAAGCCAGGCCTCAAACAACTGTGCAGTATGAAGGAGAAAAAGATATAGGAATAGGGGTTCTTGTACCACATGAGGCACCAGCTAACTGGAGTGTGGCAGAAGTTTTAACCTAGACTGGTGCTTATATACAGATCTCCTATCAACTGGGCTTCCAATTCTGATGGTGGACTGGAAAAAGGCTGTTCATTCTGACAGATTCAAGCTACGATTCAGTGCAAGGTCTGGTGTGAGATAATCTAGCAAGTCAGCACCAGAATCCAGGAGGAAAAAGAAAAGTAAATGTTCACCTTCTGGGGCAATAGAGCAATTCCTCCTAAAGATATAACTTTAAATGTGCAAATCCAGCTAAAGCAAATACCTATCAGACCTGAGTATTCAGAAGAAATTTCAGACTCACATGGCACTGCAGATCTTCTTAATTTTCTACATACTTTTGAGTAGTAGTACTACAGAGCAAGGCAGAATACTCACGGTCTAAGTAAAGTGAGCCAGGTAAGATGAATTACGGAATCTTTTCAGATTATTGTAGTCTGTAAAGGAACCACTTTTCAAAAAAAGGATTCTCAAAAATCATAGAATCATAATGGATTGGAAGGGACCTCGAAAGATCTAGTCCGATCCTCCTGCAACAGCAGGATCACCTAGACCAAATCACACAGGTGGGCCTTGAACATCTCCAGTGAAGGAGACTCCACAACCACCCTGGGCAGCCTGTTCCAGTGCTCTGTCACCCTCACCGTGAAGAAGTTCCTTCTCAGGTTGACTTGGAACCTTCTATGTTCCAGCTTACAACCATTGCCCCTCATCCTATCAATACATGACACTGAGAATAGCCCAGCTCCATCCTCCTGACACCCACCCCTCAAGTATTTGTAGACGTTAATGAGATCACCCCTCAGTCTTCTCTTCTCCAAGCTAAAGAGACCCAACTTCCTCAGCCTCTCTTCATAAGGGAGGTGCTCTACCTCCTTCATCATCTTTGTTGCCCTTCACTGGACCCTCTCCAGCAGCTCCACATCCCTCTTGAACCAAGGAGCCCAGAACTGGACACAATACTCCAGGTGTGGTCTCACCAATGGTCAAGGTAATTTCAGGAGTTGTTTAAGCAAGTCCTGACTGAACTTGTTGGGTAGCTGCTAAGTGGAAGGACACAGACATGGGGCTACAGCAGTGGATTCTATGAGAAGGAACCACTAGGGGCTGTCTCCATGTTGCAGAGACAGTTCCAACTGGCTCCATGATGGATCTGCCATTGGCCAGAGCTGAGCTTCTCAGCAAAGCTGGCGTTGTTTCTGTGATAACACATTTAAGAAAGGGTGAAAACTACTGTGTGGTAGCTGGGAGAGAGGCCTGAGAAAAAGTGAGAGAAACAATCCTGCAAATCTTAAGGAAGAAGGAGCAGGAAAGAGGCACTTCTGGTGCTAGAGCACATTCCCTTGCAACCTGTAGTGAAGACCATGACACATGGACATGAATGATGGAGAAGATACCTACCTGCAGCTGCACAAGGATGACCCTACACTGGAAGAGGTGGCTGTGCCTTGAAACCCAAGCAGAGTAGGCTCCTGGCAGGAGCTGTAGCCTGCAGAAAGGAATACAAGCTGGAGTAGATTTTCTGGCAGGACTTGTGACCCTGTTGGGAAGTCACCACTAGAGCAGTCTGTTCCTGAAAGACTGCATTCCATGGGAAGGACCCATGTTGGAGTAGCTTGTGAAGGACTGTCTCCTGTGAAGGACCACATGCTGGAGCGGGGGAACAGCGTGAAGAGGAAAGAGCAGCAGAGATGAAACGGTTACAAACTGACCACATCTCCCACTCCACAGCCCTGCTGGGTGGGGTAGGATGTAGAGGAGCTACTCTGTTTTGCCCATTATAATAATTGGTAAGTGATCTCCCTGCCCTTACTTTGATGAAGGCATAAGAAGATTTATTTTTTAATCCCCCATCTTGCTGAGGAGGGTGAGAGTGGTCAGGTGGGCACGTGGCAGCCAGTGAAAGCCAGCCCACCACACAACCCTACTGTTCTCCCATTTCTAGATATAAATCCAACAAAAACATTATACAGTCTTGCAGAGGTCATACCTGCAAAAGTTGTGCCAAGAATCCTCTTTCTAGGAGGATTTTGCTTTGCAGTGCAAATTCTCCAACAAGGGTTTCTCCTCCACACTGCGTATCTCATTTTCAAGCACATCTGTGTGTTTTCCAGCACGATGATAATCTGAAAGTCACACTGTTATTTACACATAAAAATAAAATTTAAAAGCATAATAATTTTTAATGCAAAATCCACCCCTACTAGCAACAGCACAGGTCTGCAATCACAGTTAAGATGCAATAAATGATCTTACGTTGTTTTGGTTTTCCTGAGGTGTGTTCAATTTGAAACGTGACATTTCTAAACCCGTGGTCCGTTTTCATAATCTCAGAGAGGCAGCAAACAAGTCCAATAAAAACCAAACGTAATATATCATGACTCAAGGAAAAGATTTTATTTTAGGGCTAACAAGTTGATAATAAATAAAGGAATATAATAATGTAATAACAGATGTTCTCATGCACTTAACACATACAATAATGCTGGCTTACACTGCTGTTTGGACAAACTGAGAAGAGGTATTTGGCAATATTATAAGTCTGAATAGTTTAAAGATCATGGAACAAGAAATTATTTCCGCTGTTTTTACATTTCTTTTATACAAATTCAAATAAATATTAATATATCTATTTTTCCTCAGATTTTCTGTTCACTTTTAACATGCCCAATAACAAAGCCACGGTAATATACAACTGCCAAGAAAGACTATTTATGAATTATACTTATTAATATTTCTAAAAATGTATATTATTTATGTCACATTGTGCAAGCTCTTTAGGTAAAATCAGATCTCAGGAAAAACTGCAGAAAATTTTAACTCATTAAAACATATCCAGTGCAAAGGCCAGTCCCAGTCCACATGTTATGATACTGTAATGTAAGCCAATATAATTTAAAGAATGAAACATGCCTATATGATTCAGAGGAAGCTCAATGCTTTATGCTTTAGTGATCTGACATCTAATATGCAGATTCTGCAGTACCAGACATTTTTCAAACCTTCATGAGATGGCAAAATAATGTTAAGACTTTATAGGTTGGCTTTTTTTGTTAAGGATAACTTACATTAACAGTACTACAGTGGCCAAAAAAGACAAACTATTATAATAGAAATCAATCTGATTAAAAAATTAAATATTCCAATTAACACTGAAAAAGTGTTCGTAATCATTATTTACAATTCATCTATGATACCAGTGTATAACTCCACACAGTCAAAGTCTACCACTTTCCAAGCAAAACTCAATTCCTGTATCCCATTCAAGCATTTGATAGCAATATGATGTAGATGACCAATGTATCAGTTTAAAGAGGGAGATCGGTCTGTGGTCCAGAGTAGTTCTATATATGGCCATTTGGTCTGCAAGCAGCGTTTTACAGGAGTGTCGTCAGTCTGCAGCATTGGTTCTTCAAACCCCATAACGACTGCTGTGCCTTCTACATACATGACCTGTCAAAGCAAAATCAATTATGTCAGACTATGTATGCTTAAAACCTCTAAGGTAAGATGACTACATAATCTAATCTGTGTTAGGAGAAAACATTATTTTTATTACAAAAATAAAAACTGGTTTTGGTTTCTTGGTTATTTTTTTAAAATGAAATGAGGTCTGCAATTGCAACAACTTACCTATTAGACTTGAGTGCCTGAATACCCTGATCAGGCTGTATTTGTTTGACAAATTACTCAATAAAGTGAGGAAAAACAATCTAGGAAATGCAATGCGAGAATTCTGCATCAACAGCTCTTCCACTACTGTAGCAGCTGCAAAGTTTGATATATGAACAGTCCTCTTTAGACTTAATTTTATGGAATTAGTTTTCCATATAATGGAACTTCTGTTGCAAAGCAGCTCTGTTTGTAAAACAACATTTAAAATACAATAGGCAGAATCCTCTGAAAAAAATCTGTTTCAATTTTCTTGATTACATATGCATGTTCAGTAGTAAAGATAAATGCAGCTTTGAATGCTTTTGCCTACATGTTGGGGTATTAAACTGCTAGAGACTTCACAGGTTTTCACCTCAAGCTATTCCAAAGACTCATGAACACATACATTTTCTCAGACAGTATTCTTACCTGAAGTCATTTTCATTCTGTATGTCTACTGATGCCTTATAATCTTCTGCTCTACATGATAATTCAGGATCTAATTTAATAGCAGCCGTGGTGCATGCCACAGCAGGTTATTTGTGCTTGTCTCCCTCTAAGGGGTTCCAAAAAACAATAATTTTTTGATGCAAGTACAAACTACTACAATCCTACCCAAAAAAATCCCAACCATCTCGATTTAGATGCAGGGTTACTTACAGATTTTGCAGTTTGTCTGTGTTACATCTCCATTGTCCTCTACAGTTTAGCTCGCACTTGTCACAGATAAGCGTGAGAAGTGCACTATTCAAAGTGCATATGTGGTCTACCCAAGCAATGCACTACACTAGCTAAAACAGCATCAGGAGCAAAGCAGTTTCAAGGTACATAACATACAACCTAACATACAACACTAATTGTTACTCAGGCTAGATGTAAGTTTCTTAATTTTTACCTTTTCATTATAGTTAGATTGCTTCAGTCCATTGTAATGGTAAACAGTGAATGACTCTGAAACCCTGGAGTCCTAGTAGAAAGAAGACAATTTCATGTGACCTTTACATCAGACTTGGACAGTCTCTTTACAACTAGAAAGATGCATTTAAACAGGAAGACTTGAGGGAATTTTAAAAAAGTATGACTTCGTTTAGGCAACATCATCTTGAAGATTTTGCTCATTTTTACCTTTCTCATCCTGAGTAAAATATGTCAGTAAATTAACAGGTAACACCCCCACATGCAAGTTATAATTTTCTTTACTCACCAGGACACTTTGAACTACACAATATTTACTAAGGACCAGATCCAATCTCTACCCCTGCACCTGAGAGCTAAAAACTCCAATCTATTCTTGCCTAACTGTAAACTAATTGTGAAGACACCTGCTCAGCTGAGGCCTGACAGCAGATGTAAGGCAGTTGTCAACCTTCCCCATTCTGAGTGTTTAAATGCTTTATTCCTAAAAAGACTGAAAAGCTTTGCATTTCACTGGATCAGGAAACCCAAATCAGATGTAATATCACCTCTTTTATGCCTACTAGACCTGGCTGCAAACAAAATCTTATCCCTTTTCTATGTATGTGGAGGTAGTGGCTGGAATGAGAATAAACCAGCTCAGATTACAGTACATCCAGCAGATTACAAAAAGCCCTCATTCATTTTTCTCCTAAATGAATGAAAAACCTTATCACTGTATAGGTCTCTCACAGCAACCCAGGCTATTCAGTGGAGGGGAGGGTGGTAAAAAGGAAGGCTATGTGGTAACTCTGATTATAGAAGCTGCTTCGGAGAGATAAATAAAATCAAGCTTTGATGGGAAGGAAAGAGGACACTTCCTGCCCTATGGATGGTTAAGGATTTTGTGCAGTATTGGTTTCCTGAAAAAAGGGCTATTGGGGAACTTGGGAAACTCCCTCTCTGGGTGCCTGCCCTAAGCACTAAAGAGCCAGGCTTGCTCTCTCAGCCTGAAAGGTCTTTGAATATTTTTCTTCCAAGCCAACCTATATGGAAAAGAAAGCCGAGATACCTTTCTGCTTCGGAGGTGGAGTTCAGTACTTTCTCGGTGAGTTAGAATGGGGTTTTCAATATGGTTGGCAAAGAAGGAATCAAATCTTTATCTCCTGAGCACTAGCTACACATTGAAATATTGTATAAAGTGCAGCATCATCAGTTCCAGATATCTCTAGCATCTGCTGTTTCCTCACAGTGTTTTCAATGCATTCATCTTCATTTCTGCAGAATTTCACTCTCAGCAAGAATTCTGAATGAGGTGTCAGTATGGGTAAGGGCTCCTGCTATCAGATCCACGGAGTGCACACTGACTGGACAACACATCCATGCCCACAGCATTCCTTCAGTAGCTGACACCAGCAGGTCCCAAGTCCAAAAGTGCTGATTGTTCAGACTGTACCTCTAAGGCAGACAACACTTCACATGCTTTCTACTGGAGCCAGCAAAGGCTCAACAGCACCAGCAACACTGAAAGACAGGGCTTCATGTGCAGAAGGGAATTCATACTTGCTGGACAGGCACTGACCTGGGAGCTCCTGTTTTACAGCAGGCAGAGCTGTTCCACCAACTCTCTCACTGACTAAGGCAGAGGTCTACCCATGATTTCACTATGTTCCCTTCTCCAGCTACTCTTCTTCAGCCAGTGATACACTTCGGTGATTGGCATTTAGGGCAGCATCCCTGTATGATGGCTGTTTTTTCCAGCTGCCTACTGCTCACAGTACTGGATAGTTTAGGCACAGCCACTCATAGAGGATATGCTCTTTGGCTTTCTGAACTTCGCTCCAGAGCCTAAAATTAACTTCCAGGTTTGCATGTGTAATATAATTATATAAGATTAAGCTATATTTAATTCCACTTCTGGATATAAAAATTAAGAAGAAACATTTGGTAAATACAAAATGGAGATATAATTCTGTACATCAATGAACACTTTGAACTCCTTTTTCCTCTAGATAACAAATCATCTCTTAGTGATTAGCCCATACCACCTTTGGCAGTGCAGTTCTAGTGTCTTCTGAATGACCAGATTATTTCATAGTGCATAATGTTACACCAAACAGCACTGTAAAACCCTTAATAAAATGTCTTGTTGAAGGCTTTTTAAAAATAGTTTCAAATTTCTTTGGTTTTAAGAATTAAGCCATACAGTTTCAATTACATGTTAAGCCTCCAATGAAGTAATTTTCTCAGCCTTTCCCTTCCCTCCACCAGCCCATCTTTCTCTCCCTAAAGAAACCCCCTATCTTCTGCCCATACAAGCATTTGCATGGCCATGGAATAAGCCTCCACATACCTGCAAAGACAGCTCTAATCCAGATGAGTTCCTTCTTCTGATTTATTACTTATGTGTACAAAGAGGTTCCTTGTGGCAAGGAAGCAGCATGGGGGCATGAAAATGTGACCCAGGGCAAAGAGAAGAGGACAGCAGTGGTGCTGCTGTCTTAAAGAATATACAGGATGGATTGAGGTTTGAAAATAATTTTCCATTACCCTGGTAAATACTCACTAAACGTAACTCTGTCATGACTTTTTGCTAAACTGTCAAACATTTTACATTACTAGAGACACGCATAAAAATACTTTAAGTTTGTTTCCAAACTTTTCCCATTTGCTAGCAACTACAACAGACGTTTGTAATATTAATAAAACCAGTATGGTCATTGATTCTTAGCAAAAAACCTGAGAATAACTTTTTGAGTAGCAAATCACACTGATTTCATATACAAAATTACTACATGTTAACAACTAATATTAAATATCAGCTTGAGAACTTGTTGCTACAATGGCATTTCCTTCCAGTGTAAAATTGACAGAACCATGGGCACCTTAGGCAAAACAGCTTGTTGTGTGATACAGGAAGGTAACTTGCTGGTCAGCTGGGTCAAATGTAATACTCATTATTATAAATAACTTTGTGATATTGATGGAAATACTTAATGAGCCTTAAAACCCAGCAGATCAGAGAACACTTTGCAGCAATGAAGCTATATTGATTACCTGCTCAGGGAAAAATTCTTGCAGAAAGGGTCCCAGTAATATGATGCCCAGTCCTTCTGGGTCTAATTTGGTCTTCATGAGGTTTACGCTGACAAAAACATTGAATATAAAAGTGAGTAAGACATTTTTATTCTTGCATGACAAAGTTATGCTGTGCTACCACATACTGGCTGCCAAGTATAGCAATACTGTTCTATTTTTAATCGTTAAGTGACAACTGCACCAGAAAGGCATGTAAGTTGCCAAAACACAGTTATTTTTAAATAAAAACTAATCTGTTATTTTAAATTAAATAAGTGATAATTCTGAAGGAGCACCATATTTGGTAAAACAATTTGAAACCCATATAATCTAAAACCAGGTTTACTGCCCAACGGGTGTTTTGCTGTCTTGTAAGCGTTCTTAGATATACAAAACAATGATCTCTTAAATGCAGCTCTGTACTGCCAAACAACCTGTTTTTCAAATGGAGATTTGAAAAGCCTCCAAGATTTGCAAAGTACATTGAAATAAAATTAACAGACACATTTCTTATTCACATCACATCCTTGATATCAAAGCAGCCAAAACAAACAAGTAATGAAAATATTAACAACACTAATCTGAAAGACTTGTTTTAAGAACATGGTAAAATTTCAAGTCACTACAAATGAATGTCAACTTTAACTTTTTACTTCTAGTTAAGCAATGTATTTCTAGAGGTGTCAGATAACTTTAAACATTCATTTTCATCCACTTATCTCCTTTGCCTAAGTTACAAGTTGTACGTACACAAGAATATCCTCACTGGGTCAAACTAACAGAACATCTTGCCCAGTATCCTATTTCTTATGACAGAGTACAACAGGACAAGCACACAGTGATATCCTTGGTTTACCCTCCCCATTTCCAGCAGTCTGCTCTTCAAAGACATCTGCAGTGAGAAGCAGTATCTAAAACACAAAGATATTTTGCCTTGTAAAGGAGCTCAGGGTAGCTGGTTAACATTCAAAGACCACTTCCTTGAAGCACAAGAAAAGAGCATTCTGACAGGAAAGAAGTCAAGGAAGGCAAACAGAAGACCTGCATGGTTAAACAGGGACCTGCTGGGCAAACTGAAGAAGAAGAAAGCCTGTAGGTCATGGAAGGAGGGGATGGCCACTTGGGGTGATTGTAAGGCTCTAGTGAGAGAATGGAGGGATGCAACTAGGAAAGCCAAAGCCTCCTTGAAATTAAACCTTGCAAGAGAAGTCAAGGGCAACAAAAAGGGCTTCTTGAAATACACCGCAGGTAAAACTAAAACTAGAGGCAAAGTAGCCCCCCTGCTGAATGAGGTGGGTGCCCTGCAGCGAAAACAGAGATACTGAACACCTTTTTTGCCTCTGTTTATACTTCTGGGGGCTGTTTTGATATCAAGCCCCAGACTGCTGAGAGTCCAGAGGAAGTCAAGGCAAGAGAGGAACCTGCCTGGGTTGATGAGGACTGGGTTAGGGATAAGTTGAACAAACTGGACGTACACAAATCCATGGGCCCTGATGGGATGCACCCGCGAGTGCTAGGGGAGATGGTGGAAGTCATTGCTAGGCCACTCTCCATCATCTTTTTTAAGTCATGGGGATCAGGAGAGGTGCCTGGGGAATGGACGATAGCAAATGTCACTCCAATCTTCAAAAAGGGAAAGAAGGAGGACCCAGGTAACTATAGACCAGTCAGCCTCACCTCCATTCCATGAAAGGTGATGGAATGATTTGTTCTAGAGGTTGTCTCCCGGCACATCAAGGACAGGAGGGTCATTAGGGACAGTCAGCATGGCTTTACCAAGGGAAAGTCATGCTTGACCAACTTGATAGCCTTTTATGAGGGCATAACCAGGTGGATAGATGATGGCAGAGCAGTGGATGTGGTCTGTCTTGACTCCAGTAAGGCACTTGACACAGTCTCCCACAGCATCCTCACAGCCAAACTGAGGCGGTGTGGCTAGATGGTTGCATAGTGAGGTGGATCGTGAACTGGCTGCAGGATAGAAGCCAGAGAGTAGTGGTCAATGGGACAGAGTCTAGTTGGAGGCCTGTATCTAGTGGAGTGCCCCAAGGGTCAGTACTGGGACCAGTCCTGTTCAATCTATTCACTGATGACTTGAATGAGGGATTAGGGTGCACTGTCAGCAAGTCTGATGTGCTGATGACACAAAGCTGGGTGGTGTCACTGACACCCCAGCAGACTGTGCTGCCATCCAGCAAGACCTGGACAGGCTGGAGAGCTGGGCAGAGAGAAATTTAATGAAATATAACAAGGGCAAGAGTAGAGTCTTGCATTTTGGCTAGAACAAACCCAGGTACAAGTACAGGTTGGGGACTGACCTGTTGGAAAGCAATGTAAGAGAAAGGGAGCTCGGGGTCCTGGTGGACAGCAGGATGATCATAAGCCAGCAATGGGTTCTTGTGGCCAAGAGGGCCAACAGCATCCTGGGGTGGATCAAAGGGGGTGTGGTTAGCAGATCAAGAGAGGTTCTTCTCCCCTTCTACTCTGCCCTGGTGAGACCACATCTGCAGTAGTGCATACAGTTCTTGGCCCCTCAGTTCAAGAAGGATGTGGAGCTGCTGGAGGGAGTCCAGCATAAGGCAACAAGGATGATGAAGGAGGTAGAGCACCTCCCTTATGAGGAGAGGCTGAGGGAGTTTGTTCTCTTTAGCTTGGAAAAGAGGAGACTGAGGGGTGACCTCATTAATGTCTATAAATATGTGAAGGGTGGGTGTCAGGAGGATGGAGCCAGGATCTTCTCAGTGTCATCTAGAGATAGGACGAGGAGCAATGGGTGTAAGCTGGAACATAGGAACCTCCACATCAACCTGAGGAGGAACTTCTTCACAGTGAGGGTGACGGAGCACTGGAACAGGCTGCCCATGGGGGTTGTGGAATCTCATTCACTGGAGATGTTTAAAACCCACCTGGATGTGTTCCTGTGTGACTTGGTCTAGGTGGTCCTGCTGTTGCAGGGGGATTGGATTGGATGATCTTTTGAGGTCCCTTCCAATCTCTAATGATTCTATGACTCTACATATGCTTAATTGGCTTTGAATCCACATACGCTTGTGGCATCTAATAAACTCCACTCACAAAATTAAAATTAACCTTCGGATTCTGGGAGTAGTTATCTCCTCCTGTTTTAAATCGGCAGTGTGATACTTTGTTTTATTAACATCTTGTTGTCCTATTGTGAGAAGCAATAACAATCATTCTCCTAACTTTAGAAACCTCTCTTACACGTCCAATGGTTGTCTCTCTTTTCTAGGTCCAACAGTCTTAGCTTAGTTCTTCCCTGTAATAATACCATTCTGTAACTTTGACTTGACTTGTTGCCTTCCTAATAACTTTCTGCAGCCTTTTTTTTTTAAGATAGAGTGAAACATCACACAGCTATCCAATGAAATAATTAAGTATCAGTTTACATCTAAGAACTGTTTCCTGAAAGGTGACATCCAGTTCACAGCCCAATAATGTGCATGTAAAATCAGGATTCTTTTATCCCCTGTGCAATTAATCTACATTAACTTAACTGAGACTTCTCCGTTACCCTTTCAGTAACTGCTACTGCTCTTTCACATGATTTTAAAGTATCTTTTCTGCCTCAGTATGCATACAATGTGTTATGAGAGTAATTCTGTTTAGGCCCTTGGGAAAGGGATTTTAAAATTAAGTATATGAAATATCCTATAAAAAATTACACTACTAAAGTGAAACTATAACTAAGTATTTGACAGTTACTGGACTTGAATCTTATTACTTGGAGGACAAAATTTTACATATTTTACTGGCTGTCTGAAACCAAAAACATTTCAAATTCTTTAACTGTTGTAGCAGTTACAAAAGCTTTGTTTTTGTAAACAGAAGCAAGGCAGATGTAGGTCAAGATAACTGTGAAACTGCATTTTAAATTATCAAATGAAAGCAATCTGCACACTCACTATTGAATCTAACCCTGACTGACTCTATGACTTGGTCTAGGTGATCCTGCTGTGGCAGGGGGATTGGACTCGATGATCTTTCCAGGTCCCTTCCAATCCCTAATGATTCTATGAAATACAAGGTCTGTTTAAAAAACACAATGCCATAATAAGTTTAATTATGGGCAATGCACAAAAATTCATTAAGAAGGGAGATCTAATATAATTTTATTGCTGTATTTTTGTACCCAGTATTTTTGCAGATTTATTGAGGCAGCAGAACAATTAAACTAGGGCTTTTTCCACCACTCACTGCCATAATATGAATGCTAGCCTTTTTGTCTTGTTTTTTCTTTGACTTTAGTTTCCTGGGTGTCTTCTGATTCTAATTTTCACTCCAGTTCTCAACAGAAAACAGCTCAGTAAACTTTGTAAGCTGTAACATCAGAAAGGACAGAAAATGGCATCAATCAAATTTCAGTTGGCTGCGGTAAGTAAGCTTGCAGTCTCCACAGCCATTCTAATACAACAACCAAATTAGACTCCAATAAACTAGAGCATATGTTTATGGAAGAGCAGAAGCGTCTTTTCGAGATGTAAAAATGTTCAAGCACAGAGCTGTCCTTCCAAGGTTAATTATTAGTGGCAAATGAAACTTTGACACTGAAAGTTAACTGTTGCCACTGAATACTAGTCCTGTCCACATAAGAGCTAAGTAAGCTACTTTTCAGTTGATACTTTTAACTCTAGTCCTAGGATTCATGATGTCATTTCTGGACACAAATAACCATTATAAACAGCACAAGGTACTGAGTGTTGGTGGAAACAAGAGTGTAACTGGATCTACTTCAGCTGCCAACTCTGCGGAGAGATGCAGTGGGAATCCTACGCGTGTAAGCATCTTGGTTGGCTGTCTCTTCTGCTACTCACAGAGTTTTATCCTTGTTAACATACAAAAGCACAGCCATGACAGTAACATACAAAGTAATGCAGGTGGTCTGAGGGGGTTTTTTGGCTTCTAGCTATCATGACCAAAGGAGAGATGTTCATTTGAATTCCTTCCATTTCGTTTAGGGATGACTTAAAAAGCTTCAAAACATTTTCTGTGCCCAGAAAGTAAGCATGAAAAAATACTGAAAAACCACTAAAGAAATTGACTACATATTACTTACTATACTTCTGTAGCATTTACATTTTAATTATACTTACTATTCAGGATCTGAAACAAGGTCCAGAGCCTTCATTACGTCTTCTAGCAGAGTGTCAGGTATAAAACCATTATCTGAAGAAGTAGCAAACTTCTCATTAGGAAAAGAAACAAAACATTTTCCAGAAATAGAAACTGTATTAAAAAATACAAATAGCACATATTTTTATCTCTAAAATTTGCTAACAAGTGGCGGAGCTCTAGAGGGAACAAATGTTTTTCATACAGCTCTCTATTGTTTTTAAAAAATAAAGAGTGCAACACAGAAACTGAAGGTTTATCATTGGTACTGTTAGAAGTACAGAATTTGCTGAGAATTCAATCTCGTTATAGCAGTCTTCATGTTCACTACATCCCTTGGCACATTTTTCTTCCTTTTGATCAGTTAAAATAGTTACTTTAAAATAGTTACACACGTTCTGTTTTCCGAAAAGTAGTAAATACTACATTACTTTGGTATGGAATTTGAAATGGATTTGAAAATTTGGAACAGATTTTAGAAAATGGTGGATCTATTTTTTGAAGAGACATCCTACATATTGAAGTGCACTAGTCTTTACAATTTCTTTCCACTGAATGAATACCTTTCCTTTAAAAAAAGCCCAAACCTATGTTAGCAAGAAGTACAGATCTTACCCTCAGGGTCATAAGTCTGGAAAACCCTCCTAGCTTGTTCTGAAGGTGCTTCAGGAGCAACAAGGGCCATATCCTTAGGAGAAATAAAAAAAACCACTCAGAATATTTTAAATTCAGATAGAAATCACTAAGGAAACAGCCATACTACAGAGGGTTGGACTTCAATCAAAATTTGAATACAACATAAGAAAAATTAAAATCATTTGGCAATACAGCTGATAGTGAGGTAAAATGATCAAGAAATATGTTGAAGATTATTCCACGATATTATGTAAGTCTTTTCAGGCACAAAGGCTAATTGGAGATTACATGTATTGGGTAGGAAATGTCAATTATCTTTCTTTGTATCTGAAAACACACACACATTTGTTCATGAAAGCGCACTCCATATACTCTGAAAGAATAAATATTTAGATAGAAAGCTGTGAGAGAACGTTTTTTCATGCTATGGCAGGATATAACCAAAGTAACTTCTAACTGCACAGGCCTATTCTTTCAAACACAAACTATGTAGTTCTGCTTTGGTTTATGAGCATGCAGTTCTACGAATAAAATCGCAACAGAATCCATGAATTAAGACTATCATTAAGGTTGTCCTCCCTCCCCCCAGATCATCTTGTTAATGTAGTACTTTCCACAGTTTCATGTGACGTGGAACAAGTTTTTAAAGTAAGTCTCCTGCAACTACCCACAAATGGTTTTTTGACAGTCCAACTGCACACAGTGTATTTCCGTTGGCATTTTAATTTTCCAGGTACTTAACTATTTTAGTGCATATGTACATGGGAACAACTTGGAGAACAAGTCACTGAATACATTACTCAATTCTCCACGTCCTTCAACTGAACTTTTAAACACAGTAAAGCCTTCTAATTGTTACATATTAATGCTGTTTATTAATGAAATGTGATTCACTGATGCTCTATGGAAGTCACTCACTCCAGGAAGAAACTTGGATCTTCATAAGATCAAACAAGACCCCCATCCCTTTTATCTTCAAAATAATTATAGCTTTTCCCTGAGAGAGTTGTTCTACCAACAGTTCAACCAAATTTTAATCCTGCATACACAGATCCCATGTATCCTCTAACTTAGCAGGTCATTAATTTCCAGTATCCACTCTGTGTATTTGTAGCTAGGAAAAAAAGCCCAACCATACCTCCTCAAGGCAGCAAAGCTGAAAACGTGACAAACATCTAACAAAGTACTTCGTGTGCCCATGCTGACATTTCATTGTATGTGCCAAAATATATCACCCTCCCCAGCCTCATGAATTGCATTTTGATGCGCCACAAGTATTGAAAGTCCCATATAAGGGAATATCATCAACAGTTAATTATAATAATTATTTCCAATCCTAAATACAACATGTTCCAAAAATTGTTTCACTTGTTGGTTCTTGTGATACACAAACAAGTCAGTTTCTATTATTCTGAAAAGTTATTCTCATCAGCAGTACCAGCTATTTTAAGATTCCATGTTTGTGCTCAGAGTCAAAAAATGCTCTTTATAAGTTTTAATGAAAACATTCCAGAAGTTTTTATTCTATAAATCAGAAGCAGAACATAATGCCTAAGCTATGCTGACAACCTGGCTATGCATTTTTACAAAGGTCCCACCCTGCAAGACCTGTTGCCCTTGACAATGAAATCTGTTCACATATGGACTGCTTTACATGCCCACTGTTGAGTGACACATGGAAGAATTATGCACTGTAGTACTAACACTCTTCTAAAAAATAGCCTAGAGACAAAAAACACTAATAACTATATCTTGCCATTCTTTACAAAGTCCTGCAAGAATGAAGATTATTTATCACACTGTTGTATTACAGAGAAAAGTGGGTATTTTTCCATGCAGAAGTATTCTTCTGAGCTATAATCAGTGATTTTCATGGTGACCACTTTTTCAAAATGGTCTCCTAAGAAAACAAGGTTGATGGGATTTCTCAAACCATCCCATCTCTCTAGGTCACTTCTGAATCCATTGCCCAGTATCGTTCTATTTGCCAGTGCAAAGGGAGACTTTCAACTTTGTGTTGAAACGGGATGCTAAGTAGGGAGGAAACAAATAGGTCTCTGTGCCCGCTGAGAGGGAAGGCAGAACCCTGCTGTGAATCGCTTTGTGTGTGCGTGTGGCAATGGGTAGAGAACCACTGGCAAAGCTCAGACCTGTGACTATATGTCCACATGTTATAGGATGCACCATTGCCCTTCCAATCCCTAATCATTCTATGATTACAGAAGACAAGTGGTGAGTTATTAACACAGGTATTTTGAGAAGGTGGAAGGAAGTGGGGGGAAAGAGGTGCAAGACAGAGAAGGAAAGAGAGAAAATAATTTTTGAAAGGATCTAGGACACAAGCTCCTGAAAAATGGGCTTTGCATAGAATCATTAGGGATTGGAAGGGACCTCAAAGATCATCTAGTCCAAGCCCCCCGCCACAGCAGGGTAACCTAGACCAAGTCACACAGGAACATATCCAGCATGGTCTGCTTTTACGTAATGTGATTGACTTGGAAGGTCTTCCACAAATGGTCTGAAGTAGCTGTACAGTTTTGCTAACTGCCAATGGGAGCAATCTTAGATTTCTTCAAAGAACATGGGTTTATTAAGGTTCACATCAGTCTTGGGGCTTCAGAGATGGCAAAATATTTGGTGAAAGTGCAGTCACTTCTGACAGACGTTGGGGAGGGAGGTGGCAGGAAGAAACCAGAAATCCAAAAATCATTTGGTTAAAGCACAGGTCCAGTAAAAATCAGAATGACAGGCTGGTTCAGTATAGACTTTTGCCTACCTCTGTACTCAGCTGAGGTGGATATTGAAAAATAACTGCAGTTGATGTGGAACGAACAGTTTGCCAGGCAAACCAAGATGAAGTTTTGATCCTCCAAAAAGAGCCACCTATTATACATTCTTAAAATTTATGCAGAAGACAAATACAAGTTCCCATCCAATGACAGCCATCCACAGTCCAGTGTTGGGAAGATTTTTGAGTCTGGAGGAATCAGATTGTTTAATCTCTCTTCCCAGTCCAGATGGGACTGTGGTCAAACTACTGAAGTGCTCGGCCTTGTCAGAACTCCTGGGATGCTGTTCTGTTCTACTCTGAGTAGACTCAAGAGTCAAGTTAAAAAGGATGAAATACAGTATCTGTCTCTTCAACCATACAGGACATCAGAAACACAACGAGAAAGGGAAAAAAGATGACCTTTCACCTCTGTGCCTGGAAAGATCATGGAGCAGATCCTCCTGGAAACTATGCTGAGGCACATGAAATACAAGGAGGTGGTTTGTGACAGACAACACAGCTTCACCAAAGCAGATCATATCTGACAAACCTGGTGGCCTTCTACAACAGGGTTACGGTGTTGGTGGGCAAGAGCAGAGCAACTGACGTCATCTACCTGGACTTGTGTAGGGCATTTGACACTGTCCCGCATGACGTCCTTGTCTCCAAAATAGACAGATTTGACAGAGCATTAAGTGAATAAGGAATTTGCTGGACAGTCACATTCAAAGAGTTGTGATCAACTACTCAATGTCCAAGTGGAGATCGGTTACGAGTGGTGCTCCTCAGGGGTCTGTTTTAGGTCTGGTGTTGTTTAGTATCTTTTCCTGCACCGCAGACAGTGGCACTGAGTGAACTCTCCGCAAGACTGTTGATGACACCAAGCTGTGTGGTGTGGTCAACATGCTGGAAGGAAGAGAGGCCATCGAGATGCCAGTCTTGACGGGCCTGAGAACTGGGCCTGCACAAACTGCAGGAGGCATAACACTGGAGTACACAATTGCTTTTACATATATAGTAAGGAGGACTCTACTGCATGAATCATAGAATCAATTCTTTACTTAATGCCAGATTAACTATTAAGAATACTTTCTTTGTAACTGCTTGCATGGTATTCAATTATTTGTAAAACAGCAGGGAATTAAAGTGCACTAAATTTATCAAAGTCAAGCTTTTGGGCTACGACTTTAGAAGTTCTTTAAGAGAAGTTCATGTCTCTACCCTCCAAATACTTACAAACACTGCATGTGTTAGGGTGTAGTTAATATCTATCTGCTCCACTATCAAGAGTGCTCAAATGAAAAAGATAGTATGATTATTTTGGGGAAATATGAAAAAAAAGCTAAAGTGTAAAATAATTTTGAACACTAAAAAGCCAAGGTACTAACAGCGAGAAAAGGGCTTTGGAAGTGAGAGTTGTAGTTTTCAGGCCAAGATCTACTGAGAGCTGACCACTAACACATACACAACTTGGAAGCCGTTAGACACTGGAAGGATTAGAAGTTGTGTGCCGTATAATACTCAGTAGCAATGACTCAACAGAAGGAAGTGGTCTGTAAACCAGTTATGCAAAGACATATATATACAAACAATACCTAATTTCAGAACATTGCCAGCAGACTAGAAGAGCTGCAAACACAGCACGTGCCAAATTCAGCATCAAAGACATCAACTGGTAGATGTTAATGCAATGAGTGAGGTGAATATGCATTGAGATCAGCAGAAAAACAACGAAAAAGTGATGCAACTTAACAGACCACATTCTATTGAAAAAAGTGAGTTTAAAAAAGCCCTCAGGTCAGTACTTGCTGGATGGCTGTATCATACCGCACTGCTTTTTGGGCAACAGCCTAAACAACAATTCCTTACGTAATGTAAGCTGAAAACAGAGTAATTGTAGCAAAATTGAGCAGGACTGGTACGTGGAAAGAACAAGATACGTGATTAATGGAACAAGCAAATGACAGAGGGAAAAGCCATCAGCATTCTGTTTTTCAGTTGATTTCAAATTAGGAATTTTTTATGAATGTGCTTCTAAAAAATATGAATTTCGTTGATATAAACCCTCCTGGATATGTTCCTGTGCAACTTGGTCTAGGTGATCCTGCTGTGGCAGGGGGATTGGAGTAGATGATCTTTTGAGGTCCCTTCCAATCCCTAATGATTCTATGATTCTATGATAAAAAAATTGCAATATTCTTAAAAACTCTATAAATTCAGTCATCCTATTTTAACTGTTAGCCAGGATGTCTATTCCTCCAAATCTGAAAAACAGAGTATTGCTTCTAGATCGTAACAGGTACTCTTATGAGGCAGGACCCAAACCATGACCTTTGATCCTCTACGTTAGTTTACAACTGAAAGTCATTCATTCTAGCATCAGGAAAAGGAAAATGTACTCCTCAAGACTGCTCTGCTTACAGATCAATAGGAAATGAGCCACCACTTCTATTCTGCATTACGTATTTGTCACACCAGGTGCTTTACACGTTCACCCCTATGATCTATCCCATTAAAAGTAAGGCTACCTTTCATGAAACAACATACCATTTCAGTTATAACAAAAATACTGTTTCATGGGGATGACTGTACATTAGTCTCAGATATGTCCCCATAGCCTACTACTAATCTTTTAACAATCACAGAAAAAGTTTGCTTCTTAACCACATGAAATACAAACTCAGCAAATGGAAAGTAAATGGAGCATACACTATGAAGGCAACTTGGAAGTTAGATAAACAGATGACTGCTAGAATGGCTTTTATTTCTATTTATATTTGAGATGATTAAGAAATAATTTTTTTCTAAAAATGGTTAATGTGATATTCATGGCCATTACTTAAGCATATTTACTTTGTAAGTTTTCCAAGTCAGACATTTCTAATTCCTCCTGCAACACATTAAGTTGAGAGCTTAGCAGTTCATGAGAAGGTCCTAATTTTTCCTTTTAGAATCTCAAAAAAGTTCTCTTCATTATGCTGGCCTTCTTTCCTTCATCTCTCCTTCCTGCATTTCAAAGGGCATCTCACGCAAGAAGCGGTAGTTCTTTATGTTTCATTTTGAATGTTAAAGATTTAAAATTTTGCTGGACTGAAAGTTCCTGTTGGAACTGGTAGAACTACTCCCTACACCCCATTCTATTAGATTTCATCTAAGCTAAGAAACTGTGCGCAAGGAGCCAGTACAATGTCATTCTCTCATGTACCTTAGCACTAAACAGCATAAAACCAGATACCATTTCAGGACAAATAATTCAGTGACACTAAAACTGGAACAACTCAAACAAACACATGAAAAGTGATATCATCTAAGCAGCCCTACTCTCAACTACTTCATATAAAAAAACTGAGCCTCCCCCTCTGAAAGAAAACAGATGTATGAGGACGTCTTTTCCCAAAAGGAAGCAATTTGCTTATTTGCTTAGGGGCATATACAATTACATTTCATCCTCTGTATCAGCCAACCATGAACAATGTCCTTAAAAGATCATAGTGAAAACTGTACATAATGGAATGAATGTTAAAAAGTTTCTTAGAGAACACAGGAGTATGACTGAACAGCTGAAATCTGTCAGAGTATTAAGGTAAACACATGGAATACAATTGTTTTAGGATGGTAAATCCCAAATAATTGTTTAGATTATCATCTCTCAGTCTGATGGCCTGTATACTTCCTATGTCTCAGTTCTAAGAACAAATAATACAATACCTCACCACTCTTTATGATCTGAGCAGTGAGTGCTCATAATTGCTACTCATTATCGTGAGATGTACAGCAGTTCTGACAACAGCAACACAAGCATTACAGGGCCTCAGCCCAACTCCTAAATGTTTTCACTTCAGAGTTTTTGTCACAAATTTTCAAAATGCCGCTGCCCAAAGATTAATTTCTCTAGTGTTCAAAGACATCAACAGCTTTAGCACCCAACCTCAGGAACTGGAAGACCACCAGAATGCTCTTTCAGTATTTTTCACATGCAATTTCCTCAACAATACACGGGTACGTTACTGTACTGCAGTCTTCGTAAAAGTCAGCTGAATGATATAAGAGTCCATGTTTATGGTTTTTTGTTCCTAGCTCCAAAAACTGTGTAGGCTAAAAAAAAAACTCTTGAAGATGTTCTCTTCAAGGCCCCTTTGTAACTGTGGCAAGGACACAGATCACTCTTCATCCTTCTAATAATCCCAAGAGACCCATAATCCTGATTAACTTAGAGTCCTACCTGACTCTGGAAGATGTGGGTGATGATGCTGTATCACCAACGTAAAACCAGAAAATTATTTTAGTACTGACCATCAAAACCAAAAAGGAGACAGAGATCTGATTTTTCCTTGCAGCTATCACAGTTGGCTGCTCATTCCACCACAATGGAAAATGAGAAAATAGAAAACAGAAACGTTTCTCCTGACCAAAGCCAAAAATCGTATTGCTGAAGTTTCTCATGAAAGTTGAATCCTCTTAAGTCAAAATCACATTTCTTATGAAAAAAATAATAATACCAAGACTTTGTAAATGATGGTGGTCCAGATTTGTTATCTCTAGAGAAAATAAAGGCGTCATGAGTTTGGTTAAACTGATGTCACGAACATCTTTCATTAAGAACAAATACGTCACCACATTGTTGCACCACATCGTGTCTCTTTTACTACAATGAAAAGTTTAGACAAAATCCAGAAGTTATGTGGACAAGTGCTGGTGTGAAAAATCACTTACAGGTATTAAAAAAGCACAAGTTTTCCAATACAATACCTGCCAAACAAACAATAAACGAAGGAGTGCCCTGAAGTGCCTGTTCATACAGAGACACAAACGTCTGTAGTAGGAACAAATTCACCCACAAATAAAATTGGAGTAGACCCACAAATAACAGAATAAGGTTTTGCAGTTATGCTTTGTGATCTTGCAAAGCTAGAACAGGGGAGGTCACTTACAGAAGTATTTTATTTTGAGGTCCCAAGTATGAGATCTCACAGTTGTCCCTTCTGTTAGAAAGCTTACTCAGCCTTACTCAAGACAAAGCAACTCAAGAACTTCTGCATTATTCACAACGATTTCAATTCATTTAGCAACAGCATTTACATCATGAAGCTTAAACCAATCAGAAGAACTTTTAATTCTCTTTGGGGGGACACAGATCCTACAGGAAACATTGCGCTCTAGCAATTTTAAAAAGGGTCTCTATATGCAGAAAGTAGCTGTTAAATTTAACAGCCAATAGGAATATTTGAAGATTTGCTCCTGAATTAGCCAAGTCAGAGCTTTTCTCATGAGCAGCGTTCTTCTTTCTGCTCTTAATCATCACATGGAAAATTCAAACCCAGCTTTAGCCTAGAGGTTCTTTCTGCAGTTGCCTTACACATCTGTATTCTTTCTATTAGATATCCACACTGTCCTTATCAATAGCAATTCCACCTTGAAACCACACACTTTGTAACCATCTTCTGAAATAGAATTCTTCAAAATCTGATTTTGATTTCTTCTCTGAGGAAGAAACAATTTTCTCAAAATTTAATTACCTGCATTCACCAGCTACTAAACCAAAAAGAAAGACACAGATATTTTTCACCACCTTCCCAAGGGCAGGTATCATTTATCTGTACATCAACAGGCTACTTTTGCAGAGACTAGAGCTATATGTAGGTATGGAAAATACAGTAGCAACATCTGAATTTTCACACATGCGTTCTTTCATGGCCACTGACATTCTCTGTTGGCATTCTGAGATTAAATGCTGTAGCAAATTAATACCACTCCTTAGCCCACTTCTGACAGACCTCACTGACCCAAATCCTAGAGCAGTGCCAGTGTTTGCTCAGGTGTCCCTTGTTGAACTTTGATGAAAAAGATTGTTCAGGAAAAGAAGTGAATGTTCTTTCTTCAGAGAGACAATACTATCAAGGACAGTTAAAGAAATGCCTTAAGAGTATGTAGAACAGTTACAGTGATCAAAGTTAGGGAAACAAAAAGAATGTAACCTGAAACCAAATTACATTCCCAACACAGCACAACAGGCACACTTTCCTTGCAAAAGCTGTAATTTGTAACTTAGTCAGATGTCTCAGCCAGGAGTTTTCTCTGAGTTTTCTCAGTGACAGAAATAATCACTGCTTGGATTTAGCTGCCTGTGAAGATCCCACATATTCACTTCTGCAAGAAAAATCTACCTTGTTGCAAAAGCAGAGTCTGCAACCACTCAGACAAACTAGCCACCCTTATTTTTTAAGTAAACGTTGAACTTGGACTGCTGAGCATTAAAAGCAACCTCCTGACCTCATATACAAAAAGTAATTAAAAGAAAGAAAATATGCTAGCACTAATTACAGTTTCCTCCTAACATTTTTCCTCATTTTCCAACTACTCTCACAAGTTTTTTCAGCATTATTACAATACATGTAAGTGTTAGAGGAATTCTGAAGAACTATTTAGGTAATACCAATGTCTTTATATCCTTTCCAACTTTGTTGCATACAGAACACTCTGTCATGTTGTTGCTCAATGCAGCCACCTTCAGAAACTGAAATATGTAAGTTGTGAGGTGAAGCTTCATTTCAGATACTTCTAGATTCTATTAATCTAGCTGTATTAAAAGCATCAGAAGTTAATGCCCAGTTACTTTACACCCAGCAAACAGCTCTCACTCAACATCCTAAAAGAGTGTTAGNTCACACAGGAACCTGTCCAGTCGGGTCTTGAACATCTCCAGAGAAGGAGACTCCACAACCCCCCTGGGCAGCCTGTTCCAGTGCTCTGTCACCCTCACCGTGAAGAAGTTCCTTCTCAGGTTGATGTGGAACCTCCTATGTTCCAGCTTACAACCATTGCCCCTTGTCCTATCACTACATGACACCGAGAACAGCCCAGTGCCATCGTCCTGACACCCACCCCTCAAATATTTGTAGACATTAATGAGGTCACCCCTCAGTCTCCTCTTCTCCAAGCTAAAGAGACCCAGCTCCCTCAACCTCTCCTCATATTCAAGTACACTTGACAGAGTGATCATGACTATGTGCATCAGACTGCGACCTATGTGACAAGGTCCTCACTTCACAATTGTTATGAATTATACCACTGGACACAATTTCAAACCTGAAATAAATTTTACTAGGAAAGAGGAAAGACTGTTAGGGGTGCCAGTAAGGCAGAAAACAAGCATTGAGAGGAGGATAGGACTTTCCTATTTACTGTGGAGTAAAGAAGAAATAGCGTTAATCAGACGCAAGAGATTCAAGGAAGTTCTAACATTTGCATCAGAACCAGCAGAAACTATCCAATGTGCAACACACAAATTTTAAAAAATCCTTTAAATTCAAGTTTAAATGTAAAGAAATACTGCTGAGAATAAACTTTGACTGTATGGTGGGCATGGGTTTGTTTTTCAAAAATCTCAGATTTTGTGTTCTCCTTTCTAAAGACTAGGCCAAGATTAAGATTTTCCTTAAATTCATCAGCCCAATACATTATGGTATCTGTCATATGTTCTAGTCAGTATTTTCAAGATTTATACCTAAAATATGAATTCATTTGTAAAATATGAAGTACAGGAAAATTAATTCCTAGTAAGCATTAATACTAGTAAGTATCATTTACAGTTTCAGGAAGAATTTTTAAGCAGAAACAAGTGGTCTGTTGAAGTAAAAAAATATTAGGAAAAGAATTTACAATCTTCAACTACAGAAACTGAAATTGTCACCTCAGAAAATCTGGTCTAAGATTATAAACTGAGAACTCCTCTCAAGAGCAATTTATACATTACACAGATTACAGTACGTAGTAGACAGAATAGCTACAAAGAAGGATCATAACTGTCCTGGTATCTATTTTCAATCTAGAACAACAAACTATGTTTACAGATTAAAAATAAGCACTACCAGGGAGATCAAACTACTAACAGACACCAACACATAACTATTTCCTTTTTATACCTCTCTTGCACTATAGAAATTTAAGACGGTATTTATTCCAGTTGTGATGTTAATGAAGCATTCCCTTCCCCCAACCCAGTAAATGAAGCTAGGACAGAAAAACTTCACTAAAATATGTGAATTAACACAAATGAAGGCTTAATTAAAAGGTTTAGTAACTACAGTTTTACATTAAAGCCACATGAAGCTCACATTCTAGCTAGATTCAAACTTTGAATTCATGTGGTGTTTATCTGCCTGATGCTACTAAAAATAACATCCAAGTACCTTGGCAAAGAAGACTGTGAGGTGTGTTTCACTACCAAGTATCCAAATGGGAAATTTTGGAGATTTCAAAAAGGAGCCAACCTAAAAAGGTACAACAAAAACAGAAAAACAAAGCAAGTGCAGAAAACTTGTTAGTTACAGATCAAGTTAATGACAGTTCAGTTAGGGGAGTCCCAGTTGCTCCGAAAACTGATTAAAAGTGCACAATAAAATGACAAAACAGTGTAAAATACTTAAGATTAAAATGTTGATCACAGATTACTTTTTAACTTGGGAAACAAGATGGCTTCTAATAATTGAACCCTTAACTAAGTTAAAAGAATTCAGCAAAACAAAGAAAACCAAAAAATCTCATGAAATTAAAAGTATCAGTGCAGTTTCAAAATGTGTACTTGCAAAGCACAAAGTTACTCAAATAAAATCCTTAAATCAAGAAACATTGTGTCACAACAGGGAGAAACTACACTGATTAGGCTGTATGTCTGTTCCTTTTGACTGTTCACAGATAAACACATAAAGTAATGTTTCGGTCTTGAACATATTACATTCAGAATACGACTACCTAGTAGTTTTAACCATTTTTTCTTTATGGCTATCTATTTGAAATGGAAGGCAGTGATAGAATAAAAAGAGAAAACAAACATGCCACAACAGGAAGCCACTGAAGGACTTCATAGTTTTATAACTTGCACATAACTTGCAGTGAGTTTTTAACTATCTATATTAAATTGGTGCAATAAGGTTCTGAATTTATTAGCAATCAACACGTGATCAATAAGATGCATTTAATAATCTAACCACACATCTGCTTTGATATGGCATTATTCTCAGTTAAATTTGAACATACTTCTGAAGTTCTTTAGTATCTCCCGTTGTACACAGTAAAGCGTACCACAGTGCTGCCAAGGAAATCTACAGCATCTTAATGAAAGAAAAACATTAAATGAACAGCTTACCTTACAGTATCTCAGAGACTCCATCAATGTCAAAAAGCCTACTGTTGCCTGTTTATGTATACCAAGAAGTTCTGTTCAAAACAAACGAAAAGCTGTTTAAGAAAAATCTGCAAACCTCTTTTAAGCATTTTTTAAATTTCAAAATTCATCAAGTAACAAGAATTTTCAAAGTTGTGCAATTTCAGCAACAATGGCAAATCACCATGGTACAGTAAAAAAAAAGGAGCAAAGATAAAGATTTAATAATTTCCCTCTCTATAAAATAAGAAGAGCCAAAACCAATGCTTTTAAAAGTTTACTTTTGATAGACTGTTTTCAAATACTGTTGGATTTTGTAGGAGATGAAGTACTTTTAAACTTACACAAAAACTATTCTCAGAAAAATTTAAGAACACCTATCTTGACAGAGAGAACCCCCATACATACACATATATAAAAAATGCATTTTATATTTAATTTCTCTTTTTAATTGTAAGAGCTCCCTTGCACATTTATCCTTTTCATTCCCACATTCTAGTAACAAAACATATTCTTTGCAAATAATAATTTTGTTATCAGTAAATGAAAGCATTCACTGAATTTCATTTTCTATACAGACTTCCACTTAATGTATCATATAGGTCTAACACAGCTGTCAGGGAGAGCTGAAATATTTATGTACTACTGATTGGAGCACATACAGAGCTTTATTTGAGGCTCTCTAATAAAGAATGTGAAAGTACTTCAAAATTCAACCTTAGAAACTAGCTAAAAACATAAAGATTTGAGGAAGCTCTGGGTTACACATACATCATCTCAATAGTGCAAGTATTGCCTACTTGGAACAGCTCTGCGACGGACCCAAACACTGCCTAAACAAAGAGCAGCACGTACCCAGTCCCACAAACACACATGAGAACACACACAATAAGTAGTTTAACAAGAACTTTATTACCTTTGTATTCAAAACTTTCCTGTAAAACACTAAGTCCAAACTATGGGTTTTTTACATGTTGATCTTTCACGATAACAGCATGAAACTGTGATGACTTTATCCATGGCCTAAAGCTTGAGAAGCTGTTCTAAATTTAAAGTATTTCTGGATTTCCAAATACCAACTCTGCATTCCAGTGCAACTCTACAGAAGGACAACACAACAACACTACAGAAGGACCTGGACAGGCTAGATTGATAGGCTGAGACCAGTGGTATAGGGTTCAACGAGGGGAAGTGCTGGGTCTTGCCTCAGGTCACAACAAGCCCATGCAGTGCTACAGGCCTGGGAAAGAGCCTGGAAAGCTGCTCCACAGAAAAGGACCTCGTGGTGGTGTTTGATAGCCAGCTGAACGCGAGCCAGCAGAGCGCCCAGGTAGCCAAGGCGGCCATCCTGGCTTGTATTAGAAACAATGAGGCCAGCAGTAATATGGAAGTGACTGTTCCCCAGCACTCAGCACTGGTGAGGCCATACTCTGAGTACTGGGTTCAGTTTTAGGTCTCCCACCACAAGAACACTGAGGTGCTGGAGTGTGTCCAAAGGTAGACAGTGAAGTTGGTAAGAGTCTGGAGAACAAGTCTTATGAAGAGCAGCTGAAGGAACTGGAGCCTGGAAGCTCATAGGAGACAACACAGATTTCTGGAACTACCTGAAAGCAGGTTGTTGCAAGGTGGGGTTGGTCTCATGTCATAAGCAATGAGTGACAGAACAAGAGGAAATGGTCTCAAGTTGTGCCAAGGGAGGTTTAGATTGGGTATTAGTAAAAATCTTTTCACCAAAAGGGTTATCAAACATTGGAACCAGTTGCCCTGGGCAGTGGTGGAGTCACAGTCCCTGGACGTATTTAGAAGACATAGCATGTGGTTAGCAGGAACATGCTTAGTGGTGACTTGGCAGTGCTGGGCTAAAGGCTGGACTGATGATCTTAAAGATCAATTCCAACCTAAAATATTATGCGATTCTGTGATTCAGGAGCTGATGCTTGGAACAGAACAGCAAAGTTACCTATAAATAGTATTTACCATCTAGAAAATGATTCATAAAACCGATCAGATTACATTGAGTACTTCACTCCTCTGACAGATAACTGTGTGAGAACTTTGACTTACTGATAGTGAGAGCTAGGATCCTGGCTGAGATATTTGTTGCAGAGTGTGAATATCCTGAATAGCTCACAGTCAAGCTAAATCTGAAATCTATTAGACTGGCTTTCACCTGTAGCCACTTGTCTACCCATGCCTCCTTCAGAATTAGTAAGAGAAGACAGACACAAAGGCAAAAATTACTCTAATGACTTATGAGGAAATAAGGGTAGACTACCTGCCCTAAATCAAAGTTCATCCCTGTGAATATCTCAAAAAGAGAGAAAAGAACAAACACCCCTAGAAGAGAACACCAAAGACATCTAAAAAAAATGAACATCTATGCTTTTTGCTCAGAAGTGAAAACAATTTTCTCTTGCTCAGAAAAGTACTTTATGAAAGTACTCACATTTCTAAAAATGGAGAAAACTGGATCCCTTAGGAAAAAAGTCAGGCCCAAACTAAGGGAGGTTTTTCAAGCTAACGCTCTCGTAACCAGCTGCATCAGAATGCTGCCATCTAGGGACATCATGCAACACTGCAAATCCTCAGCACTAAAAAAAAGCAATTACAGTAGCACCTATGTTAACACTAAATTGCTACACTTCACATAAGAATGTCTTCAAAAAGGAGGAAACATCTATCTCCCCACATCTTCCTACTCTGGATAATTGTAGCAAGAGAAGAGATTAGAATAAGAAGAAAGGGAAATAAGTGGATAATCAAAGAAGAAGCAACATTCACTGTGGTAGCCAAGAACAATTCCAGTTAACAACTCCCACCCCATCTGTAAAATGTGCTGCTCTGCAAACTACCTGTAATTCTTCAGAGTTGGTAATTCAGTATGTTCTTTGCCACTGATTAAATTACTGGTGGTACCTTTAAAATGTTTTCAAAATAATTTAGTGCTGGATATGTTCCTGTGCGATTTGGTCTAGGTGATCCTGCGCTGGCAGGGTGATTGGACTAGATGATATTGTGATTCTGTGATTCACTAATTAAAAATGAATTCTCTGAACAGTTGAACAAGAACCAAAGCAACTTTACATTAACTTCTGAATAAAAATGCAAGGCAAGTGGATTAATTCAAGTTAGTAAATGTGTATACTTATGATAAAAGCATCATCTATCTAGAATCTTTCCTGTTCCTGCACTGCAGCAGAATCCTCTCACTTATTCCATTGCTGCACCTGCAAATGCACCATGAACCACATCTCACCCACTAGTTTCTGCACTTCTTTAGCAGTACCTTTTCCCATGCACAGGGATACCTTTGCTGTCTCTCAGTTTCAGAAGTTTGCCTAGTGATTAATCAGAAAGACACCTGAAGTATTTTTTCATTATTTTTACATAGGGAAAAATCAAGCATGACTGGTAATCAATTTCATCAAATACTACTGTCAGACCTTCCAATTTGCAGCCACTTGACTAGAGGGATTTAAGGCACTTGACCAGGAACCAAACCAGAAAAGCACACATAGAGTCAACTTTAGAACTAAACAGGTTGCAAACATTCAGCTCTTGGTATCTTGACACCTGCAACCCTTCTACATGAGAAATTCATAGCCGAAAGGAAGCTGAGGGTTACAGCCAGAGACAAAATAAGGGAGAAATAATAGAAGGTGAGAAGATTATTAGAATGACTAGTAGATAAAACAAGTGTGACAATGTATTCAGTCTTGCTTAAGAAGCTGTGAACAGTAAAGGCTGCTCTTTGTCCTTTTTGATAGACTACACAAATCACTTTGTAACAGATAAGGATTACAGAGTTACCACAGTGAATATAATTCTCCCAAGCACTTGAAGAAAATGGAGGGATCCCAATCGTAGTTAAGTCCAACTAACTTGACTGGTAAAAACCTAACAGGACAACCTACATATAGAGTAATGCTACTTGCAACAAGAGTTCAGAAAAGAAGAAACCTTCAACACAGATAACTAAAGAATAAGGTCAACCAGAAATATAATTTGAAAGACAAATGACAGAATGAACTTCCAGATGTAAAAAAAAAGTAGTAAGAAATTAAATTGCAGAACAGCAAATTATCCCAACGTACAGGAAATCTGCAAGAGCAATTTAAAGAAACATAAATATTTTTAGCTGGAGCAAGCCTTTAACATCAAGTCTAACCCTTAACACAGCACTGTCAGGTCACCTCTAAGCCATGTTCCTAATCACATCTGCACAGCTTTTAAATACCTCCAGAGACAGTGATTCCAACACTGCCCTGGGCAGCTTGTTCTAGGGCTTTACAAGCTTTTTGCTGAAGAATTTCTTCCTATTGTACAACCTAAACCTCCTCTAGTGCAACTTGAGGTGATTTCTTCTTGTCCTATCACTTATTACTTGGGAGAAGAAAACCACATCTACCTCTCTGCAACCTCCTTTTAGGTAGCACTAGACAGCAATAGGGTCTTCCCTCAGCCTCCTTTTATTCAGGCTAAACACCCCCTCAGCAATTCTGTCAGCTGTTCCTCACAGGACTTGTGCTTTACACTCTTCACTACCTTAGCTGCCCTTCTTTGGATGTGATCCAGCACCACAATGTCCTTGTTGTGATGATGGACCCAAAACTGGACACAGTATTTGATGTGTGGCCTCACCAACACCGATTACCAGGGTACTGGTAATCACTTCTCTACTCCTGCTGGCTACATTCTTTCTGATAGAAGCCAGGATGGCACTGGCCCTCTTGGCCAACGGGGTAGCCCACAGGTGTGCTGGCTTGGAGTGCTGGGTTAACAATTGGACTTGATCATCTTAAAGGTCTCATCCAATCAAAATAATTCTATGATTCCATGTACCTTTTTTTTCCAGTTGCTCTAATCAGAGGACAGTAAACGTGGGCGCCATCAGAACAGAAGCAGAGCATATTCCAAATCTGAAGGTCAATATCTCATAGTACGTGAAAGTTATGAATAATCATAAACAAGAATCAACTTACTCATTCCTGAACATTCTCTGTCTCCATCCCATACATTAGAAACAGCATGGCCCGTCAGCAGAAGGTTGATCAAACTTTGGCTACAACAGAAAGGAACACCTTATTAAAAGGGACATACAATTTCCTTCTGAATTCATGGTTATCTGTAACAACTGTAGAAAATTACTTATTACCCAGACAGCTAAGCAGGCATTCTCTAACTAGATTCCTTTCATTAGCAGGTATTTGTAATTCAGTGGAACCACTATAAAGCAACAACTTCACATACAAACGTAGCCCTAAATTTGAGAATTATTGCTGAACTTTCAGACAAATAACAGAAGTATCTGAGGCACTAAGCTCAATAAGCAGTGAAAAAGCCACATTACGTTACATGTTGATTTTAGCTATCATAAAGCTGTAATTAAATCTTTGATGTAATGTCAGTAATTTCTTAAAAACATCATCAGCTACAGAAATCGAAAAATTAGTCCACTAATCTACTTTAAGTGCTGGCAACTGTATTTTGCTGCTTACCTTCCATGACCATAAACAGGATCTATCAATGGTTCAGTTGCATCTTCAATTTCATTTTTTATATTTTCAATACCCTGCAGAAAAAATACATTTATTTTTCTCTCTTAAGGAATGAATTTACAAGAACAGAATGCTATAATAAAATATTAGGTCGCTGATATTTTTATAAGAATTCTGTCCCTTGATGAGGGATGTCAGGGACATACAACTGGAGAATCTGTAATCCTCCCAGATCAGGAAAAAACCAAACCAACCAACCAACAAAAAAAAAAAACCAACAAAAAAACCACAAAATATAAGCTTTTGCATTTTTATGTTGGAAACAGACTGCAAGAGATGGATGCCATTACATCCCATTACCTAGAATTGACTTGATCAGTTTATAGTGTTCACCTTTTACAGAAAGAGGGTTACATGATCAAACTTTCTCTTAATGGAGAAATAAAACACAGATAAAAGACATATCAAACAATCCACAAACCTTTGTCAGTATTACAGAGTACAGAAAAAGCAATACTCCAAATCTGTTTGTCCACACTGAATATTGATCCCATACTGCATCCTTCAGTTCTGGGAAGCTTTTGAATGCTCGTTTGCTAAAGACAAAAAAACAATAAAAACAAAGAAAAACAATAGAAAAGGAAAACATATTTAGATGAAGTATGACTAGTGTCACAAAGTACAGACATTAGCTACTAATAACTAACACAAAATTGCTCAAGTAATAGCTGATAAATCTGGTGTTAAATACAGCATGACACAGCAGCTGTTCCGGAGTTACTATAACTGCCATAGAGTCATTAGGATTTATTCATCAGAAGACAAATAATGCTGGAGCAATGTGCAAAAATGAACATAGGTTTTATATATCAATGCTAAACACAGTTACACACACTTCTGAAAGAGGTGAGTGGCTTGAATCAGTAACATTGCTACTGAAATTACAAATCAGCTTTACGTCTCCAAAATAACATTTTCATTCTATGGTGCTCTGAAAAACATTCAGTCCCTAAACAGTGCAAAAAAACCCAAACCCTTCCACTTTACCAGATAAGGTCATCTTTTAGGCTTTCACAGTAACTGTGACTTTTCTCATGAGAACTTGATTTTACTAGACTATAGCTTTTTCAAAATCTAAAATGTTCAAAACCACAAGTAGTATATTAACATTTAGGAAACTATCTGGCTGCATAATAGAGCTGGTGCTTGGATGATAGGTAACTCCAGGTGATCATATGTTTAAAAATAGAAAAAAAATTCAGTAAAATGAGGAAATTCAGAGATCCATCAAGATTCCAGTGAAGTAATACATTTTCTATTTTGTGTGACACAAACACTAGTTTTCACTGAGTGATTCAAACTGGACCACACTTTCTATCACAAATAAACTTGGGTATAATATTGTATTTTTGACTATTTGCACACTTTTTAGTAAGTTTGGTTTAAAAAGAAACAAAGATCTGCAAAAATACTTCCACAGGTAAGTTTACTATGGGTAACACTAGAGGTTTTCAAACTACCTTTCATTACCAATAGAGTATACATGGCATACAAGAAATGCAGGGCAGTCAGTTCTGAAATTCACCACTCAGCTCGTCTCTAAAGACATACGTCAGAGCACTCATTTCCAGTGAGAAAGGCTAAGAAAAACTGAAGTGAGTGGACTCTGCAAGACTAAAGATCAACAGGGTGGACTGAGAGGGAGGAGGACAGGAAATTAGTATTGGATAAGGTTACAAAAAGTTTATATTCTCCTTTCCTCGTATGACAACAGGTGTAAAGAACAAACTGTAATTATGACTGATACAATTACCAGTAGTTATTTAATTTCAAATTACTAATATTTTCCATCTCAAGTGTTTACTGAAATGCTGTTGCATTTGATTTCCTCTTTAGGGATTTACTTGTACAATAATTACTGTTCGCTATGAAAATAAAAGGCTGTTGCTTTTAAAGATAAACTTACTAGAGCTGTAAGTTCTGTATTTACACCCTAAAAAGAGAACAGGGTTTAAAGCAAAAACCAAAAATCAGTTTTGTACACAAAACATTGCCTTGAATCAAGACAAATACTAGATTACTTTTTTTCAGTACGTAGATTGCAAGTATTTCAGATAGCATCACCTGTGAAGACTGTAAGTATTGAGAACTAACACCATTAACTTAAACACGAAACTTAATAAGCGGTTTTTCTACACTTGAAATGCATGGTAATGGACCAATTTCACACATTACATTGCTCCAGTTTTATTTTAAGCCAAATGCTTATTCTCAAAATTATACTCCAGTTTAAATGGTAAAACACAAAGAAAAACCACCAAACCCCAAGTCAAACCTTGAAATCCAAACATAACCTGACATGTAACACACTAAAAGTTCCTCAATACATCCCTCTTAGGCCTGTGAAAATTAGTTAAACTTCAAATTATTGTATTTTAAATGTTCCAACATATTACTTACTGAATTAATGCATGAAATCGCTCAAAGCCAAGCTCTTCGACAGCCAAGGCAGCTATACACAAGAGACACTTTTCAGCACTACACGTGGCAAAAAAAAAAATCACACAAGATACACACAGCAAGCTAAGTATACTTTCAAGCTTTAATTATATTTTACTTTTTAATTCTCCCTTGATATTTAAATTTTTGTAAGTGATTAGTATAAACTAATTTACTGCAACATTAAGATTCCACCATACAAATTAGTGAGAACATTTCTGTTTAGACTACCCAATTCATTAAAAGCACAAAGCCACTGGAGTGTGTAGCCTTGAAAATATTTGTGAAGTACTAAGCTGCTGATTTTATACCAAATGTGGCTGTCACAAACTCATCAAGCATATGCATACGATAGATAATAGTTTTGCAGGTCAACAAGAAGTATTATTTCCTAGAAAAGCAAGCATGATTATTTGGATCATTTTATTAATGTAGATAAGCTGTATTTTTTCTTCAAATATTGATTTCTGTTCCTGAAGTTCAGGGTTTTTTCCTCTCCTTTGAATGATTATTTATTGCAAGTAAATGAGTAAAAGTATTCCATTTGTGCTACATATCCCATTTTAAATAACCTTTCATTGTTTTCTATTAGTAATAGATAAGCCGCCTTTCAAATAAGTGTCACATCCAAGACAGAAAAAAAATACAGCATTAGTGTCTTCCCAAGTTCAATATGGGCTTTATACCTTTTTCCCCTCACAACATTTCCAAAACAAGGAGATAAAACAAACTCTTAAAATGAAATCTTCTTTTACCAATGAGTTATACTCACTAGTTGCATCATTATCAAATTCAATAGGCATTCAAGACTGCAGCAGTCTTTAGTGCAATCTATGTCCATAAGGACTTTATCTTCTTGAATAATCTACAAAACAGACAGATCTGCTTTCTGATAAAGGCCACTTCATGCTGAATATTTAAATAATGCCTGAGCTTTCTACTGAATTTGGCTGGATACAATTCTTTAAAGACCTGAAGCCATTAAGGGTAATACTGGTGATTAATTCTTCCTGCAAAATTTTCATAAACAGCTTTTTATGCCCTTTTTGAAAGATGTGCTTGATTTGAACAACACAAATGATTCTCCAATGTTTTTTTACCTTAGAAATAAGGCAGCAGTCAATAGGGTTTTGAAAAACTACAAGGAATGATGGTACCAAGGGTAAAACCAGACTTGAGAAAATGTATTTTTAAGTTACCAAACATAATTTTATGAACCAATGAATTGCACCTGCAGATAACGCTATAGGAACTAACCCCACTTCAAGAACACGTATCTTTTTAGGCAGAAAGGAAGAGGGACTAAATAATATAAAGCAATCTTTGAACCTGGGAACTTGCACTACTACAGCCAACACATGGCCACCAGCAAGTCACTGTTATACACCACAAAAGCAGATGAAAAATGCTATTCCATTCAGTAAGTGTACTCGAATCCACCTTTTGTCCACACACCAGGATGGTAGGCAGTTTCATTCTGTTACCACAGAACAGAGTGAAATGTAAGAGAACTGCTATTTGAAACAATGGGAAAGAAATAGAAATCCTAAAGAGAAGTGCAGCTGTACATAACTCAAACAAGGCTAAGCTATACATAACCTAAATCAGGCTAAATAAAGGCAGTGCTTAGTGAAGAGAAGAAAACCAAAAAGCAATAGAACATGAGCTCTATCAACATATACAACGATATAGAAACTCTTTAAAATGATATTCTGCCATGTTCTATATAATAAAACCATGAAATACAATTAGAAATATATTCCTGTAAACAGTTTCCAAATAGCATAGCCTGCCATGTGGAATTGTATCTGTAATACTCCCACATTCACGTAACTCATCTCTTAAGTCCTACCCACTACGTCAATGCCTCTTTCTATTTTTATTGATTACACCAACCAAGCAAGAAGTAAATTTATTCCTTTGCACTAGCAGTAAACAGAACTCTGCATTATTAATGATACCTACTTCTCCACGTCTTTGTCCCCAACCTGGTCTATAATTAAACAGCAGGACAGAAAAGAAGAAAAAACAAACAAAGCTCTAATAAATACATCTGAAATCAACAAAGGTATTGCCATTACACATGTGAGTTAAAACACTGTTTGAACTGTAAAGTACACACAATAGGTACAGAGTGTCTACAATGGAATGCAAAATATGAGCAATGAAAGAGATTAATGCTGCTCAGAACAAAAGTTGACTGTTTACAGTAAATGTATCCTGCTCATCCTAAGCACATTCCATGGTATTAAGGACAAGTCAGGCAGAACTCATAGACTTACAAGAATTATGAAAAATTCAGGTATGTAACAGAATGGATTACCTCATTAAGTACCAGTGTTGACAGTAATTATTAACTGAGGGTACATTTAAAAAGACTGAGCTGAATATCTTTTACAGTTAAAAATTCTTAAGTATAAAGCAAAATGAAACGGGTTAGTAAAAGAGCCTACTGATACGAAGACTGTTTCTTTCAACAAAACTTCATAATATGGAGAGACAAGCGGAAAATCCACACAAATTAGGAATTTCAGAGCTATAATAATCTTATTTTTAACTTGCAAAAGAATAAAACTTTTTTAACATAAAATTTGTAGATATAACTTTCCATACAATACTTTTTTCCTTAGAAAAAACCCCAAATGCTCACTTTGGAACTCTTATGTGGCAACCTTCTGTTTCTTCCATTAAGTAATGATTATTATTGCTTGAGCCTTTAAAGCACACAAAGCATTTGAGAGAAGCAGATGAACATAATGTAACATAAAGAGCTCCAGCACTAATTGCTATAGCTAGCTACACATGTATGAATCTACTTGTACAATTCTTACTTTATAGCTAAGTCACAAACTGCCAAATAACATATTCCTCCCATCAAAAGATAGCACCTTTATAAGCATGTTCTCACGTGAGGAGCTTTCATACTTCTTAAGGGACACATTTGGAACAAAAACTAGAAGAAAAAGCAGCTTATATTTTAATGCATTAGGTATCTCCTCTTAGAAGTTCAGTAAATACACATCTCAACAGTCACCTGTGCACAGATAAACTTTCCACGTAACTGAACACAGTAGCTAGATGTGACTGGATCTTTGTGCAACAGACTATGTTCACTGGACCACTGATGTCAGTAAGTAATGCAGAAATCAAGACATTTGCAGAAAGCAGGTAACTGAAAAATTCTAACCCACAATAAAATTGTTAGTCTACTAGAAGGTGATTTGATTAAGCCGGTTTGTTACTGTACAGAATCAGGCAAAAGGATAAAAATTACTTCCCCATAACAAGGGTTTCAGAATATTTTAGAGATGATAAAGCTTTGCAGAATTTCCTACAAAAGCTCTTCCAAAATAAAGCAACAAGTGACAAGCTAAAATATTCCTCCTTTGGTAGGAAGCACATAGAGTTTTTAAATTAAAGACACTTAAATCCCAATAAGTTACACAGTCAAATTTAAAAGATTATCGAAATTGCTCAAATCCAAGAGAAACGTGTGTTAGAACTCCAGTGTTAGTATTCACATTCCTTTTGACAAAAAGGTGCAATGCCTCTGATGACAACAACAGACAAAAATCCATCTGCTGCTAATGGAAACACAAAGGTGAAAACCCCATCTGTGCAATAATAAAAAGCAGTGGCCCCTCAAAAATAATACTTCACAAACATTTAAGTATTTCACAAAGAAACACATCTTACAAGGTTGTTCTTCTTGACGACTAGATTCTGCAGGACCTTCAGAAATATTAGCAGTTTCTTCAGTTGTTTTTCCTCTTATCCACATTGCCAGCGAGTATGATTCAGAATTATCAGAGCAAGCCATTTCCAAAATATCACATAATGTATGACAGAGAAGGTTCTTCTGCTCCTCTTCTGAAACATCAGAAACCTACATGAGTTCAATTGCTGCAACTCGGTATCTTATATAAGCTACTAATATTTTTATATGTTATTTAAATAATTGAGTTTATATGTTCATCTTAGTAATTATTAATGTTAATTGCTGTTTGACTACACTGCACCTAAGAATTATAAAGCTGTTTTTATAAAAATTAGCTTTAATATAGTTTCTAATCGACTCCCTTTTCTAATAATAGTTTTCAATCAAATAGTCATAAAATACAGAAGTACAATGGACAGTACTTCACAAACAGGAGTTTAGCCATGTGCAGTATGCATACTATATGCCTCATAAAATGGCACGGCACCACACTCAACAAAAAAGCAAGGGTAAAATATTTTGAATTCATTGTACTAGGACATGTGTTTCAAATAATTAAACCAGAAAAAAAAATAAAGAGGAAAAGAAGGTCTCAGTACCTGAACAGTCTCTCCAAGTAGACTTTTCACCGGTAAAAAGCCTCTTCAAAAGGAATGCCTTTGTTACCAAAGCACAAAAATTAATATTAAGACAACACCATCTTTTACATTATGTCACAAGCCCTACACCAAAGCATTTTTGCATGTTATTAGAAGGGTTTCAAGCTGCTCATCACTCAGTAAGAGAAGATAAGCCTGCGCTGTTTTCTGATTTTTCCCATGCATATGATATTCACTAACTATAAAGCTGGCCCCTTCACTATATTCAACACTGTTGAGTTTGAACCTAGAGTACACTTCAAATGCACAGAACACATATCTATGTAAACTGCAGTAATGGAGACACAAATATTTTGCAATATAACTGATGGGTAGTACAAGATGCTAGTCACTCAAATGCCTTCATAAGTTAAAAAGCCCATCTCTTTTAACTACTGCAAGTCATAATTCACAGATAGGATTAATGAAAACCTATGCATCTCCATGTTCCTGTGTTGTTTTCCATAAACAGTAATGTTGCAGTTAAAGACATAGTATAGCTACAGAAGGAAAAATGAAAGAACAGACCTTGGGAGGCAGACCCTTGGTCTTTCTCATTAACTGATGCTGTTTCCAGGTATTTGCAGCACCATAAAAACAGCTGCTTCAACTTTAACTTCTTTCCTGAAAGACTCACCCTGTAATTCACAGCAACAGTAGGCACAGCGAGATCTGCTGGAACGAAGCTCACTCAAACATGCCTTAACCACTTGATTTCAAGTTAGCTGATACACACTATAAAACTGCAAAATGTCTGTACAAACATTTGATATGCTCCTTCCTGGGGTACAAGTCTTTTGGTTGGATAAGCATTTAGATTTCCTTCAAGTAACCACAGGAGAGGTTTTGTCACTGTCACATTACACACACCAGAGAGGCAAATAATTCCAGAATGTCAGCTATCTAACTCAGGAACTTTCCAGTTCATGATCAAATTAATCCTGCTACACAACTTTAACATGTCCCCTACCAGCAGACAAGGCTTCAACTCAGATCTAGACATAGCCACAGAATTTGATCTCTGTATAAGAGAAGTAAAGAGCGGGTTACTTGAAAAACTAATCTGGACCATGTCTGCCCAACTCTACAAGGTGTTCCTAAGACAGTGAAGAGTACAGAATCATAGAATTATTAAGGTTGGAAGAGACCTCCTTCCAAGATCATCCAATTCAACTGTCAACCCCACACCAGAACGCCCACTAAACCATTTTCCCAAGTGTCAGATCTGCATGTTTTTTTAATAACTCCAGTGACTCCACCACTTCCCTGAACAGCCTGTTCCAATACCTGACAATTCTCAGAGAAGAATTTTTTCCTAATATCTAATCTAAACCTCCCCTAGTAAAACTTGAGGCCATTTCCTCTTGTCCTATTGCTAGTGACTTGGGAAAAGACCTCTCTACAATCTCCTTTCAGGTAGCTGTAAGGAGCGATAGGTCTCCCTTAGTCTCTTCCTTTCCAGACCAAACAACCTCAGTTCCCTGAACTGGTCCTCATAAGAGCTGTCCTCCAGGCCCTTCACTAGTCTTGCTGCCCTTCTTTGGACATGCTCCAGTACCTCAATGTTCTTCTTGTATTGAGGTGCCCTAGCTGAACACAATATTACAGGTAAATCCTCACCAGTCCTGAGTACAGGCGGATGATCACCTTCTAGTCTTGCTGGCCACACTATTTTTGATGCAGGCCAAGATGACATTTGCCTTCTTGGCCACCTGGGCTCCTAGACCATTTCCTCTCTGTTGCATTGTATTTCAGCAGGTATCGGGTATGCTGAAGCCCCCCATAAGAATAAGGGCTAGAGACTGAGACTTCTGCCAGCTGCCTGCAGAATGCCTCATCGACCTCGACATCCTAGTTGAGTGGTTTATAACAGACTCCCAACAGGATATCTGCCTTGTTCACTTCCCCCCTCATCATTACCCACAAACACTCAACCTTATCATTAAACTCACTGAGTTCTATACAAATGAAGCATTCTGTAGAAAGCCAACCCACCACCTCTCTTTCCTTGCCTATCCTTTGTGAAGAGCTTCCAGCCATTTGTTGCAGCACTCCACTTGTGACAGTCATCCCATCACGTCTTTAATCAGCAGTCACAGTTAGATAAACTGCTCTAGCAGAAGGGATCCAGCCTACATGTCCTATCTACACAGAAGTCAGAATTACCCTAGAAACAGCATTTCAAAGAACATGCACAAGTGTAACACTTCCCCTGTTCTTCCACAGCAACCCTTGCAAGGTTTGTTAATCAGTTATTTCAAATATTTCTAACACATTTTGCTAGAGCAGCCACTGTGAAAGATATCTCCCTTCTTAATGACAGGGAATTTGAGACAGGAGAAAAGATTATTACATTTATATCTGATGTTTTACTTCTCCACTTTATGCTGCACACCCACTTTAAAGCTTTGTCTGCTGAATTTCCTCAAACCAAACCTCTTCTGCAAAATTACACTTAAAAATCAGCCCATCTCTGCCCTTTTACTGATTTTTTGTGTCACCACACTGTAATTACAAAGTTAAAATACAACTAATTGCAATTTTTAAAATGTTTATTTTATTTGCATATATAGCAAAAAAAATTTGGGCTTACTAATTTTAAACCATTTCTAGAATAAATGCATCTTACCTGTACAGGTGCAATCACTGCACAAGGGCCACCTTCAAATTGTTCTAATGCTGTTGATTCAGATTCACTAAAGACAAATCCTGTCAAATGAAAAAAAAGACTATTTTTAGTCAATTATATAAGCAAGCATGCCTTCACATACACTCCTTCTCTAAGGAAATGACAACCAATTTATTCACCTTTAAAGATTAGATCAGTTTTCAAGTTTTTTTCCTCCCTAACAGAATGTGGTTAAACTACCTGAAGAAAAAAACCTGATGAATACAGGTGAAATCACAGAAAAGAATTACTTTTATCGGTAATGAAATCATGACCACAAAGGCCAATAGCTAAGGTTTTAAACAGAAGGATTTTTAACAGTAAAACTGTCACTAGAGCACATGTGCCTGGAAACATAAACATAGTTTTTATTTTATTTGGTTTACTCCTTGCAAATTAATTAAAATTTGTTTGTGATAATATCTGGGCTCACATATATTAAAAAAATTATCTTTGAACCTCCACTTAACATTTCCCAACACATTTCTATTCCCTTTGAAAGCCAGAGAATATGGTCCCAACAGATCTCATTCTTCATCTGTAAGTGCTTGCTATTACAACTGAAATATTCACTTGTAACCACTGAAGCAAATTTCTTAATGATGTTCTTTCACAAACAATACACTGTATGTAGTGTATTCTCTTTCCATCTTTAATGTACTTGTATTCCAGAATTATAGTCAGGTAATAGAGCAACCGCTGGAGAAATTACTGCAGAATTGTTTGCTACAATCTTGCCCTTACATTCATCTTCAGGATGTGGTGATTCATAGCTTGTATTTCTCATAGATAAACGCATATACACAGAAAATTGCCTTGAATAAGCTGACATGCGGAAGCTTACTCACAGTGCGTGATATTTGGCATTATTCTTTTAAGTGTTAATAAGATTGTGCTGTGACTCCAGTTCAACATACTCTAGAAACCATGCGACTATACCAGCAACTAATGAGCAAGTACAAGCAAGTGGAGCGAAGGGGAAAACACATGCATGTTTTTGCAGCAGTCTCAGTTCCAGGAAAATGAATAGTCAATGCCTCTTTCACACAATTTATCCTTTTTACAGTTCTGTATCGATATATGCTGCCATATCAAACCCCTAACTCCTGGATATGAACCTGAACTGGACTGACTTTCATGCTACTACATGATAGGTACACACATCATCCCAAGCAGCATAACAGATGTCTATTATACATTCTTTACACCACATTTCATCACAAAAGTGACAGCTGTTAGCAATTATGTGAACTTTTCTTTTAAGATTAATCAATGTAGCTATATTTTTTTAAAAAACAATGGGGTTTCCCCTGCCAGAGAGCTTCAGGGTTTTTTCTTCACTGGATGTGCAAACATGCATTACAAAGTTGTATTTTATATCCAAAATGCAGGTGCACACTAAGCGTAATACTTGGATCCAGCACTCCCTAACATAGCAGCAAAGTTCCATTCATCTATACTTCAACTACAGTTTGCACTAGTGTCATTTCAGTCCCCTGTTAATATGCCCTAATAAGAAATACCACAGCTCTTTAAAGTTTTTTAATTAGTTTGTGCAGTTTTATCACATTAAATGATAAGTCTTCCTCTAGACTGAAGCGTCACTCCATGCCACCTAAGCACAGTGCAACAACAGGGTTTTTTAGTTGTTTTAATGATTTAGACACTGCAGAAAACCAACATACTTGGATGTGGGTACCACTTAAACACACTTAAGGAATCTTGAATTTGTTTCATATTCTTCAGGCTTCTTATAAAATGTCACAGGTTCAAACCAAACAGAAACTGAAAGAAAGGCAGCCAGGCCTCGAGGTGCACTCTCGGATAGAATTTACCAGGCAATGGAGCAGCTTAGGGAAACAAAAGGGGTTTATTAAATCTGTAACTATGTACAGAAAGAAGAAAAAGCCCAAGCAAGTTAAAACACACAAACCTCTGACATAATGCCATTACATGCATTTCTGAGAAAAATGAGCAAAGAATTATGTAAGCAGTCTTTGTGTCCAGCCAGGGTCCCCGGGGCCGGCGACACGCATGCACGCACACACTTAACAACACAAGGGGAAGGGCCACCCACCACCATCTCAGCTCTCTCATTTTTCCCAAGCAATCTGCCAAAGATTTAAGAGTTACAAGTCCTCTCAGCTCAATTCTCCCACTAACTGAAAACATCCCACATTTTGTCAGCAGCAAAGTGACAAAGCATTTTCTCCTCCTGCTGTTGAAGACCGCATGGCCAGCCACATTGCAGGCACACAATAGCGGTGGCTGCATCCAGAAGGGACCTCCCTCTTTAATTAATGAGGGGTGACCCCACTAACATCTGTAAATATGTGAAGGGTAGGTGTCAGGAGGATGAACCCAGGCTATTCTCAATGTCATCTAGTGATAGGACAAGAGACAATGGGTGTAAGCTGGAAGACAGGAGGCTCCATCAGAAGGAACTTCTTCCCAGTGAGAGTGACAGAGCACTGAAACAGGCTGCCCAGGGAGGTTGTCAAGTCTCCTTCCCTGGAGACATTTAAAATCTGCCAGGATATGTTCCTGTGTGATTTGGTGAGGTGATCGTGCTGTGTCAGGGGGATTGGACTAGATGATCTTTCCAGTTCCCTTCCAATCCCTAATATTCTGTTATTCTGTTGCTTCATTTGATGCAGGGAGGAATCAGCATTGGTGGTTTCCTCACGGTGCGGGTGAGGGAAGGGCTTTCCAACAGCATGGCACCGTATGCCTCATCTCAGCACAGCTTGGTTTGGCACGATGGTGATGAGGTGCAAGATGCTGCCACCATCCTACACCATTAGCATCGTCAGTGCAGCAATGTAGTCCAGCTGAGACCTAGGCCAAGGTCATGGCCATGGCACTGCATCCAAACCCCCTCCTCTTCAACCTGGAAGTGTTGAGGGTGTGGAGATGGAAGGTCTCCAGCAGAGAGCAGCTATTAGAGAGAAAAAGAGGCCAGGCTGATCGATCAGCTCTCTCTTATAGTCTAACCTTTTGCCTGCCCCCCCAGGACAGGTCACTGGAAGTATTCTTAAAGCGACAATTAACCTTTTCTTCATGAAAGCACAACTCTAGTTATTTGAAAATTTGGGCAATTTTCAAACTGTAACATAAAAACATGAACTTTCTCAGCTTAACTGTGCTCTATTTTTAAAAATTGATTCCTAAAGAAAATTGTGATCCACCAGACTAAATATAAATTTGAGATAAGACAATGCAAAATGGATATTACACAGAATTTGACAGAATACAATCATGCAAAAAAAAAGTAATACCTAAAGCAACATGTAATTTCTTTTTACTTAAATGCTGCTTAATGCTTAATAAACACCAAGGTTATAAAAGCTGTTAAACAAAAAACTGGCTTTGGAGATTTTGGTCTCGGTCTCTGTTTTAAAAATTCTAAAAAATCTGAAGTCAGCTCAGGTAAAGTTCCAGAAACCAGCAGTCTGGAGTCCACCTGGGTTCAAGTCTACCTCAGCTTGCAATCACACCTTATTACCTTTTTGCCCTTCAAAATAACCACATCTTTGGGAATCTCTACAAAACACCCACTGACCCCACACTCTTCCTGACAATTTGTAGGAATGGTCTGGCTACCCCTGAAGTTATCAACTAAGACCAGTATCTTTGACCCAGGCTAATTTATCTCTTGAACTCTTAACAAGTTGTATCTATCTTACAGCTGTTTTCACTCAATACAAGGTAGATGCAATGCAGAAAAAGATCTTTTTTAATAATCTGCCTGCCTTTTATCTATGAGTATAATTACCATCATTTACCTATAAGAAACAAAGAATAGTATCATTATCATTCTTCTTCCGTGTCATAAATAATCCCATTAAATGCTCCGTTGACCCCATTTTTAAAACATCACTACTGCTCTGCTGCTTTAACCTTTCTTGCAGGCAGGCAATTAAGATTCCTGTTGTAATACATTAACCAAAATTTTCAGTTATTATATTCCCTAATATGTCTTTGTACTCACTGTCCACTCTTAATCACATAATACAATGTTTTATTCTCCAAAGCTTAACATTTATGAAGGCCTGTGTTTCTTCTCTTTTATCTAATTCTTAGCTCTTCTATGTACAGTTTAACAAAGCAAACATATGACTTGCATTACCTACTCTTGCCTGTCATCTAATACTCCACATAATGGTCCAAAGCCCTACAAAACCCATTCATTGTTCTTTTATGACAACACCACCACTTTCTTGCATCTTTGTTTTTATTTGATTATTTCAAAAAAGGGGGTTTCTTATATTCAAGAGATTCCAGACCTTAGCAACACTGTCATTTTACAGACAATGTTGTGTACCTTTCAGTGTTTTCATTCTCTGCAAGAACAATTCCATCTGAGTAAAAGAGACAAGTGGAGGTGTGAAAGAGCACACAACATTAACCATGAGTAAAAAAAATACAATTCCTCTCTCTCTGATCCAATCTATCTAAGAGGATGCTTCTTATGGCAAGAGGTTGTATTCTGGGTACACTAGTCACTATGTCCATTAGCCATAAAACACAGTCTTAACTTCCATGTTCACACCCCATTTTTTCACAGTGTCTTCTTCCAGTTTAACAGTGCTGAAAGGGACGTTACATGAAATCACACACATACAGTCCCTCAAAAACCTGCCTGCCTGACGTTCATCGTTGTGTAGACCTGATGCCACATCTCTTAGGGCTGATCTGAAGAATTTGCTTTATGAATGGAATTTGTCTCTTGCATCAATGAAGAATAATGCTCCTAACAATATATGTTTCTTTAAGGCTGAGTCCTCTTCCTCCTAACTCCTTCCCAAGTCATCCTAACAAAGTCATCCAAGAAACACTGAGGTGCAGACCAAGCCTATGCACTGCACTCTTCTGTGTCCACTTTGTCTTGATAAATGGGATTCACAAGGTTCAATTTGCAAATTCTGCTGCAATCACAGAGAAAACAAATCTTTAAAAAAAAACCCAAAAAAACTCCCTCCCCAAAAACTGCAACAACAGCTTTGTAGCCATGCCTTTGTTAAGTTAGGTATCCAAACAATACGCCTGAAGTTCCAGTGCAGCAAACCAAGGGAATTACTATCACTAACTTCGAAGATCGTATTCACATTAGCTACATTAATTCTGTTAACCGCTCACTGATCAGCCTGTCCAGTTTTCACCACACAAATATCATGGTTAATGGTTTTACTGCATGACAAGGATTCTCAGAACACCGTTATCTTTACTGAGCAGTTGGTTTGAGTCTTTTATTATTCAATAATCTCCAAACATAAAATACAGTTCTCAACTTCCAAAGCATTTGAGAAAAGATCAGACTTCTCAAAGTATCTAAAATAAACACCAGCATCGGCACTACACTGTAACGCAAAACCAAACCACAAAACCTCCTGAATACCAAACTAGTTGTTTCAGAGATTCTGCACGTGATATAAAACAAAGGTCTATCTTTTGAAGTCCTTGGCAAAAACAAAGGTTGTTTTTAATGTGTGGGCTTTTTTAAAAAGCTTGATAACTCAGTGTTGATAAGTTTCCTCTACAGCAGACAAATGGCCCAGAACTTTTCCAAGAAAACAGAAAGTTTTGATTCCCAACATGACATGAAATTGATTCTTTTAAAGAGGATATAGGGCAGAGGACAGATATACTATGGAGGGCAGTTATAGGACTTTCCCTAAAACCAGACACAAAAGAAGAGCTTCGTTCCAGGAGTGACTGAGAACGCAAGATGCCTTTTCTGTCAATCTTCCACAGAATCACAAGTGTGTGGCATTACAAAACACATTTCAACAAATTTTGTAAGTGCTCTAAGTTCATACAAAAGCAATCTTGAAAATGTTCATTTTAGCAATCTAACATTACCACTTAAAGAAATAATTACACTTTTTAACACCAATTCTTTTTCCTGACTTAAAAAACTTATATAGTGAAACAGCAACACTTTACCAAAGCGTAGGAGATATTTCATAAAGTAATTACATTCCTTTAAAAATAATTCACTACGAAAAGTAATGGCATTACTAGGCCTGCACAAATTCTAGAACTTAGAAAGAATCTGACAATTTTTCCCAAGTATTTCTCACTGAATTATCTGAATGCAGATTAGTCTAGGGAAAATCACGAGGGTCTGGTGATGCACTGTGTCCTGTGACAGGGGAATCACAGAATCACTGGGGATTGGAAGATCATCTAGTTCAATCCCCCACCACAGCAGGATTACCCAGACCAAGTCATACAGTCAGTTTGGGTTAGAAGGGACCACAGGATCATCCAGTTCCAACTCCCCCGCCACGGGCAGGGACACTCCTCCCTAGATCAGGCTGGCCAGAGCTTCATCCAGCCCAGCCTTAAAACACCTCCAAGGATGGGGCTTCCACCATCTTCCCTGGGCAACCCATTCCAGGCTCTTACCACTCTCACGGTGAAGAACTTCCTCCTCACATCCACTCTAAATCTACCAATCTCCAGCTTTGCTCCATTGCCCCTAGTCCAGTCACTACCTTTCTAGAAAGTCCCTCCCCAGCCTTATTGTAGGCCCCCTTCAGATACTGGAAGGCCACAATAAGGTCACCTGGGAGCCTCCTCTTCTCCAGACTGAACAGCCCCAAATCAGTATCACACACACATCTACTAAAACTACACAGATGATGAAACTTGCTTTTAAAAACAACCCAAAGAGCAAGGAAGAGAGAATGTCCTTCTGGTTTAGCCAAGTCTATCCTGGAACCTGAATACATTAACTTTTTAGTCTGTAAATTCAAGGAATCACAGACTCACAGGATGGCTCTGGTTGGAAGGAACTTCACAGATAATCTAGTTCCAGTGCCCCTGCCATGGGCAGGGACACCTCTCACTGGATTAGGTTGCTCAAGGCCTCAACACTTAAACACTTCAAAGAGAGGAGATATCTGCAACTCCTCTGAGCAACCCGTTCCACTGCCTCACCACCCTCATAGTGAAGACTTTCTTCTTGAGATCTGACCAAAATCTACTACCTTTTAAACTATTCCCCCCTCATTCTATCACCTGAGTCCCTTGTAATAAAATGATATGTAACTGCACTACAATCTGTGAATTTTCTCCAGCAATTAGGAGTGCTTTTATTAGGATCTTCACAACCGTTACTACAATTCTTTAAAGTCCACAATAAGTTACAGTGAAGACTACTATTCTCTTATTTCAAAGAGTTCAGGTGCACAGGCTGTTGCCTTGCAATACCATTTTTACTAGGAAGCCTCTGTACACCTCTGAAAGAAAACCAGGAAGTCTCCATCAAGAAGAAATGATGTGTAGGTTGCATAGCTTCAACATGGGAAAAATTACCCCAGTTGCCATGGTTATTGCCGCTTTACCTCTTACCACATCCTACAGAGGGGGTGCCCCTGCTTCAGCCACCGAAGACGGGGTTTAAGGAAACTGCGGGTCTCTGTCCCAGATCTATCCTCACGTCGTCTAAGTGTATCTGTGACTCCCATGTCATTAAAAAGTAAAAGAGCAACTTATGTTCGTGTTCCCACGAGCTACGCAAAGCAACGGCATGAGAAATATATTTAGGACATACGTTTCCGTCCATGCTCTCCCAAGTTCCTTTATAGCTCCTTGTGGCTAAGGCCGACAAAGCGACAAAACACGACCATTTAACAAGTGAAACCGACGCAGCAATTTCCCCGGGGGCTGCCGGCCGCTGGTGACCCAACGACGACCAGCGTCGCTGCCGTTCCAAGGGAGGCGGCGGGGCCCGGGCTGAGCCTCTCCATGCCTCACATACACGAGCACTAACGGGCGGCGGCGGGAATGCGGGCCGGGAGCGGCGGGGCGGGCTGGGGGCCGCGGACGGCGCCTAGGGAGGGGCAGCGGGAAGCGGGGCCGTTGCGCACGCGGGTACCTTGCGCCCAGCGGCAGAAGATGGTGTCGGCCAGCGCGCGGGGCCCGCCCTTCTTGCCCCACACCAGCTGCACGAGCTCCTGGCCAGCCGCCTCGGACATGGCTGGGCGGCAGAGGCCGCGCTGGGGCCGCGCAGGGGCGAGGAGATGGCAACACAGGCTGCGGTACCGGCCGCTGCCCCTGCGTAGGGGGGGCCGGCCGGAGCCAGGCGGAGCCGAGCCGGGCGGGGCTGCCCGGGGCGGGGCGCTCGCGCAGAGGGCTGGGCCTCGGCCGGCGCCTCGCGGAGTTGCGCACGCTCGGCCGGTTCGTTCCGGTTCCCCAGCAGCACCCAGTGCTTCCGTGGGGCGGAGTGGAGGGCGGGAATGGACTGAGGAGCGCTGGGCGGGAAGAGCGAGCGCCGCCCCGCCCTGTGTGGTGACGCCCTGCCCTTCGTCTTCAGGAGGCGGCGGAGGGACGGGACGCGGGCGTTTTGTCAGCGATCATTGCTTTTTGTTGTTTTTCCTGAAAGATTATCGGAATGGAAATTCTTCACGGAGAGTTTGAGGCCCAGCACCGTGCATCAGATTAACACAGGCTTGTTGTTGCACACAGCTCATCAGAACGGTGGTAGCCATCACCACTGGCGCAACTGGACTACTGATGTCCACTTAGAACAAACATGTTTCAATCTAACAAACGTGCTGAATTGCAAATGTCGCCTGCAGTTCTTCGTGTGGTGTACAGATGATCTTGAGCTGTAATACTGTGCCCAGCCACTTGAACCATGGAGTCCTTAAGGTTGGAAAATACCTTCAAGATTATTGAGTCCCACTGTGAACCCAGCTGTCCCAGGACCACCACTAAAACCTGTCTCTAAGCTCCAGATCTACACCACTTTTAACCACATCAAGTGACGGTGATTCAACCCCTCCCTGGCAGCCTGTTCCAAGGCCTGATGACCCTATCCACGAAGCTTTCCTAATGTCTTACCTAAACTTCCACTGGTGCAACTTGAAGCCTCTTCCTCTTATCACTTGTTATTTGTGAGAAGACATCAGCAACCACATCTCTACAGCCTCCTCAAGAGTAGTTGTAGACAGCAATGAGGTCTCCACTCAGTTTTCTTCAGACTAAACAAGTCCCATCCAAGTTCCCTCAGCCCCTTTATCGTAAATTAGTGTTTTATGGATATTGAGTGCATACAGATACTGTTACATGGGCATCCATTCTGAGTTAAGTATGAAAATGGCCAGTATCAGAGTGCTTGTAAGCTTTCTGACGTGTTATACCACAAACTGATCAGAAGATGATGGGGTTGTACTTCAGATTTTTACATGTTTAATAATATTTGTGTAATTAAGCATTTTCTGAATAATTAGTGGCAAGCCACCAATTTCCTTCAGTATTTGCTAACAGAATGAATTCTGGATTTGCTAAGGGACGTTTCATGGACATCAGTTAGTGTTAATAGACACTTTTGATTTTTAACGTAAAGAAAGGATAACTGCAAATTAAAGGCATCATAAAACCAAAACCTTGTTCTTTTGAATGTAATACTAGGCGTGGCAAGCTTGAAATTGTAAACATCCACTGAACAGGAGGAAAATATCAAAGTACAGATATTTTTAAATTATACTGAAGATACATTTGGAATATTTCAGAAAGTATATATATAAAAATTATGTGATGCTGCAAGCATAAGTCAGCTAGATCAAGAAAGATTAGGCTGCCCATTCATAGGCAGGCCTGACAAGGAGGAGGATGAGAGAACTGCAGGCCTAAGCCCATCTCTTCAAGCTGCTGAACTTGTGCAGAGGAAGCAAACTTATGTTGTCATGGATGTTCAGAGTGCAATCCTCAAAACAGTTCAGTGCAAAAGTAGAGAACTGAAGGCAGAAGGCAGTAAAACAAGGACGCTGAACCTACAGCTGGACTGTGACCGCTGCTATTTCGAAGCACAGCTGGAAGGCACCACCCAGAGGCACCAAGAGGTAGGAATAAAACAGCTTCCCTCTCAGGTGCATTTAGTCAGCATTTGCCTGTTATCAAAAGGAAGCTAATTAGCGTGAGATTGCTCTTTGATTTTGTAGGCACAATCATACTGATTTCAGTATCATGGAAGGAAATTTCAGTCACAACTTCAGGAGTTGTGATTCAACAGGTGCCTCAGGTCTCTAAATGTGTTTTAAATAAATAAGCACTATGGGTTTACTTTCTTGTCATAGAGTGGAAGAATGCTTACCAGCAGCACATCTATGATTACAGACCCAAAGGTAAGCTAGGAGCTAATACTCCTCTAAAGGCACAGTATCAGGTTAAATTTGATCTGTGTTTCTAATCTGAATTAGAAGGACAAGTGTGCGTGTTTTGATGTAGTAACAGTTGTGTAGTGTAGTAGTGACTGAAGTTTTAGGCTAGTGCGCTGTGCAAAAATGGTTTCACTTGTAAAATGTCTTGCCAGCTTGTGACTATTGCATACCTGTGGTATGGCCAGTTTGCTCTGTATAATTTGAAGGCACATGTGCGAAAACACATCTTCAAGTTACCATATTGAGAAAAGCAAAGACAGCAATGAGAGACAAGTAAAGCTACCTGAACAAGGGAGCAATTTTGGGCATGTGAGCCAACCAGAACAGTCTGCCATGGGCTGGTTAGAAAAAGCAGAAAATTATTTTGGAAATACCACTAAAATCATTGGCCTAAATAATTCAAAATGGAAACTGTACAGTTAGCTGCAGCAAGCAGCACTGAATAGTGAATGAATGAGACTGTGGATGTGAACGGTTATGACTTGTGGTCTTTCACTGAATTGGGCTAGAAGATACAGCTAGGATTGTAGTTAGTGAGAAGGAAAGCAAAGCAGAGGATTATGAGAAAAGCAGATGGCATTGCTAAACAGTGGTGTTTAAGTCTCATTTCTGTGGATTCTGGGATGTACGAACTGTACTATAAAGTCAAGGTTTCATGGAAAGCAATACAGCAGACCTCTCTGCGTATTTGGTCTTTAGCTCCTTAAAATGTTTAGAGCTATGCAAAAGTCACTGCTCTAGAGCATTTCTTAGATGTATTCTGAGTACTATGCATAGATGTGAATTGGTTTTTAAAGTCGTTTCTATTAAATGCATCATTTGGGTTGGTTGTATTTTAATGTTGGACTGCCATCATGTGGACGGTTTAGTGATTTCACATGCACTTTTGAAAATATTTGCAAGGTTTTATTTTTTTTCCTAAATAGTATGCATTAGTCACTTAATTTTTTTATTCAGACATACTGCTAATGTCCTCTACAGGCTGGCTTGCTGAGTTTGGTTTTCTAGGAAATCACAGCAGTTACTTGTCTGTCCTTTCTAATCTGTAATCCAAACTAACTTGGTTTAGCTTGATTTTAGTATGTAACATCACATAACAGATGGCTCCTGTTCAGCCAGTACTCCCAGGTCCCTTTCTGCCAGGCCACTCTTCCCCTGGTCTGCAGGGCTGCAGGGGATTATTGTTGCCAAAATGTAGGACCCTGCACTTAGCCCTGTTAAACCTCATCCTGTTGGTCTCTGCCCATTGCCCCAGCCTGTTCAGATCTCTCTGCAGCATTTTCCTTCGCTTCAGCAGATTGACACTCCCCCACAGTTTGGTGTAATCCATGAATTTACTAAAGGTGGATTCGATCCCCCTCATCCAGGTCATTAGGAAAGATGTTGACTAGAACTGGGCTCAGTTCTGATCCCTGGGGGACATGACTGGTCACGGGACACCAAGTGGATGTGGCACCATTCACCACTGCCCTCTGTGCCCAGTCATCCAGGCAGATTTTAACCCAGCAGAGGGTGTACCCATCCAAGCTTCCTTGGGAAGACCATTCCAGTGTCTAATTGCTCCCACAGTGAAAATTTTCCTCTGGAGTCTAATCAGTCTCCCTTGGAGCCACTGATATACATTACCCCTTGTCTTTTCTATGTGATTCCTTGTGAAAAGGGAGTCTCCATCTTTTTAGTAGCTACCTTTTATGTACTGGTGCATGGTAATAAGATCCCCACTAAGCCTTCTTTTTTCAAGGCTGAGTTAACCCAGTTCTGTCAGCCTTTCCTCATAAGACAGGTCTTTTAGTCCTTCGATCATCCTTGTGGACCTTCTCTGGACCCTCTCCAGCCTGTCCATATGTTTTATTATAGTGGGGACCAAAACTGAACTGAGTACTCAAGGTGTGGTCTGACCAGCACTGAGCAGAGTAGGATAGTGACTTCTTTATCTGTGCTGGTGATGCCCTTGTTAATGTGGCCCAGCATCCTGTTTGCTTTGTTTGCTGCTGCAGCACACTCTTAACTCATTTTGAGCCTGTTTTGTTTAAGGTTTGTAAATGTAGAAAAAAGTATGACAGAAAACTATTTTAGAAACACTCATTTATACACATTTTGCAAGTTACCATGGCATTTTTATGTTGTTTTAAAAACAAGAGTTTTTCCTCCCACCCAGCCAAAGCATACTGAGATTTTTCTATTATTTTCAAATAAAGTGATGTTGGAGAGAAAAGTAAACTTAAAACCTCCATTGTCCTTATGTGATCACTCAGTGTGTGCCTCAAAACAAACTCTTTTGGATTGTGTGACAGAAAGGAAAATAAAAAATTGCATTGTATCTGGAAAGAAAACTTTAGCAAGACCTTTGACAATGTTTCCTGCAGCATTCTTCTAGAGAAGCTGGCTGCTTGTGGCTTGGATATGCAGATACTTTGCTGGACTAGAACTGGTTGAACTGGGCCCAAAGAATTGTGTTGAACAGAGTTAAAGCCAGTTAGCAGCTGGTCAGTTGCGTCCCCCAGGACTCAGTGCTGGGGCCGCTCCTTTTTAAGATCTTTAATATTGATTTGGATGAGGGAATTGAATGCACCCTCTGTTAGTTTGCACATGACACTAAGTTGTGTGTGAGTGTCGATCTGCTTGAGGGTAGGGAGGCTCTACAGAGGCATCTGGACAGGCTGGACTGATGGGCCAAGGCCAATTGTATGAGTTTCTATAAGGCCAAATGTTGTGTCCTGTACTTCAGCCACAACCCCCAGCAGTGCTGCAGGCTTGGGGAGGAGTGGCTGGAGAGCTGCCCAGCACAGAGGGACCTGGGGGTGCTGATTGAGAGCTGGCTTTGCATGAGCCAGAAGGATGCCCAGGTGTCCAAGAAGGCCAATGGCATCCTCATCTGCATCAGACACAGTGTGACCATGAGGACCAAGGAGGTGATCCAGCCCCTATACTCGGTTCTGGTGAGGCCACAGCTTGAGTACTGTCTGCTGCTTTGCACACTGTGGCATAGGAAGGACATCTAATTGCTGGAGAGGGTGCAGAGAAGGGCAGCTGGGCTGATTAGTGGTCTGGAGGACAGGTCTTACGAGGAGAGGCTGAAGGAGTTGGGCTGTTCAGCCTGGAGAAGATGAGGCTGAGGGGAGACCTCATTGCTCCTCTCTACAACTACCTGAAAGGAGGTCTGGGAGTTGCTTTGGTCTGTGACACAATGCATCTTCGTATTGTGTTTGCAATGCATTCTGCAGAAGTATCACATACTTGTGATGTTTTAAGAATATGTAAGGAAGAATGCAAGGACAAGAGAATGACAGGCATCAGCCATGTTGAGAACAATGATTTATTCAGAGGACGTGCTGAGCAGTGCTGAGAAAAGCAAGCATCAGATGAGAAGCCTTAGGAAAAGGGAAAGCATGACTGAGTTACTGTATTTTGAGATGAGTCTTTTCTTTCATCAGATTAATTCCTACTTCCACGTTACAGAATGTTATCATCACGTCACAATACATCAAAGGATTTTATACATCATAATAGCTGATTTATAGCTTATTGTGCAGACCGTATAGTGTGTCGTGACTTCAAGCTCGACGTTTTGAAGAACACAAGTAGTGGTTGCTTCAGATAATTGGAATTAACTGGGTACAAATTGTTTGCCCTCTAGAGGGTGCCAGAGTTCTTGGAATAGCTAAAACAAGGCCGCAAAGGGTAACTAAATTCAGTGCAAAAATTTCTCTGCGCTAAGAAATTAAGAGTCAGGGAGCTTTGCTGATTAATGGCGGCTGAACATCTGCTTTGGAACACACAAAGTGAAGGATTTTAAATTTATTATTCTCCACACTAACCATGATTTGTCACTGCTTTAAATATTGTTGTCATTTTTACTGACAACTTTTACTCTTGGACATGTAAAACCATTTTAATCTGGGTTTTATCTTTTATATTTTTACATGTATAAAATTATTTTGACATATTTGTTTGCTTCCCATTTTCTTCCTTTCTTCATAACAAGAGAACAAGAACTAATAAAATCCAGTACTCTTTCTTCTGTCTTTCTGAGTAGCAACTAATAGGCATCAAAGTTCCATGAGATGATTGTTGTCTGGAACTCTCTAGGTGAATTAGAACATTAGCCTCAATGCCATGTTGCTCTCTTAATTAAGAAATGTAGACAAATAGGAGCATTTCCTCAATACTATATTTGTCTGCTGGCTAAACCAGTCCATTCCTGAGGTAAGATACTTGGAAAGATTTACGGTCCACATGGATCATGGTCCATAACTGCAAGTATTAGAAGGAGTTGTCTTTGAAATTTTGTCATTAGGTGGAAAGAAGTAAGTTTTCCACTGCTGGACAGATTGTTTTCTTTGGGTTTTGTGAAACTATCAGTTCTAGAAAGGTCTGAATCTGTTAAGATGTGGAGGTTTTTTTCCTTCTTATTTCCCTTCTGCATCTTTGAAATATTCTGAAAAGATTTAGGTATTTCATGTTTTTAGAAAAACACAGGAGCTCCTGAAAAGTAGGGCTAGGAAGAAAACTCCTCATTCAGTGCAACAGTTGGACTGCTGCTAACTCTGTTGTTAAGAAAAAGTAATCAGCAGATAAGATGAGCATTGCCATAATGCTCTAGATTTAAGATGGCCAGCTGTGGAAAACAGAAGAGACGGTCTGATATTCAAGCATCTTGTTGAGTCACTAGGAACGGCTGAAGTTAAAATGCTTGTTATTAAGTTGTATGAAGCTGGTAGTGCCGGAGCCTGTTCTGCAGTCTGGCATATGGCACATACTTGCGTAGTGTTCCACAAAACAGCATTGCATGAAGTGTGGATGGATGACTTTCAAAATCCATTTATTTCTACTGTAACCTCACCATTATTTTTTTTAAAATCATGTTAAACAGTCAACATTAGGGTACTTTCAGCAACACCTCCTAAGTACAGAGAAATCCTAGGGCAGATTTCCTCTCCTCTCTGATAGCCTTGATGGGGAGCAGTGCAACTGAAAGCAAAACTCAAGGGCTTGTAATGAACTGTGAATGTAAGTTTGTGCTACAATGAATCGCATGACAACAGAGGAATATTTTTGGTTTGGCACCTTTTTCACATGATGTTGAGAGGAAAATGGATGTGCAGCTTCGTGTGGCAAAAATTTCAACAAGCTCTGTGTATTTTGGTGAAAAAAATATGTTAAATCCTGAATCTTGCACCTCTGAGCTTCCAGGGTTGTTGTGTTCGCATGAGAAGACTGACATAGCAAATGAAAATCCTGATTCCTTTGTTTTTTTTAATTTCAGAGGGCATCATGTTTGCAATGAACTTTCCCCACAAAATTTCAGAAGAAAATACAAGGCTAACAGGGAACTCCTTATGGCTTCTCAGATTTCTGTGTGTTTTAAATGTTTGGTTTTTTTATTTTGTATCAGCAACTGGTTCCTGTATACTCTGGCCATTCATCATCTGTGATAAGCTTTCTCTAGGTTACTTTTATATCCTCTGTGCCATGTGGTCTGAGAGGAACATTTGTGTTCCATTCTGTGATGAGACAACTAGCTGAGCAGATAAGGGGAGAATAGCAGATTCAAAGGACCACAATTGCATACCTTGAATTTAGTAAGGCCTTTAACAGTCTACCTAGCTTTCTTATAGACAGACTGAATTGATGTCTTCAGTAACAGCTTGGATAACTGGATAGAGTACGTCCCTTGCTCATAGAGTTGGGAAGGATGGTCAGTACACTCAAGGGCAAGGCTGCTGTTTGAGGGAGTCTGTCAGGCTTCAGAAATGGGCTGTCAAGAACCTCAAGAAATTCACCAAAATCCTGTATCTGGGATTGAGTAAGGGCATGTAGCAGCACGTCAAGCTAGGAAGCTGCTTTGCAAAGGACACAATGGTCATGTGGGCAGTGAGATACATGTGGACCATCAGTATGTCCTCCTGTGAAGTGCAGCTAACTGCATCATGAGCTACAATAGGAGAAAAGTAGCCAGCAGGTGGAGGGAAGCGATTGCTCTTTCCTTCTCTAAGGCACTTTTGAGACCACATCTCTAGTGTTGTGTCCAGTTCATTCTCCTCAGCACAGAAAAGACATTGCTATAGTGAAGCAAGTGCATCAGAGGGCCATTGAGATGCTTAAGAGGGTGGAGCATGTGATGTACAAGGAGAGGCTGAGAGATGGGTTTGTTCCATCTTAAGAAACAAAAGCTAACGCAGTGGGGAGAATCTTACTGCTGTAAGTGACTACTTAACAGGGCAGGTTGAGAAAACAGAGCTGGAAGCTTCTCAGAGGAGCACAGTGGAGCAATAAGAGGCTGTGACTGGAACTTAGAAACTCCATCCCAATGCAAACTTTAGCCCTGAGACTAGTTGAATGCTGAAACAGGTTGCTTGGATATGTTGTGGAATCTCAATCCATGGAGATAGTTGAAACCTGACTGGCTGCTACCTTTAGTAGCTGGATCTAAATGGGCTACTCTAAGTAGGGGGTTGGTGTAAATGCTCTCTGGTGATTCTTTCCAGTCTGAATGATCCCTTAGGATCCCTTATATGATAGTCATTGAATGCTAACACCAGTAAGAGAGATCTGTATCTCTTTATTAAGATTTTAAATGTAGAAGATACAGGTCAATGAGGTTTTGTTTTGCGGGGGACAATCTAAAGATGAAACAACTACAATGAAAGAATAACAGAATTATGTATTTTAATTTATATAGTATATTAGTTCAGATTTAAAAGTGCATGAGCAGAGTCACGTAACAGAACCACTGAACACCAGAGATGGAAACAAACCAACTACAATTTATGCAAAATCAAGTGTCTGTACAGTTTTCAAACAAGTTTAGATGCCATCAGAGCTGGCTCATATTTAGCTATACAATAACAGCAAAAAAATTATGGACATCGCTACTACAAGAGAGACCTAAAAGCTTTTAGGTTTTTAAGGATGGGTTAGGAGAGAGAGGGACGTCCATAGCACACTGTCACTCAACTGTTAAAGTGAGGGTAGTCCTGGAGAGGATCCCTGATTAGGTGTCCATTGCCACAGGGAGGACTTTAGGCTTGCAGCTCCAAGTAAGATTCAAAATAACCGTTTTAGGACTCCCTTCTATACCCAAGTTGGAGCAAGGCTTGTGGTCATACATGGTAACTCACCAGAAACTTTTAGACAGAGCCATCTAACTGCCTGAGAGTCTAGCCTCATAACTGAGGGGGTCTTGCTTGTTGCTGTGGCTCAGTTATCTATAAGTTTCTGGTTTTGTTAGACAGGTATACCTGCCACAAACAGAAATGCATTTATTTTACATTCTCTGTGTTTTCTTGGTATTTTATTTGAAACTTTCTTTTCTCTTGTAAGAACTTCTTAGGTTCATATCTTTTTGCAAATAATGAAGTTATGTAATTGTTTGCATACTTTGATAAGGATTCATCTCAATCCTAGATTTGTTGCTCCTCCTGGTCTAACAAGAGGATTTTTCTGTAACTCCTGACTCCCAGGCTACTTTTATTAAGTAGTATTATTATTATTACATGTGTTCCTACTGCTGAGAGAAGTTCATTAATATTTTTGAAGGCTCTTCTTCTGGAGAGGTGAAATCATTTTAGTGCAGCCAAACTATCTTAACTCACCAACTGCTCTGACAGTCCACTATTTGAAAGCTTAAAAAGAAAGGTTTCTGTGTAGGTAGTAATCAGTTACAGGATCATCTTTGTTTCCTTGGACTAATGTTCTGGAGAGGAAAACCAGTATGCAATGCCTATGCAAGTCTGGTTTCAGATAGGTTGACTTTTGCACAGTGGTAACTCATCTGGTTCTATCCTTTCTTGGTTTGCTCTTTTCTAATGTTTTTCCCTCAAAGTTGTATATTTCTTCTATAAAATAAATGTTTTTAGGAATAAACGGTAGTTATAGAGACATTATAGCATCACTATCACTGTAAGATTAAATACACAGTTCTGAGTGAAGACACGTGCATCGTAACAGTGTATTCTGCCAACTTCCATTTTTATACTCATAAGATGAAGCATTAAGATCAGTTTTTACCTTGTAAAATGAGGAAAGGGATTTCTTGCACCCCATATATGAAAGAAAGGGAATAGAAGAAATAATGTGCTAACTCAAAACAATCCAGTGATTAATATTAGATGTACATGCTGTATATCTAAAGCCATACAGTCTACTAAATAACATGGAAAAACATTGTAAATCATAGGACCTAGTTTAGTTTTCATGCATCATTGTTGTATGTAAGTATGTAAGATGAACTAGGTCTTACAGGATACTGCAATGCTTTATGTTTTTTTTTTCAATGCTCTACTGTGCTGCCCAGGGAGTTGTGGAGTCTCATTCACTGGAGACGTTTAAAACCCACCCGGATGTGTTCCCGTGTGACTTGGTCTAGGCGATCCTGCTGTGGCAGGTGGATTGGACTGGATGATATTTCAAGGTCCCTTCCAATCCCTTATGATTCCATGAATGGAGTTTGTGCAGCTAAAGACTATGAAATAATAACGTGCCATATACTTCCCTTGTTACCAAACGTTATAGCCGCCTTGCTGTTTTCCTATAGGACTTGATATAGCTTGGACTTTTGCTCTCTGAGCTTCTTGATAGGAATGGTCAGCACTATTTGACTTCTCTGCCTGACTTCAAATTTTGTTATGTCAAAATTATTATTTTTGATTACTGAACACAATTAGTATTCAGTGTAAAACAACTCTTGGTGACCTCTGGGAAATCAGGTCAGGCCTGGAAGCGTAATCACCTGCAGTATGCTTTAGGAGTATTTTTCATGTAAAAGGTAAAATACATTTAAAAGATATATTTAATAAACACCTTACTGGCTCTTTAGCCACAGAATCACAGAACATTAGGGATTGGAAGGGACCTCAAAAGATCACCTAGTCCAATCCTCCTGCCACAGCAGAATCACCTAGATCACGTGGCATGGGAACATGTCTGGGCGGGTTTTAAACATCTCCAGAGAAGGGAACTCCACAACCTCCCTGGACAGCCTGTTCCAGTGCTCTGTCACCCTCACCATGAAGAAGTTCCTTCTCATAGTTATGTGGAACATCCCATGTCCTATTATTAGATGCNATCCTGCTGTCTACCGGGACCTCCAGGTCCCTTTCTCCTACGCTGCTCTCCAAGTCAGTCCTCAACCTGTACTGGAACCTGGGGTTGTTCTTGCCCAGATGCAAGACTCTACACTTGCCCTTGTTATATTTCATGAAATATCTCCCCACCTAGCTCTCCAGCCTGTTCAGGTCCAACTAGGTTTTCATAAGCATGAAAAATATGTTATCATTATATAGCTATTGTGAATGGTAAAGAAAGACAGTAGTGCCAATTTAGAGTCATAATCTTAATTCCTAAGTGGCTCAAATAATTTTGAAGAACTGCCATTTTTCTGTATTTACCCATGATGTGTCACCAAAACTGTTACAGAGCTTTTTTGAAGCACTGAAGTGAAATAGCTTTAAGGTTGTTAACATTAGGTAACTTTTTGTGACAGTCACCCAAATACCAGTAGTATTTCCCCAGATAGAGGTGTTCTCCTTCCTGTTTCAGACAAGTGGTACAAAAAGCTTGATTAGGACTTCTTTGGAAATGTTTTGATATCTGATGCCAAGTACATCATAAATGTTGTATTCAATGCCTGTTTATATTTCTTCTAGTATGAAATGAATATGAAATGACATGAATGCCAATGCTAGACCTTCAGCCTCGTGTGTTATTTCTTCTGGAGGTCATGCTTTTCTGTATTTTTTTTCTCAACATATCTTAAGCGTGATTTAATGTCAGCAAGGCATTCCTCATCCAAGCCTGTAAGGAGTCTGTGAAGCAGAGCCATTTGATATCTTAACAAGTGCCCTGTATGCTCAGCGACCTTCCACAGGGTCTACATTTTGCAGAGTTGTTCTCTTTGTTTCCTCTGCTGTAAACTGGCAGAGAGCAAGCACCACAAATGTGAGGGGAAGCAGAAGTGTTTTCCAGTGACTGTTGGTGACACTGAAGAGTCTCTGAAATGCAGTAAGGTACTATTGTGCAAGCCAAAATGCATCTCTGTCACTTCTGTTTAACTAGCTTTTAAAGAAGCAAAATACACACAATTACTCTTTTGGTGGGCCTGTCTCTACATCTTCTGTAAAATATTTTGAATCTCTTGTAAAATCTTTTGAATCCTAGAAACTTAAATAATATGGACAAGGTGTATCTGAGATCTAAAAGATAGTGAATTTTCAGAAGTTTAGTGAAAACTGGTATTTGAATAGAGATTTTTCTTCACTGAGGAGAAGACAGCGAGAACTTACATTCATAAGTACTTGTGGAACTACTCCATGTGCTGAAATAGAAGCTGCCTGGTCAGACACCGTGTGTCTGATACCAGCCAGCTGTCGTAGCCCTTGCTCACTCAAACAGCTGGGATAAAAGAAGGAGCTGTGGCAGGCAAGCTCTGGGAAGCATGTAATATGTAGCCTGTGAGGAGAAAACTGCTCATTCATTCTGTTGCTTCAAAAAAAATATTTGTCAAACAATTCTTGTTATGTATCAATGTAAAATGTTGATGATGATCACAGTTGAAAATACTGATAGAAACTGACTAATAGATCTATTCCTTGCTTTGTAATTAAGCTTAATGACTATATTATAGTTACACAGATATTTTTGTTATAAGTAACTTCTTTAAAATATGGTGGCTATAATGGGGTTCTGGCTTGGTTAACTTAGAACCTTTATTGAAATAGACAACTGTTTTTCTGTATGTCACTTTCTCACCTAGTGAAACTATATAATTTTTTTAAAAGTGCATTTCTGATCTGGAAAAATCAGATATTTTTTTCCCTAATCACAGCAAACAGTGAATCTTATTTCAAACATGACTACAATTCTCTGTTTTGTATAAAGATAATTTGAACATAAATGTCTTAAATCGGGAGAAGACATGTGATGTAGTTCCATCACTTGTGGTAATGTTATATTCTAGAATGCAGGTGGATATGCTATAAGGACTTTAGAGTCAGTTTGCAGAATAAAGTTAAACTATGGAAATGTTAGCACAGTCTGTTTATAAGTTTTCTTACTATAAACAAAAAGGAAGATGTTCTGCTGTTGCTAATACAGTGATTAAGTAATTTACACTGTAGAGATCCATTTCCAAACTTAAGCCCTCAAACCAAACCATTGTTTTTCAACACTGGGAGAGTTTTGAACTGCTCTTGGCTCAGTTCTAGTTTGATGGAATGTGTCATTGATAAAAGAGAGTTCAAGCTTCCCTAAACCAATTAAAATGTTTTTGCCTCAGGTGGTAAATAAAAAGCACATGATAGAACTAAAGCAGACTGGGAGAGTGGTAATCAGTACAGTAGTTCAGTATTGAACAATATTGAACACTGTAACAATAACACATAATAAATCATTTTGAAAGGTACATTGGATATATATTTTTCAAGGACAAATAAAGTATACTCACAAGGATCAAAAGGACACTCTAGTTATTTTTATGTTCTATTTTAGAAATTATTGGCAGTTTCTTTTTAAAGTAGGTTTAGCTTGCTTGACTTGAGTGTATTTAGGAGAATACTGGTTATGGGTCAGTTAGATATAAATACACTTAATCAAAAGGGGGTTTTTTTTGTGGAAACATTGTGCAGCTGTAGTGTTTCATTTTTAAGAGCGCTGTCTTGGTTTTTCTACATTAAATATCTTTATCTGATACATGTAAGATGTATTCAACTTGCTTATACTTATATCTTCACAAAATCATTTTGGTTGGAAGGGACCTTTAAGATCATGATGTCCAACCTTTAGCTTAGCACTGACAAATCACCACTAAGCCCTGTTCCTGGTAACCACATTTATGTCTTATAAATACCTCCAGGGATGGTGACTGCACCATCCTGGCTGTGCAGCCAGTTCCAATGTTTTGGTAACCCTTTTGGAGAAGAAATTCTTCCTAATATCTATCTAAACCTCCCCTGGCACAATTTCCTGTCCTTTTATCGCTTGTTGCTTGGTCCTTTTCCAAAGTGCAATTGTCTAGCCATTCTTCCTCAAGCCTCAGGCATTGCATTGTGGTGTTGTAACCCAAGAACAGAACCCAGCGCTTCAATTTGTTGAACCTCATACTGTTGGCCTTGATATGTCAATCTGGCTTGGCCACATCCCTCTCCTATGTAGGGGATGGTAGGTATAGCCTCCCTAACTACCATGCAAGGCAATGATAGAGTTCAGCTTGTGTTCTTGCTGTACCATCTTTTTCTTTTTACAAATAAATCGCTAAAAGAAAAATCATACATATTAGGAGAAAACCTTACTAAATCCATGACCATATTGCTGGTAATTCCAGCAGACTTTGTGTTTTACCCAATAGGATCAACAAGAATGCAAACATACAGCTCTTTCTGTTTTTAAAATTGGGATCCTATTTGAGGGTTCAGTTAAATGCAGTTCAGTCACCCAAGTCCACAAAAGATAACAGTTAACAAACAGAATAACAATGTCTGCTGAAAAACAAACAGTAAATGTTTAGAATAGGAATTATATAGTTAGTGAGGCAAAGCAAAATATACATTATTTATGCCACATTCTGAAATATAACTTCCTTTAACTAAATTATGTCCTAATTTGGTAGAATTATTGTCCATCTTAAGTAAAAACTCATCCATTTTTGAGAAATATTTGCATCTGCCAGTGAGAAATACCAGCTTATTAAAGAGACTTTACATTGTTTTCCTTTGAATTTCCTTATTTTAATACAAGCGTGATGAAATACTTGGAGACCATAAGCACAAGCCCTTTACAGACTCTAGCATTATGCTAGTCTCTGCAGTGGAACTGAACTCTTCTATTTCAAGCAAACAAATCTTTTACTTATTTCATTTGGTTACCTAATGACTCAACCTAGGCTTTCCTTATTTGTAACCACTTCTGGAAGTTCTGCCATTGTATTTCTTCCACAGAGATTAGAGTAGGGGGTTGGGAATAATAGAATTTACTGTAATAAAGCAAAGCTGACATTGTCTTCAAGATTTTGTGTGTAAGTAAGTAATTTCTAGAAGATGCTAAAATATAGAGGAATGACTATTATCATCCTCCTGTAAAACTGCGGTTCTCTGTCCATACAAGTCAATGAATTATTAGAATATTGTATGGTTTTACTTCCAACTTTTCATGGACTACTATTTTTCCCTTTTGCCAAAGAAATATTTCAGCTGACTCACGGGTGCCAAGGAAATATCTATATCGCCTGAGTCAAAACTGATTAACAGGAATAAATCTTGCTGTTGTATTTGTATAAAATGAGCATTTCTCATTAGATGCCAGTTTCTAGCTATTCAGTGATACTATGTTTTTGTAAAGGGTTAGGGCTAGGCCAGTGCCACTAGAGGTATGACAAATGCTCTCTATTAACTCCTCTCCCTCCCCAAAGGGGAAAAGAAAGGGAATAAGAGAGATAGACTTTTGTATTGGAAGAAAAACCCCATCACTGCTTTAATGAAAATGACAGTAAAATGAAATATATACAAATATATACAAAACCAATACAATAACATCACTGATGCTGTGGCAGGCACTCAGAAAGTCCTAGACTTGAATGGATGGCAGAGAGGAACCAGGATGTTGGAACTGGATTCAGGAATACCAGGACTGGAGGCAGAATGAACAGAGTCATCCTTGGACATAAGGCACTGAAAAGAGGAGCTTGACTCTTGTGATCCCTCAGCTTTATACACAATATGAGATATATGGTATGGAAATACTTTGGTTATTTTAGGGTTACCTGTCCAATCGGCTTCTCCCCACAACTGTAGTTTCTTACATTTTTCAACAAATGGTTTCAACATTTAGCCCATACTTGAGCCTAAACTATAGCAGTGTTTCACCCACTAACCACAGCTGGGATCAGGAATTAATGATCAGGAAAAGAAGAGGGACCCCATGGGTTCAAATGAAAACATATGCAATGAAACAGTCAAAAATAATACCAAAGCTCATATAAAACACATAAAATTAGCCAAGCAAATCTTCATTTGGTGGTCACAAAAAACATAAATGCAGTTCTCCAGAACACGGCTGGCCTCAGATTCTGTCCCAGCAAAACCAGGGCTATACTACACCTCCAATGTGCTCAATTTAGCAGTGACCCAACAATTCTGGGCTGAAGCAAGGAGACAGCTGAGCTGTAGTTGCCACTCATTTTTAACGCCTATTACTATCCCCAGGAAAATCCTTGATCAATGAGCATCCTGAAAATTTGCCTCTGTTCTATTCTGAAGCTTGTATTTACATAATTAATTTTCCATATACTGAAGCATCCAATAAATTAGGGAATCCCTATATGTAAAAGTTTTATTACATAGATGAGAACATTGTAAAGTAAGTGTTTGGTCTGGAGAAATCACATTACAGTTAATATGAAATATATCATGTAATTTTGAATTATACCTAAATATTTCATTACATTATTATATCAATAAACACCAGATTTACTGCAAACTGACAACTGATAGTTTGAACAAGCTTCCTCACTCAACATCAGATCTGTAATCTGCTGAACTGTTTAGTTTTATCTGTGAGTTTTTTACCACTATGATATTACTTTTTCTCTGGAATCTATATCGGTAGAACTAGATAAAATCCTATCCTAACCAGCATCACAACTGAAAAACCATAAAATTCAGTAAGAAAGATTGATTATTTTTTTTATATATTAATCAACATATGCATTTGAACAAGTGATAATTGAATGCTAATTTCACAGAATCACAGAACATTATGGATTGGAAGGGAACTGGAAAGATCATCTAGTCCAATCCCCCTGCAACAGCAGGACCACCTAGACCAAGTCGCACAGGAACACATCCAGGTGGGTCTTGAACATCTCTAGTGGAGGAGACTCCACTGCCCCCCTGGGCAGCCTGTTCCAATGCTCAGTCACCCTCAGTGGGAAGAAGTTCCTTCTCATAGTTATGTGGAACCTCCTATGTTCCAGCTCATACCCACTTCCCCTTGTCCTATCATTAGATGACACTGAGCAGAGCCTGACTCCATCCTCCTGACACCCACCCTTCACATATTTATGGATGTTAATGAGGTCACCTTTCAGTCTCCTTTTCCCCAAGCTAAAGAGACTCAGCATTTTATTTTAATATGTTCATACTACTTTTTTTTTTTAGCTGAATTTCCAAAATGTAGATTTTGTCTACATTTTAGGGTTGCTTTTCCAGACACTAGCTTTATAACTCTATTAGAACAGAAGATCTTCATGACGGTGGTCTTATTATCCTCTTTCTCAAGAGGTGAAAAGTGGAATAGATGAGAAAAGCTTACCAAAAATGTATTTTATTGTCAGAATTTAGTAGCACTGCACATTAGTGATTGGCTACCAAAATACACTACACCTCATCACATGCATCATAGGTTGTTCCTTAGGATGCTCTTTCCTGCCACATCTAAATAAATCCTCCCGAGCTCTTTGAGACTGTTTTTGCTTTGAGACTTAATCTGGTGCAAATATTGTCCAGGAGAGCAATCATAAGTATGTCACTGCCAAGCTATACACAGTGCTATACACAGCATTTCTGTTTAAGAAGATGCTAGAATGACATAAAAAGAATGTAATTTCTATTTGAAAAAATCCTTTTTTGCCAAATTAATTCAATGTTTCTTTACTGTCAAAATTAATTTTATCATAAAAAGTAAGGATCTCCAGGTCAAAATTTAACTGGGATTCTGAAGGTAAATTCTGGAGAACCAACGATTAGCTAAAAATTAGCTGAAGTTGACATGGACTTACTGTGTTGGTGTACCCAGAGATCCTGGGGGAAATGTCTTAGATTTGGGTTAAGCTCTCTGAGGGCAGCAGGCTTCATCAGAAGGCAATACACGTGCTGGAAATGGAGGTGAGGGTGAGTTTGATTAGCTTTTGCTACTGCTTAGGAAAGCAAAGACAGAATTTTGTCTTTTTCCCTAAGGACAGTCAAGGTCAAGGACAGTAAATATCCTGTGAGAAGGAAGCTGAGGATGTTCTTGGTGAAGCTGTGTAGCGAGTAGGATACTCTGCTTCTATTATGTGTTAGCTGACCTCCCATGATAAATATTTGCTTTAGCAGGAAGAGAAGAGCAGCAACAAAAATATAATACACATCATTTGCATTTTGAAAAGTGAAAGACAGTAAGTTTGGTTCAGTTTCTTTTTTCCCAGTACCCCTGCTTGGGGATCTGAAAAAGGGATGGAAGTTTTGGTTTTCTGTGCACTGTATAATAAATATAAAAGACAAACACAGTGAGGAGACTTTTGCAGGAAGAAAAGAGACTTCAAATTTATTAAGTGATATCTGCATGTTAGCATAAGCCTTGGTGCCTTTTGTATTTCCTTTTTTCTTATTACATCTCTGTTTTGTCTATTGACAATGTAGAAATCACTCAAGTGATGCAAGAGAACCCCCAAATCATAGAAAGCAAAGGTCTTGTTCTATCATTCTTATTCTCTGGTGCTCTGTTTGATCTAATTTTAAAGGAACTCAATGATAGCAAAGCCATGACTGCCTTTCTGCCTCTTATTAAAACCCTTAAGAACATTAACAGATTTCTGATATTGGTTCCATATTTTTGCAGTCTATAAAAATCATTGTTTTAGGTTATGCTCAGAAAATGTTCTTTACACTCTTCAAAAGTGTGGCTAAGCTTTTTAACTTCATTCAAGGTAAGATTTTTCAGAAAACTGCTAGTGACCACCAAACACATGTAGAGTATATTCCTATGGGTCCTCTCCAGTGAAGAATGAGGAAAAATGTTGCTGTTTCTGAGCAATTACATAAATTCACAGTTCTAAAAAGACATAAAGCTTATGTAAGATTTATTTTACTGAGCCATGTACATTTGTTTCAGTAACAGCTCAAGTTTGTCTGTAACCAGTGCTTACTTGAAGCCATTTGCTCTGTCACGTGCCTCTTTCGCTGCAGTGCCAATACGTCTAGCAGTGGGTTTCCCACTGGTAAGGAAACTAATAAAGGCTGCAGTTTTTAATTTTTTTTAGGTTATTTTTGGGATATCATCTGTCTCTATAGCACCAGCAGGTGATTTGCTTTTTCAGTTGCTATTCTAGTGTTCTATGAAGACTAGACATTTTGCACAAAGTGGTTTCTTGCAGGTCATTTCAGCTGTATTTTGTTTATAAAAATCTGGAAAGTTAAACAACCTGAATCTTACAGATTCACAAGTTCCAAATATAGGTACATATTAACAATATTTAGTCAGTGTGATTTCCTTCAGTGCTTTGTAGTGTAGCTGTTGTTATTTAAGGGTGATGATCTTAATTGTGCTGTGTTTTTCATTGTGCTCACTCATGCTCTCGAAAGACTGAAGAAATATTGCTGTTCTTACTATAATAAATACACTTGAGAAAACACTGAAAAGGCATGTTTGTTAAGCACTCCAAGCAATAACCAAGCCATCCTACATGCTTGCTGATTTTGCATCAAGAGATGGGAAACAGAAAATCAATCCTAAAGTGGTATTCAAAGTCCAATGTGGGCAAATATAAAACATGTAACCATAGCTCCTTATTTCCAGATCTTGTTGCTCAGAGAGCCATCCCATATAGGTAAACATCAGAATCTTTCTCTTCAATTAAGCTTTTCAACTGCTTCATTATTTTGTTTGTTGTTTGTATAATCATAGCATGTTTTGGGGTAAGAAGGAACCTTTAAAGATCACCTACTCAAATCTTCTCTGCAATGATCTTCAGCTAGATCAAGTTGCTCGGAGCCTAGTCCAACCTGATCTTGATGTTTCCAGGGATGGGGCTTCAGCACCTCTCTGGGGATCCTTTTCCAATGTTTCACTCATATTATAAAAAATTTCTTCCTTGTATCTAGCCTAAATCTACACTTGTCCTGTCTCTTTTCTTGTCTGTACACACCCTGATAAAAAGACTGGACTCATCTCTCTTATATGCCCCCTTTATATACTGAAAGGCCACAAAAATGTTCCCTAGAGCCTTTCCTTGTCTAGGCTTTATAATTCAAACACTCTCAGCCTTTCTTCATAGGAGAGGTGTTCCAGCCCCCTGATAATTTTTTTTGCTCCCGTCTTTCTTCTACTGAGGACTCCAGAGCTGGATGCTGGACTCCAGGTGAAATGTCACCAGTACCCCAAAGTCCTTCTCTGCAGGTCTGCTCTCAATCATATCATCCCTCAGCCTGTATTAATACCAAGGACTGCCCTGACACAGGTGCTGGACTTTGCCTTTGGCCTTGTTGAACCACATGAAGTTCACATGGAATCCACTTCTCCCCTTGTCTATGTCCCTCTGAATGGCATCCTGTCCCTCAAGAATGTCAGCTGCACCACTCAGCTTGTTGTCCTCTCAAACTTGCCGAGGATGCACTTGAGCCTCTTGTCCATGTCACTTATGACGGTAGTAAACAATAATTGTTCACTTGATTCTCATGTTTTACACAGCAGGACTTTGAATCCCCAAGTTCTGAGTGGGAACAGGGGAGCTCACTGGAATCTTTGTTTCCAAGCTTTTTCTTTATATGTAAAATCTCAAGCATTTTTAAAGGAGCTCGGTCTGGGGATTTGAGTTCTGAAGAAACATATTTCCAACCTGAAATACCTAAAGCATTCATATGCCTAGTGACAGTACTCGCTTCATGCTACATGAAGTTTCACATGCTTGTGGAGTCCCTCCACTATCATCTTTACAAAAACATACGTTTAAGAGTTGTTCAGATTGCTTGTTACCACCACCTTTTTTTTCATAGTGTGGACATCTTCACCTCTCTGACTGCTCCCCATCCTGATGCCACATTTGGTTTTGCACCATAGAGACCTACTCACCTCCTCCCTGCACTGCTTACTTGGCACATAGGTGAAGAGGACATATAGACATTAGTGGAAAGAATGAGATATTTCTTTTAGGATAAGTTGTTGAGGGAGTCAGGTGTCTCAGTATCATCCTTTTTATTTACAAAGAGTGCTCAAAGTGACAGGAATTATAAGCCTCTTTCAGATACTACTTGGCATAACTCTTGCTGGGCTTTTTTTAGGGCTATAATCCCACTTTTATATTGTTGATGTATTGATTCTATCTCTTCATGTCTTTGGTCTTTGTGGCTCAATTGCACAAAATGTTAACCTGCAAAAATCCCTCCACCTGCAGGATTGCGGTGCCTTTCTTTATCTGTCACATGTGCATGGTCCCAAGTTGTAAGTTCAATGGCACTTACACCTCTATTTGTCTACTAACTAATGATACGCTCAAGTAATCAGTTGGGAGCTCTACCCAGAACAGATATTAATCTGAGCACATACTGCAGAGTAAGGTGCATGGTTGGTGTGATGGGTTTTAATGTTTTAGAGTAACCTAATTGTAACAGAAACATCTGATGCAAAATTGATGAGGTGCTGCAGCTGGTGCAAATATGAATTAATGGATAAATCATGTTAGAGAAGTAAAATAATGTAGCTTTTGTTTTTAAGTGAAAGATAAGAAGAATAAACAAAGGAAAAACTCCCATGTCCTTAGAGGTCCTAGTGGTTATTAGTCCAGACAACTGATTGAAGAGATTGAGACACTTGGGTTTCAAATGTCTGGAAAAAATCTCTCACGTATGAGTTTGTAAGTAGAGTGACATGTTCCTTGTATCTTATCTTACTCAAAGTGAGAGAGTAATAAGTGAGAAATCAACGTTCAACTGTGTGTCAGCCACTGAAATAATTACAATATTATGTGGGTTCCAGGCTGTGTGACAAAAAATAATTTTAATTCATTTTGAAGCCACGTTCCTTTGCTACCACCTCTGATAAATTTTGCTGTTGCTATTTAGTTTTATTTTCTACCGATTCACCAGGAACATGCCCTTATATGACTGAACTTGCTGCATTGCTTGGTTGCAAGGAAACTATGCATTGAAGTTTTTTAGTATCACGCAAAAAATAAGTATGGCACCGGACATAGTATAGCTACTCAAAGATTGTTTCATTGTGGGGTCTTTCTCCCTCAAGTCATACTCCCTTGAGAGAATAATCTGAATTAACTTTGCCACAAAGGCTAATAGGCTTCTTAAATAGAACCTGAGGCCTTTGAATTATGTTACAGAACTTTTATTCCTATACATTTCTTACTCACTTTTTTTAATAGAATAATTGGGGCAGGGGGAGGGTTTTGGGTCGATGGCACTGAGAAGAAAAATATTAAACTTTTTTAGGATTTTTTTTTCATTCACTTTTAATTTCTGATCTAAATCCAACTGTAATTAACTTAAGCACCTCAGTGTTTATTCCCCTGAAATGAAAAAAATTCTAATAAGCTTAGCACTGGAGTCAAGTATCACACACAGGCTCAATGTATAGAAACATGCAGTAGCCTGAACACAAATAGTACCAACAAAAACACATAGAAACATGGCCATGCCATTCCCCCAAAATAACAGAAACGTGCTTCTTTTTATCATGTACCAGAGGTGCCAGGAGGATTAAATATCATGAGGGTTTAAGAACAAAGGAAATGGATGAGATCATTGTGTATGTTTGGGAACACCAGTAACAGAACTATGCTGTTTCCAATTAGCAGTGGAGCACTACTGCAATATATTTCATTAATACACAGGTAAAGGGGCTTCACTGCTAATCAGAATGAATTGCAGCGTTCAACACAGCGCTGCTACAGGTCTCTAAATTGCTTTTGCCTTGCTGTATAGATATAGCTGAACGTAGCTTAATACATTTTTTACGTGATGTAATTTTGTCTAGCTCATACAATGTCAGGGTAATAATAATGATATTCTAATATTAATGCAAGCACAAGATATACATATTGATGAATAATGGTCATATGTTTTTGGATCTCCTTGCCAAGTCATATTAAAATGACAAATAATTGCCATTGCTTCAGAGAAATGGTACAGGCTCTGTAGTCAAAAAGCACATTAGGTACCCACAGCGTCCATTTGTTATCCTTTGTCAGGAAAACATGGTTCTTTAATGAAAGTGAATGAAAGGACACTGATTGAGGACAGTGACACTAAACCTCTTTCTCAACAGGAGTCACGACATGAGTATTAATAAGCAGATTGAAAGGTTAAGACTCAGCTTTGAAACTCTGGGAGCACAGCAGAATCTGAAATAACATCCCCCTCGTAATATGGAGAAAATCACAGTGTAAAATGCATTGTTTAAGCCTTCTGGCCACAGGAGGATAGAGCAGATGGAAATTGGTTCCCAGACAATTCAGGGAAATGCCATTTAAAATTTTAACCCAAATATGTTTTTGTTAAAGTCTGCTTTTTAATTTGGTTTTGATAAATCATCCCTTTCCTTCTCATTATCCCCTCCCTCTCTGCACCCTGTACTATAAAATGCTAACAAATCAACCTGGGCATTTCCCAAGCATTGCTAAGTAGTTAAGAAAGCAAAGGCACAAAGATGCAGCTTAAGTATAAAACAGTAATCTAAAGCAATGTGTTTAGTAAGAATTCAACATGTATGATGCTTGGGAAAACCAAATAGTATCAGTATATGAAAAAGATTTTTTAATCCATGATGCAATATGATGATCACTTATTAATTACTGAGAACACAGAGGAGCCAGTCAGGGTCATGGAAGAGTCTGAAACAGACGGTGCCTGATCCTGCTGAGCTCTGTGAAGACATGTGGTCCCACTGGAGTTGGTGGTGTGTGTCTCTGCAGGATAGCGGCTGGAGTTTCTGTGTCTCTATTAATAAGGTTTTGCCTCTCTGAAACTCAGTACAATCTGCACAAACTCTGTGCAATCACATTTTCAGGTTTTCGTTCTTTTTATAGTCCCACTTTTCTATAGATAGAAAATACCTTCAAGGAGTTTGATGGGTTTGGTGTTAGAGAAAAAAACCCCATAATGCTAAAATATCACTTTCTCTATGCCAGTAGCAAAGCTGGGCAAAATGCCCAAAGTTTAGAGGTGTTTGGATGCAGAGACTAGCTCTGTTTATCACTGAGATAAAGTGAGCTGTGATGTTCATAAGCAGATTTCAGTGTATTCAAACAAGGGTAGAAAAGTTGAACTGCATGTCTCACCTCCTAAAGATCTGACCAAAACATCATACCGTGGCACACATTAAATACAGATTTAAATGTATTTAAGTTATATTAATCCAAAATGGATTTTAAATATTTGGTTTGTCTTTAGGCCAGACTAATAAAGTCACGGGCCTTGTCCATTCCAGCAAATTTTGTGATGCAGAAGCCAATAGCATGACATAACCCATGTTCTTATTATCAAGTATTTTTATTCTGCAAATAGGTTGCCTCCATACATGCAACTGGTCTAGACTATTTGTCAGCTTGTGATAAGTCCTAAACTGTCCTTAGGAGATGGCTGAGACAAACAGTTGAAAAAGAGCAAAATTATATCATAGACTTTTCTAACAAGAGCATAGAATCATTAGGGATTGAAAGGGACCTTGAAAGATCATCTAGTCCAATCCCCCTGACACAGCAGGATCACCTACACCAAGTCACACAGCATGGTAGAGGATTTCCATTGTTCACTGGTGTGGCTTTATTTAGCAGTCTATCTGTAGGTAAGTGACTGGTAAATAGACTGATTTCTTCAGTAAACAGTAGTTGAATCGACAAAAGTAGATGTTATTTTATATTCAATGTATATTGGAATCCTTAAGGATTCAGTGGCCACAGAAAATAATCTAAGAGGTGACTGTTCAATTTAATGTAATTTAAAGAAAACATGAAAGTAACTTGCATGGATCTGGTCAGTGACGAGCACTACCAAGAGGCACCATGTACTAGAAGTTATGGAGAGTATCTCATCTGGAGTACTGATAAATTTCTGCTTACTTATCTACAATAAACTTGGAATCAAGTAGAAACAATCAAGGAGAAAAGTGCCTTGGACCAAGGAGCTGGAGATCACAACAGACTTTTATTAGTCTTGCTAAACACAAGCTGGAAGAGGATGCAGTTGCTGTACTTACATTAGGAAAGTGAAAGTGTTGAGAATTGTCTAAACTCAAGGGTGTTATTGACTCAAAACAAATGAGTTTACATAAGTAAACATATGAATAAATAAATTTAGGCTGAAATTAAAGAAGTATTGAATACCACAAGGGTGATGATCCAGAGATTTTTGCATCTGTATGACTATCTATTTCATCTATCCCAAACATTGTAGAAATCATGTTCATATAAAGTATTTGCCACGGTTTGAGCCCACCCAAATGGCAACAAAGCACCATATAGCTGTTCCCTTACTCCTACCCACTTCTGGTGGGATGGGAAGGAGAATATACAATAAAAGACTCAAGGGTCAAGACAAAGGACAGGGAGGTCTCATTTACCAGTTACGGTCACAAGAAAAGACAGGCCCAACCTGGGAAAACAATGTCAATTTAATGTAAACAGATTCATCAACTTAATTAGAGTAGGACATTATCTTTTTAATCAAAAATGCAACCAGATTTGAAACAATACCCCCTTCCTCCTTACTCAGTCTCAGTTCTGCTTCCTCCACACTGGCAGCAGCGTAGGGGCACAGGCAGTGGGGCTCGTGGTCAATCCCAGTCTGCTCCATGTTTTTCCTGGAGCTCTTTCCTCCTCAGGAGGAAAACTTATCACAGTCCTTCCCTGCAGCAATATGGCATCCCTCCCACAGGGAATAGTTCTCTATGAACTTCTCCAACTAACTTGGGATCCTTCTGTGGGCCATAGATCTCCCAGCCACCAACTGCTCCAATATGGTCTGTCCCCAGCCTCATGACTTTCTTTAGGATCAGTTCCCTGCTTCAGCATGGTGTTCTCCATGGGCTAGCAGAGGGGATTCTTCTCCATGGTGGATGTCTGAGGGCTGCAAGGGCTCAGCCTGCCATTTCACTATGTTCTGAAGGGGGATGGGTGCTCTGGTGTGCCTCTCCCCTTCCTTCCTCACTGATCTGGATGTCCTTATGGTTGTCTTTACCATGTCCCATTTCTTGTTGAACCAAAAGACTCCCCAAACCAGAAATTACTTACCCAGTGGGTTTTCCCCTATTAATATGTTATTGCATAGGTGCTGATTGTCTCAGCCTTGGTCAGAGGTGGGTTGAAGTGCTCTTATTTGGAGCTGAGGGTGCTTTGCAAACTTCTTACAGTGGCTATGCCAGTAGCACCGTCTTGCTGCTACCAAAATCCCAGCAGACACAAACCCAATGCAGTATTCCAGTATTGCGGTTTGTTAGCTGCTCTTTCAACCTGCAAGAGTTTCAATAATTTCCATTCTTGACATAATTCTTTTTACACTGAACATGGTGTAATTCCAGTCTAGCTGGAAGTCAACTACTTGGTAAAATACAGCTGCCTGTTCCTTAAATGAGAAAATGGATTTGTACATTCTGAAACGCCTCACTGACACACGTGTACACTAAGTATTTTAATATAAATAGTGTGTTATGCAATTTGAACTCTGAAAATTTTGAAAATCTAGCACTTTATACATGGATTGTTTGAGTGGAGCATCTGCTGCTGGAGGTTTGTGAAGGTTTTTATTCTGTTTTGCTTGATTTCTTACCAGAGGTGAGACTTGTTCTGGCATTGACAGGAGGGACAAATTGTTCACAGATCTTGTGTGCTATTCCTAATACAGTATGTTTTCGGTTCTGTAGTTCTCATGTGCAGTGTTAGAAGTAGTTGAATGAAGTGACAGAACGCCAATATCTTTGAAAATAATGGACTTACTTTTCTTACTGATACTATGATCTTTCTGGGGCTCCTTCCCTGAATCCCAGGCCCTAATAATACTGGCCTCCAAGAGCCAGTAATGGGTTTGCCTTGTGATTAGCTATATTTTTTTTCATGGAGTGAGTCTGTTTTGAGAAAATTTAAGATAGCAAAGTTAAGTATCTGAGATTGATCATATTACACTGAAATTCACTGCAAAACACTTTATCTTATAGTATAATAGTATAGGACTCTACAAGTTTTCTTTGAAAAAACAGAGATATTTTTATGGCTGTAAGGTAAACTCAGGGGTGAGTTTAATTCAAGAAATATTCTGAGTCTTCAGATAGACTATGGCAGTCAATAAATACCTTCACCATACTGCCTTCAGTCAGTTTTATATTTACAGTAATAATACACATGCAAAATATGTATTTAAAAGGATTTTGAAATTTATTCTTATAGTAAACAGCATCAAAAAACACTGTTATTGAAAGGAATTAGGTAGAAATGTATCCATTATTCCCTTTTCATACCCAAGTCATAAAGAATTCTCTTTCCCTAGGTAGGCAGTCAGTTAGGCTTTTAACCAGTGTTTAACACCCCCAAGAATTTCCCTTTGTCCTTATGGCCCTTTGTGTAGTTGGTGCCTGCTACTGTATTTAACCTAAATAGCAGCCTCACTTGTCATTGTTGTATTCAGCCATTTATTATTCACAGCGTGTTAGAGTGGGAGTTAAAGACACATTGCTGTATTTTTCCATTTTTCATGGATGTTAAGCAAAACTGTTTCCTGATGATACAGAGTCCCGCTATGGAAGATACAATCGCTTCGTAAACTATGGGTCCTGTGATCAGACAGCCCTTTTATTTCATTGCAGCTTGGGAAATTCTCTGTCCCCTGAAGAGATAACAAAATGCACTTACCCAGACACAGCTTATCATCTTAGATATCATCGCCAGAGATAAATAAATAAAGTTCATAGGCAGAACCTACTCCTGCAGCAGAACACTAATGAACCTTCCTGTATGATGAGACTTGAAAGTTTCAGTTTGCAAATAAGAAAATAGTTAATACTTCCAAAACTCTTTTCCCAATGTTATACTAATGGCTTACTTTTTCTATGAACTTGACTATCTGGTTTAAAATTCATATAAAGGTAGCTTTTTAATGCAACACCCTCCCCCCACCCCAAGTGCAAAATTCAAAACTCAACTTGTCATAATATTTTTCAAATCAGAATATCAGTCTAATCAGATTAATCACATAAATTCTTCAAAATATCATTTTATTTTAGCTCTGTGGACTGGAGAAGCTCAATTCAACAGTTCTCAGATTAAGGTGTCTGAACAGCTTTGAAGTTTTGGGAATAAATATTTTAGTTCAAAAGTGCAAGGAAGTGAACAGACTTAATTTTGCCCATGTTTACCATCATATGTTTTAATCTTGCCATAGTTCACGTTCCTGCCTGAATCAGAAGCTTGAGTTTCTGTTTGAAGTCAAATGGTTCCAGTGTTCCATCGTGTTCCTACCTGTTTTTCTCCTTTGACTTGAAAAATAATAGAATCAAACGCAAATGCCCTTGAAATAATTTATACAAACAGCTTGGACAAATTCTGCAGTTTTTTTGGTGGATTTTGCATGGGAGGAGAAGTGAATAACTATGTCTACTTGCCAAAGAAAAGAGGTTCCCTTGAGCTTGTCTACAGAACCCACTCCTCCTGTATATTCAGTCTGTGCTCCAAGTTGAGGGTGCTTTGCATGGGAAGATAATGAAAGTTCCAGCCGGGCTGGATGGAGATGAATAATTAAAGAAGCTTGTAAATTATGTTCCATGAAATGCTGGAGGATATGGTCCTGCTGTAGAAAAAGAACTGGCTCTTACATATCTGAGGCATTTTTCAGAAGATATTAAGGATGAATATTAGATGCATAATTAGGTTTTCTTGAAGGTATATTAGTACATTGTAGGTAGACCATGCTACAATTTCTATTGTTCCACATTACCTACATTTGAGCAGCTGTGTCACTGATTGTATTTCCACTTCTCTAGTTGATGTTTTTCTAGAATAAATGTGTTTTAAAAAGTAGAAGATATAGTTGCTCTTTACATGCAGCATGCCTTTTCCCCTTTTTTCTCTTAATTTTATTCCCTTTACATATTTGCATTCTCCTTTTAATTTGATGGGAAACATACACAGAAGCCAGGCAGATAAATGTACTGAAGCTTTGTCAGCATTTAGTCTCTTTTTAGATAAATGCAAATATTGCTGTTGATGGTACTGGAGCCTTGTCCAGCAGTCATCTGAGGAACTTTCTCATCCATTTTTCTTTGTGTGTCCATTACTATCAGTAGCTGAAGATTGTGATCCAGAATATTTGTTCTTGACAAAAACAATAGAATTAAGCCACAGGTCTTCAGAAAATTGCTTTCATATTCAAGCAGTGCTACACGTATACAGAAACCTTGTTAATAATTTTCCTACCCTGAAGAAAATATATTGCTGCTGCCACAAAACTGTCTTTTGGCACTTTGTCACTTACAAGTGATGATAAAATTGCAACAAAGAGACTTCTTTTTAATCTTATAGGTCATCGTTTGTACTCTGGACAGTCCTCCATTTGTCCTCTTATTTAGTTTCGTTAAGGTGGAAAAAATCTTTTAGTAGCCTCTAAACTTCTAAAAAAATACAGAATTCAAAAAGTCACCCTAAATGTACCTTCAAATTTTTAACATTACAGCTTTTTTCTTCATGTTTCTCATTTAGATCAAAAGCCCTGTGTGCATTTTAAATGCCTATTTTTTCAGGCAGCTGAGTTGCAGGCAGCCTTTTTGATTTATAGATTCATATCAAACTGTAACCCTTAAGAGGGACATTTAATCCCTTTAATTTTGTGAGAACTCTGGAATGATGTGGTAATTGTATTACTGAAATTCTTACCATTATTATACCCATTTGTAACTGCTAAACACTTCATGCAGTTTTTTTAGTTTAGTTATCTCGTTCAGTAATTCAAAGTTGCAGAGAACCTGTGACATCTAGACACAGAAATCCTGAATATATCTGTGTTTATGTTGAATACTTTGAAGGTAGGCTTTCAAGCCATTTGAACCAACAGCAGTTTATCTGGCTGCATTTCTTTGGATATTTTTTCTACATTTGCTGGGAGATTTTTCTCATCTTCATCAGCTTCTTCTTTGGCCTTATACCTCAATGAAATCCCAAAGCTGTCTGTGACATAAAAAGTCTACTGCCATTGGATTTTCATGTAGCAAATGTAGTATTTTGTCTCCTCTCTGAACTCTCTTCCAGTCTGAGTCTCTTCAACTTAGAAATATGGAAAGAACAAAGTAAAAAAAGAGGCTTAAAATCTCCTGAAAAGGGCAGCAGGGTAAGGTATCCCTGAGGTATGCTTTCCTCTATTCATGTTGTATGTCAGGCTTGTCTCCTCCTCTCCTGTATGTTTATCAGTCTGGATCCAGGAACAAGACAACAGACCAAATGGGAATGAGGCAGAACCAAAAGTAGTGCTGCTTTTTGTATGAGGGTTAAACGTGTCGTTTGAAAAAAACAAAGGGGTGCTATCAATTTCTGGCTTTTCTCTCTTACTTTGATCTGACTGATTACTGCTAAGCAGAGGCTGTGGAGGCATCACAGGCTCCCCACGATAAAGGAGTCGTCAGTTCCTGCAGTTCTGATGGTACACGAGGACTTGAAAAGCATGTCCAAAGGAAGTGAGAGACAGACTCAGAAATTATAAGTTCACTAATATGAGTACAACCTTAAGAAGCCTAAGATTTTCATGCTTCCTCCTATGAGGCGGCCAGGCACTAAGAAACAAGCATCATTCCTCCAAACAAAGAGATGTTTGTGTTTAAACCAATCACTACTAAGGGTAATGAACAGATTACTCATTTACCTCAATTTCATCCCTATGATCAGAACTGTCCTGGGTCTCCTGCCGGTGTTATCTCCCCTCATGTCCTAAAATCATCACAGATTCATCAGTATAAACCAATAAAAGAAGAATTAGTCACAGTAAACATTTTGCTCTTGTGTGGGTCTCTCAGTGATCTAGGCTGAACTTGAAGATAATGAACCAGTTACCTAGTTTAATTACAGTGCTTGAAAACCTTCACAAGGAATGAAGATGATTGCCTACATGGCTAAGTAGAGAAAATTAGTTTTTCAGTAGGTAAACTTCCATTTTAGGTTACTAACTATTCTTTTTCATTTGCCTTATCAATATTAATTTTCCTCTAGGTGTTTATAGAATAAGTACATCCAGATGCCTTTTCCTGTTCAGGACTTATCCTATAGTAATCTTCAAAATTAGTAGCTACAAAAAGAAATTATTTAGCTTAGAGTCATATTTCTATGATATCCTGAATAACTGTAATGTTTAAGAATGCTATCGGAGAATGTCCAACCTAAGTTTCACAGACAAAGAAGCAGTCTGTGGTGGAGAACAATATTTTGCAGGAATTATTAGGCCTGAGGTGTTTGGATTTAAGATATAATCATTACGGATCGGAAGGGACCTCGAAAGATCATCTAGTCCAATCCGCCTGCAACAATATAAAAAGCAGTTCCCTGAGAAGAGTGTAAATAATGTCATTCCAAGTAATTTCTCAGTACAGTATTGTATTGCAAATAATTCTTTAAATGACAGGGTGCTACTTTTCTCTCTGGCTCTTTTATTATGTAAGTCACCGTGTCCTGACCTTATGCTGATACGCAAGGGTGTTAAAACACCCTTCTGTGTAAAAAAATAAATTTAAAAAGGCAAGAGCAAAAAGATTTCCTCAACTGCAGACTACAACCCAGGAAATTACGGGAAACTAAACCCAAAATGATGAAAAGCATGAACAGTTTTAAGACTGATGGAATTTTCTCAAAATTTTAGGAACCTTTTGACGTGTTAATGTGCTTCACAGCAACAATTGGTATTTCTTAACTCGTATTTCATGTCTGTGTGTATACCATGGACTCAATTCTGAACTGAGATACAAGCTATTTCACCCTCACATATGTAATAAAATTACATGCTTGCTGAGCTTATATAGGCACTGCTCACGTGCCTGTGACAAACTCAGCATTGGGCTTCATGCCTGTGCTCTGCTGTTCAGCCCTGGTTATCATGTCTCACACAGACCCACTGTGTCAAAAGAGGGATGACACACAGTGGTTGTCCTGGTTCAAATTATAGAATCATAGAATCACAGAATACATTGGGCAGGAAGGGACCTTTAAAGGTCATCTAGTCCAACACGCACAACGGAATTATGGAGAATTATTGAGGCTGGAAAAGACCTCAGAGATCAAGCCCAGCCTATGACCTATCATCACCATAATCACCTAGACCAGGACACTAAGTGCCACATCCAGTCTTTCCTTAAACACTTCCAGAGGCGGTGACTCTACCACTTCCCTGGGCAGTCCATTCCAGTGTCTGATGACCCTTTCCATGAGGAAGTGTTTCCTAGTATCCAACCTAAACAACTCCTGGTGCAGCTTCAGGCCCTGCACTCTCTTCTGTCACTAATTGCCTTGGAGAAGAGCCTAACCCCCACCTTACATGAACCTCTGAACTTCAGCCCTCTGATCATTTTAATGGCCTTCCCTTGGAGCTGCTCCAACAAGTCCACAGAGAATTAACCTATAGCTCAGTTTAAAAACTTCTGCATGAGACCCATTATGGCCAAATGCAGGAGAAGTTGTGCTTGAACCAGCATTGATGGCTGCAGCTGAGGCTTCATCTTTTCCTGCACTAGGAGCATGACACATCTGTTTCTGAGCAGTATAGCTGGGCTAAATATGAACAGAGTGGTAAAGTGTGTAACAGAGAGGAACATTAACCTAATTCTGTTGTGCCAGAAATTCTCCTCCGGTTTATAAAACAATTACTGTAGTTAGCGGTTGATTTGGCAGTGCTTTTGTCAGATTGTGCATTTTGACTGTATGTAGTTGTTGATATTTTTATTTGGGTTTATTTATTTCTGCAGCAATCCTCTAGTATGTAATAATCTTGATTGTGGTTTGGGGTTTTTTTGTTTAGTGAAGCAAAGCTTCTCTATTACAGTCCTGAATTGTGGTAACCTTGGCAACCTTGTTAGCAGAGTGGGCTACAGTTTCAGCTCTCCCTGAGCAAAGCGGAATCCTGTTTCCCCAGCACAACAGCAGCCAGATGCTGAGCTGGGCGCATCACCAGTGCTCAGATTCACTTGGGCTTTTCATGTTGAGGCAGCAAGGCAGATGCCTGCATTTAGTTTTGCATGATCACACAGTAGCCTTTTTTAAAGAAAGCCCAACTGTTCAGATTAAATTTTTGATGTTATTTTTCAGAAGGCCTTAAGGTGCTACTATAGAGTTCTTCACCAAGATAAGCATCAGGGTTGTGCCCAAACGTGCTTTGTCAGCTTTTGAGAGTTTGTCATTATTACTCATACTGGAAACTGTAAGATAAACTCTTTTAAATTATTTTTTAATCCACTAACTAATTAAACAATTAATTAGTGTTTGCTATAGACAAAAAGTTGGTTTTTTTAAAAAAAAGAAAATTTATGTCCTGTTTTATGGGATTCTCAAGCACTGACTCTGTTGGCATAATCCATAACCTACATTATATTTTCAGTACCATCTATTAAATTACGCATTCACAATGACACGTGAAATGACTATGCACCTTACAAATCTTATCTATTGCTTCTCTTGGTTTTTTTTACAGGTATTTTCCAAGACTCTGTCTTCCCATTTCATATATTTATACCCAAAAATCATTATTTGGAAGAGCATTTGGGCTGATAAGCATAAAATATGGGCTTTTCTCTCTTGAGAGATGTTGACAATTACTGTGGCTTCAAGAAGGAGCACTCTACATGTTCAGAATTCCTTCAAATTGAACTACTGTAAATTTTTAAATTGTAAATTCTCACTTCAGTCCTCTGGTTTGGGCAGTCCTTCTGACTGTTTCACATCTACTCTCCAATATCTATTCAGTTTATAGGTTGCTTCAGTTTCGTTGCTTTCCGAGGTGCTAGCTTAAGGATGCTTACATTTTTGAGAATCAATACAGTTACCTTTTTTCTCTAGTTCTAAAGCTATTCAAATTAGTTCTTTCTAGCTGGTTCCAAAAACAAATGAGCATTCAGAAAAGCAACTTTGCAGTTTTTTGCAGAATGTTTTAAACTTTTGAAACAGATCACTTTATTTGTATGTATATTAATTTACCCATCATTAAAATGCCAGGGAGAAAAAAGTTTGCCCTAATTTTACTCTTCAAAATTGAGCATGTGAAGTACCTTGATTTATTGATATTTGTTTAACCAAGCCAATAACTTGTTTAAGTGTTGGGGCTTTCCACAACAATCGAATTGACATAAGATTAATGAATAGTTTCTTCTTGATATGTTGTTGCAGATGGCAAAGCCTGAAGTGATGGACTTAGTGTTCAGATATTGTTGTTGTGCAATCACAGGACAAAACTGAAATGAGAACGGGACAAGGAAGTTCAGACTCAGGTTTATTTAGAGTTGAGACTTGGACTAAGGCCTGAGTTGGTAGTTTTACTCCTTTATCCTCTGAGATGTTGTCCTTAATGGTTTAAGAGTTAGATGGGTGCTGCTGGTATACCAGTATCTATAGGGTTGTGGATAGTGTTAAGGTTTGTTATTTTTCTTTAAAATTTGGATTCTGCTTGTTTCCTGCAGTGAGAATGAGGGCTGGGACCCACGGGGTCTTATGCTTCATGTGGTTGTTTGGTGTTGGGTTTTTTTTTGTCATAATGTAATGTTAAATGAGGGTTGGATGTAGGTTAGTAAAGGAAAGAAGCTGGAACTTAGTTTACCTGGGCGTGTGGAGTGTGCAAGTGTGGCATGCTGGTATGCTTTAAACGCTGTGCAGAATCTGTAAGTTTAATTTGTCTTTTCTACAGAAAAGTTTTGGTTAAAAAGTTGAAAAGAAAATGTCTTGTTGCCCTCTTTCTCCAAACTGGGTAAGTTGTTTAACTGCCTGCAGATTTGTAAACTCTCTCTTTAAAGTGTTGACACTTTAGCTAAAAGTTCTCGGTTGAAATATAGCCAGGATCTCTAACCCATGACAATGATGATCCCCAGGTGGGAAGGATGAGGTCCAAGGTGGACCCACTACATAATGATAACCCAAGGTGGACACATGGAGTTCCAGAGAAGGACTCACAACACACGCTTCCTTGTTCTTGTAAACTTTTTACAATTTGTCACTAAGTTGCCGAGAGAAGGGGCTGCACAACAGATCAA